>CM060951.1:11458169-11618487 GCA_030765055.1 Mantis religiosa
CAGATACGGGTTCGCGACAATACTCCCTGCTCAAGGCTGGACTTTCCGAACAGCACCATCGTACCGGGCCAGACGATCCAGGTGTACCACCAACATCTTCCCCCGGGGCACCTTCTGGATGCGGTAGACCACGTCGCTAGTCCTCTTCACCACCTGGCACGGTCCTTGGCATGGCTGATGAAGTTTGTCGATTGTTCGGTTTGCTGCCAGGTGTCCTCCTGAACTACCGGCGTGCGCTTCCTCGAAGACATCCGGGACCTTACTTCGGGGAAGTACCAACTGCTCCCTCTGCGTCTTCCCCAAGGCGATTCTCATACCCGAAACAACAGATCTCCCTTGTCTTCAGTGAGTCCCATTGGGCCCAGTACGACTTGTAGGTGGTGCTCCTCGGTGCGATGTCCTCCCAGGTTGGTTTTGTCCCTGCCTCCGCTTTCCTCAAGAGAGGTCCCAAGTCTGTGTCCGCCAGCCGCTCCCTCCTCAGGCCTGCACTATCCCAGCCATCCGCAGGAACTGCCGTGACTACTCGGAAAGCTGCGACACGCTCATTCTCTTCCACTCTTGTGCATTGGCTGCACTCCTCTGGGCAGGGTCTTCGAGACATGGCGTCTGCGTTACCGTGGTTCTTCCCTCTACGGTGTTCAGAGGCGCAGTCGTACTCCTGCAGCTTCTGAACCCAAACGTGCTGTCTGGCCTTCCAGGTTTCTAAAGCTCAGTAGCCAGGTTAGGGTGGAGTGGTCATTCCTCGGGTGGAATGTCTGAACGTACAGGTACATTAAATGCGAGGATCTACTCCCATTAGTCCTGGACCCGTAGGACCTCAACCCGGGGCTCTCGGGTATATTTACCGCAGGACAGTACCTATTTTTTAAACTGCCCCCTTCCCCCGACTGAACTTGGCAGACAGGGCGGAAGTGGATATGCCACTTACGCGCCGGTCCTTAATGAACCAGCTACCAAAAACCTTGGTAGGGCCGCCAGTGTCTAGCTCACCAACTACTAGCTCTGCAGGTTGGTTCCCGGGACTTATGAGGCAACCGTCTATCCCCTCCGGGCGGCCAGTAGCCTGGCCGGAGGTACCTAATTGCCCGTGGGTGGCGGAACACACTGCCCCCTCGAGTCCAACCCAATCCGAACAACTCCCAGAGGGAGGGGCTCGGCATGTTCGGCCCGAGGTTTTTCTAGTAACGTCAGAGGTACCACGAGTGCTAGGGGTCCGCAACGCCCGCACTTTGGCAGCTGAAAGGGACGCTTTCTCCCCCTACGGGGCGTACAGTACATGTGGAAGTGCTCCAAGGCCTTTACTACCGCCAGTAACTCTCGCCGGGTGATGCAGTATTTCTCTGCCTTGGCTGAAGACGCGCTGATATTGTCTCAGCAGTTATCGAACCTTCTCGAGCTGTTCTGCGGTCAGGTGATCGGCTGCCCTCTCCAGTAAGCCTTCCAGCCGGGGCCCCAGGTGTTGCGTTGGCACCGGCTACTGTGTCTTGTCAATTGCTGTCACGATGACCACGGGCTCGCACTTCCAATGTTGACAACAATCTTGTTACATGACTTTACAACAACTTGCAACTCACTGTGTTTACAACTCCCCCGGCTGGCGTGTCACAATCGCTTATATATCTCAGGATAATTTCTAGAATCATTCTAAAATAAACCAGAAACCGAATTATCTCTATCAGTTGTGGCATGTTGGGGTGTCGGGTGAGTATTGCCGCGCAGTTCAGCTCAATTATTTGGCAGGTGCTTGTCTCCTAGGGCTGTCAGCATCGCTAACAAAATTTGAAGAATATCGATGTCTTCGGCTGCTCTCGGAGTCGTCCTAATATTTATAAATATAGGATTTTTGGCAAGGATTTCTTGGTACAGGGCGTTCTGGGTGGATCAATTAGGGTACTTGGAATAAACACAGATTAATTCTCTTATGACGATCGATTGTATTTCACTTACTCTCGAAATACGTGTTAATTAGGCGAACTCTGAATGGTAGGTTACGCGTTTGCGTGGTAGCACTCCCGTGCATATAACACGAGTGGAAGGACACAGTCACCTGGCTAGGACTCAAAATGGACCAAGGGCTGACGTGGAAAAAGCACGTCCACCAAATCAGGGGTAAAGCCAACGCTCAATTGGGAAAGCTTTACCCCCTCACAAACATGAACTCCCATATAAACATGAACTTAGGGCTCACGCTATACAAAACTCTTATTCACATATGCAACGCCGGTCTGGGGGTATGCTGCCAAAACATATATTCTAAGATTACAAACATTTCAAAACAAAATACTACGAATGATAGCAAAAGTACCTCACACAGCACCAGCCGACCTACTACACAGCGAACTAAAAATGCACACAGTAGAAGAATTCATTAAGAAACTAGCATATGACACAAATAAAAACCTTGAAATACACCACAATCCTCTAATCTTACGACTCGGAAACTACACTACAGAAATAAACACACACGCACGACCATTATCACTGTTCGAAAGAAGACTCACATGACGACGAAGACGACGTTCAGAACTTCCTGAACAACCTATTAAGGGACAACTGACACAGACAGTTAGGCTGACACCCCTACTTTCCCTTCATTAATCTTTATCTTACTGACTCTTTTCAGAACACTGTCCGCACAGAGCCCTCCAAGCCCTTGACAACAGTCAAGGCGGTCCGGGAGTTAGAGGGCCTCCCACCAGTGTCCTACAGGCGCAGAGACAGCGGGCGACTGCAGATGGAGTAGGACACACCGACGACAATGCATGGACTAATAAAATAACGAACGGCCACACCGGAACTGAGGACGACCGAACACATAGTTCGAATTGCATGCCACGTAGAAACCATTGACAAACCCAGAAAACTGGGGCCATAAGTAGAACTAACAACCACACCAATCCCTGACTATCAGGTCACCAAGGCCTGAGCTTTATTATTATAATACACATAGGCTTACGAAGAACACATATATAATAGATAAGCTACACGTAACACTGACCAACAGGCCTACCCGGCCTCAGCCACATGTATGTAATTAAACTAAAGCATAAATTACACCTGGTGGTGCCCAGGTTTCATGGTCACCACCAAGAAGCAACATAGACGCGCTCGCATGCATCGCATGCCAGCTTAATAGATACCACATACTAACCGGGGTGCTATGCGGGACCCGACTAAGCATGTTAATAAATGCACGCAAAATAATATAAGATTCACGTAACTAACACGTGGAGGGTTTTTTTAGTGAGTATACCTGGCCCCCTCAGGGCACAGGGACCCTCACACTGTCGGCCATCTCACGTGGGCCGTCGCCTGTAACTGGGTTTTTACCCTCCACGGTAAAAAAAAGAGTCGTCGGATTAGCACCCCACTATTAACTAGCTTAAACCGAACGCGATTTCTTTAGCTTCCTCGTCCGTTCCTTAAAAAACGCGATATCTGACTTCGTGCTGCTACACGACGATCTAGCCCGACCCCCACCTAGCGACTGACTTAATCAATGTGATTTCTTTCCGCGTGCGTTAGTACGACGTACTCGGTCGACCCTCAGTTAGCGACTGCTTTAATGAACCTGATTTCTTTCCGCGTGCGTTAGCACGACGACCTCGGTCGACCCTCAGCTAGCGACTGAACTTTAGACATCTATTTGTTCCCGGCTAGGCCATATGACAGTTCGCTTCCCCCTTCAGCTCATTATGTTTCATTAGTTGGTCGGTAGAAAACATATGGAGTCCCAGATACGAGAATCTCATTTTAGACCACCTAAGATGTCTCCTTCCTGTCAAACGATGCTTGAAACTAAACGCCAGCTGTGACCCATCAAATTTATGGTTGCGGTCAGTTTTCCTAGGGGAGGAAAAATCCCTACCGTTCAGAGCTCGTAACAATCTCGACACTGCACACACAATATATTTGCTCCAATGCGCGTATACATTGCTTTTACATACAATTAATCTTCCATACATTCCTTAACAGCCAATCAATCAACTCGAGGAAGAGAGTACAGCTTCACAGTCCAGAAGTAACTAGAAATTTCCATTTACCTCAGTTTTTTTGTTTCGGCAGACCTTTATCTGCATGTTATCTTGTCTGCCAGCCCTTGGTTTTCACACTTGAAGCAGAAACCTCAGGTTCCAAGAGGGAAAAGATAACTAGAAATTAATACAACAGTAGAGATCATAAATAAGCATAATGGGAATAAAAAGGGAATAAATTATATAAGAAATAAGTTAAAAGAATATTCGAAATACCAATATAGTGTAAAGGAAGGAAAAATCGGACAGGAGTTGCTTCTGAGCACAGACGAGGCAGGAAATAATAACAATGGAACAAAAGCCCTCGAAGGTTACTCGACACCGAGACGCCAGTAAGGTATGCGAAGCTTAAAGGAAATTCAGCCAAGCATGAAAGAATACCGTTATGACGCTGAGAGGTCATACAACCCAAAGGGGTGGAAAATATTACTGCCACATAGGAAAGACAGACGGAGGTGACCAATAAGAGAAAATTTAAGAAATAAACCCTGCCAATAAAATGTAGAGTAAACCACGTGATAGGCGTAAAATAGTAAAAGAATAGAAAATGGGCGGTGATAGGCGAAAAAAGTAGAAGAGAAGCTGAGAATACGATGGGGGAAAGAGCGTCAATCTGGTACTTAATACGACGGGGAGAAGACATGTTATTGGGAGAGAAGTAGGATCCGATGTTGCAGTCCGAATTAGAGTTATGGTCTTGAAGACAGTGCAAATATAGGAAATAAAAGGGAGTTCGCAAAGCAACGTAAAAACATCGTGACGGGGAAAGGAAAATTAGCAAGACAACGAAAGTGTTAGCAAGAGAGTAAAGAGAGCCAGGTTAAAGAGAAATAAAGGAATTGAGAGACGGTAAGCACGACTTTTCATAACCGAACCCTGAGAAAGAGATCCCAGCTCACCGACAATTAGACAAAACACAACCTTTCCATCTCACCGTCAAACCCTTCATACTCCATCCCTAACAAAGCACTCAAAAGAACAACGAACCGAAAAGAACCCACACCACACTGCCCGCCTATCAGTTCCTTTTGTATAAACAAGCCCTCGCGATCGTAGATACGTGTTCGCGACAATGTAACACTTCAATAGTTACTGTTTTTAGTGGTAAGATTCAGGAACAATTTCATTTTACATTATTAAACACTCGACAGGTCTCTTGAAGTTTATTATTTATTAGTCTACATTCAGTCAAATTGAACGGTGCTTGTTTTCATATCCCCACATATATGTTGAGAAAAACATCTGAAGTTCGCCACTGTAGCAGTAGATATTGAGGACTGGACACTTGGAAACACTTTACCAGTTATTAGCGATGCAGTGGTATAAAACAGTAGCACACTACAAATGGCGGTTTTATTTCCATGCTCCTAAATAATATTCAGGTTAATATGTTTCTAAGCATTACATTAATTCGACTAGGAGAACGTCGTAAACAACAAATGAATGACTACGTCATCATCAATTGATGTTGGAGGTATTTCATTAAAACGTACAAGATAATTAAATTCTTACGTAAAGCGCTTATACAGGAATCACGACATTAAGAGAGACAAATCCTCCACTCACAAGTTTACAAAAACAGCCCCCACCTCTGACGAAAACCCACTGGACACGGAACGCTGGAATTTAGAGAGTCACGTTTATGAACTTTTCCTCGACAAAAACCGAACATCCTCTAAATTCCTATGGCTTTCGGACCAGAAAGTTACTCGAGTACCCCCTCAACCAGTTGACAACGTTTGAGGACTTTGGAAGAGCACTCCATGAGATATTCGCAGAGAGGGAGAGAGCTCTGACCATTTCTGCCCTGCATCGAGTTGTAATTTTAACATCGTCACTGTAATAATAGCGTTTGTAACCTTTTAATCGGTTTAAACTCTAAAGGACAAGAGAACATTTTAAACAAATGCCTAGCGGTACTGATACACAGCTTAAATTAATCTCAAGTCTGTATTTTCTACTTAAATTCCACGTCCCACGTATTTAAACGAAGAAAAATTTAATAAATACAAACACGAGACTGAAAAGATAAATGTAAGTATAATAAATGTTAATAAAACAGAATAAAATATGTTTAAAAATTACGACATAGAAAATTTAGATATCAAAAGAAATGGCTTAATAAAATATATAACATACCTTTTAGTTAAATTAAATAATAATTAAACTTTTAATTAAGTAACTTAAAGGCTCAGTTAACTATCTTGTTTAGACCTACAATTCGATTATATTTAAGGTTATATTTGAGTATGAGAAATTACATTATTATGTAATAAATAATTCGACTGATTTACCAGCTTAGTTAGAGGCATAAATCTTGAAGAAAGCACACGAATACAACACCCGTTTCTCTAAGCATGTATATATTGGGAATTAATTGTTCTCACACTAGCCGTGTGTAGGACGCACTATGAAAGGGTAGAGCCAGACTGAAAATTCAATGTCACGGATCTTCTGGTTTCCGTCCAGCCGCTCTAAACCATTGAGCTACTATGGCCAACACGCTGACATGACATTAAGTTCTCCAACTGACTCGTGTTTCTCCCGGTAAATCACTAGGAGAGGTCATAAACACATGAGACAGCTACCTTAATGGCGACTTACTATGCTGTAAGTACTTTTAAGGCCCGGGTTTTATAGTTCGGACCACTATTAGGTACATTTAATGGAAATTAATTGTTCTTGTGTGTAGGACACACTATGAAAGGGTAGAGCCAGACTGAAAAATTCAATCCATAGCCGAGATTTGAACCACGGATCTTCTGGTTTCCGTCCAGCCGGTCTAAATCATTGAGCTACTATGGCCCACGTGCCAACATGACGTTAAATTCTCCAACTGACTCGTGTTTCTCCCGGTAAACCACTAGGAGTTCTCACAAACACATGAGACAACTACATTAATGGCGACTTACTATGCTGTAAGTACTTTGAGGCCCGGGTTTTATAGTTCGGACCACTATTAGGTACATTTAATGGAAATTAATTTTTCTTGTGTGTAGGACGCACTATGAAAGGGTAGAGCCCGACTGAAAAATTCAATCCATAGCCGAGATTAGAACCACGGATCTTCTGTTTTCCGTCCAACCACTCTAACCATTAGAGCTACTACGGCCAACACGCCGACATGACATTAAATTCTCCAACTGACACAAGTTTTTTCCCGGTAAACCACTAGGAGTTCTCATAAACACATGCGACAACTACCTAAATGATGACTTACTATGCTATAAGTACCTTTAACCCGCCTCGGTAGCGTGGTGTTAACATGTCTGCCTCATGTTCAAGAGGTCCGGAGTTCGAACCTCGGTCAGGGTGGGTTACCTGGATAAGGTATTTTCCGGGGTTTTCCCTTGTCCTGAAAGAGGAATTCCGAATAAATCTAAGCTCTATGGATGCCGGACTCATTTGAGCATCATTTCACCCATTCCATTCATCGTCAGATATGACAACGTTGGAGGACGTAAATTACAAAAAAGTCATTTTAAGACCCGGGCTTTGTAGTTCGGACCACTATTTCGTTCAATTAATGGAAATTAATTGTTCTTTCACACTAGCCGTGTGTAGCACGCACTATGAATGGGTAGAGCCAGATTGAAAAATTCAACGCCATAGCCGGGATTTGAATCACGGATCTTCTGGTTTCCGTCCAGCCGCTCTAACTACTCATATATGTATATATCCATCAGTTTACTTAATTGATGGAAATTATTTCTTCACGCTAGCCGTATATAGGCTATAGATTTTGATGGATAAAGTCAACATGAAATATTCAATGCCACGAACGGTATTTGAACCAGGGATCTCCTGCTTTCCGTCCAGTCACTCTAAACAATTGAGCTACAATGGCCAACTTGTCATTATGACATTAAATTCTCCATTTGACTCGTATATTTCCCGGGTGAACCGACAGGGGCCTTCGAATTCGAGATACACCGCTTGTGGCGACTTACTATCGTAAGTACTTGAGTCCCAGGCTTCATCATTTAACTCTTATTATTTTAGTTAATTGATGGTAATTATTTCTTCACACTAGCCGTATATAGGCTGTAGTTTTTGAAGCATAGAGTCAACATGAAACGTTCAATGCCACGGCCGTGTTTTCAACCAGGGATCTCCAGTTTCCGTCCAGTCATTCTAACCAATTGAACTACCATGGCCAACTTGCCGTCACGACCTTACATTCTCCATTTGACTTGACGGACTGGACGGAAACCAGGAGATCCGTGATTCAAATCCCGGCCGTAGCATTCCAGTTGACACTATCCATCAGAAACTTCAGCCTATATACGACTAGTGTGAGGAAATGATTAATTTCCATCAATTAACTAAAATAATAAGAGTTAAATGATGAAGCCTGGGACTCAAGTACTTAAGATAATAAGTCGCCACAGTGTATGCCGAATGCGAGAGGCCCTAGTGATCTACCGGGAAAATATACGAGTCAAATGGACAATTTAATGTCAGGATTGCACGTTGACCATTGTTACTTCGCCCAGCTCCTTGCAAGCATCGACAACCTTCATGCATGCATTCTCCAAACTACTGACGAAATAGACCGGACAACGCGCAACCGGCGCCGCTAAACAACCCCAAACTCAACCATCCAAGATGCACAGTGACATAAAATAAAGACTTTTGACCCGCTACCACATCCTTTGAAACCCCAGCGATCCACCCAGGACCTCCGGTCATGGCTGGACCTCCGGACACTGCCTTCCCTGAGTTGCACGTGCCCCTCAGGCACCTGCGCCCTTATCACCGATTCTAACGGGGGTACTTCCGTGGGACCTCGCCACTTTACTTCAATCACTCGCTCCTAAAGCCATTTTCTTTTTCAAAAATTAAAAAAAATAAAAATAAAAAATTACCATTTTGGCTCAATGGCTTAGAGCGACTGAACGGAAACCAGGAGACCTGTGGTTCAAATCCCGGGCATAACATTGAATTTTTAATGTTGACTATCCATGTATATATTCATTTTAATTTTAATTTCTAAAATAATAAACGTTTTATCTTAAATATGACTGTAATTCAGTTAATTTCACCCCGCTTCTCTAGGTAGTGTAGCACTCTTTCCTCACATTTCAAGACATCCTTAGTTCAAATCTCTGTTACCCTCTGAATATATTCTGAATTACTTAAATCTCGTTAAAGCATACAATTTATATACATATTTTAATATGCGAGCGTTGATCTAAAAAAGACAGAAACTGATTTTTTTCCTGTATCGTCCGTAATAGTTCCGTACGTGTAATATACTTGAAAGAGTGGGTTTTTATGTATAATGTCGATAGACGGCACCACCATCGTATTGGTAGGTTAGTAGTAATGCTCTATTTTGTAGACCCTACGTGCATTTCGCATACCAGACAGTGGAGGTGACGTGTGAGGAGCAACACAGCGCAATCAAACCCTACTTTCGTTTAAACCATACAGCCACCGAAACATATGAAAAGCTGAAGCAAGCATACAGGGAAGATGTACTATCTCGTGTAAGAGTGTTTAGGTAGTTCAAGGACTTCAAAGAAGGCAGACTTGTCAGTGTTAAGCAATGTGGACCTGGTGTTTCAACTTCTGCTGTGACTGAAGTCAAAATCAACATAGCTGCTGTGATTTTCCGAGAGGGTTGGCGTATAACATTACGTAACCTCAGTGAAGTTTTGAGAATTTCATATGACAGTGTATTTACAATTATGCATAACCATCTCCGTATGACTCGAGTTTGTGCTCGTTGAGTGCCACTTCTGTTGACTCCCGAAAAAAGGCTATGGGAATGGAGACAATCCGTGAGGCCTTCCATCACATTGTTGATGGAGGGGATGCATTCTTTAAATAGATTATCACCGGTGATGACTCATTGCTGCATCATTATGATCCTGAAGGTTAACAAGCCAGCACAGTGTGCAAGTCGCCAAGTCCTCCAACACCAAAAACGGCAAAAATTGTTCCATCTGCAAGAAAAGTGATGGTGATCATATTTTTTACTGTAATTTAATGATTTACCAGCATGAAGTACCACCTCACACTACTGTTACAGCAGCATACTACACGTCAGTTTTGGCTACACTGAGAAAGCACATTACAAAGAAACGACCAGAGCTTTCTCGGACTGGGTGGTGACTTCATCATGACAATGCCCGGCCTCACTTCACATGCAGTTCCCCCTTACACTACTGTTACAGTAGCATACTACACGGCAGTATTGTCTTCACTGAGGAAGCACATTGTAAAGAAACGACCAGAGCTTTCTCGGACTGGGTGGCAACTTCATCATGACAATGCACGGCCTCACGTCACATGCAGTTCCCCCTCACACTACTGTTACAGCAGCATACTACAGTCAGTATTGGCTACACTGAGGAAGCACATTACAAAGAAACGACCAGAGCTATCTCGGACTGAGTGACGACTTCATAATGACAATGCACGGCCTCACGTCACATGCAGTTCCCCCTCATACTACTGTTACAGCAGCATACTACATGTCAGTATTGGCTACATTGAGGAAGCACATTACAGAGAAACGACCAGAGCTTCCTCGGACTGGGTAGCGACTTCATCAAGACAATACACGGCCTCACGAAACATACAGTTCCACCTCATACTACAGTCAGTATTGGCTACACTGAGAAAGCACATTGCAAAGAAACGACCAGAGATTCCTCGGAGTGGGTGGCGACTTCATCATAACAATGCACGGCCTCACGTCACATATAGTTCCCCCTCACACTACTGTTACAGTGGCATACTACACGTCAGGATTGGCTACACTGAGGAAGAACATTGCAAAGAAACGACCAGAGCTATCCCGGACTGGGTGGCGACTTCATCATGACAATACACGACCTCAAGTCACATGCAGTTCCTCCTTACACTACCGTTACAGCAGTATACTACATGTCAGTATTGCTACATTGAGGAAGCACACTGCAAAGAAACGACGAGAGCGTTCTCGGACTGGGTGGCGACTTCATCATGACAATACACGGCTTCACGTCACATGTAGTTCCCCCTCACACTACTGTTACAGCAGCATACTACACGTCAGTATTGGCTACACTGAGGAAGTACATTACAAAGAAACGACCAGAGCTTTCTCGGACTGGGTGGTGACTTCATCATGATAATACACGGCTTCACGTCACATGTAGTTCCCCCTCACACTACTGTTACAGCAGCATACTACACGTCAGTATTGGCTACACTGAGGAAGCACATTGCAAAGAACCGTCCAGAGCTTTCTCGGACTGGGTGGTGACTTCATCATGACAATACACGGCTTCACGTCACATGTAGTTCCCCCTCACACTACTGTTACAGCAGCATACTACACGACAGTATTGGGTACACTGAGGAAGCACATTACAAAGAAACGACCAGAGGTTTCTCGGACTGGGTGGTGACTTCATCATGACAATACACGGCCTCACGTCACATGTAGTTCCCCCTCACACTACTGTTACAGCAGCATACTACACGACAGTATTGGGTACACTGAGGAAGCACATTACAAAGAAACGACCAGAGCTTTCTCGGACTGGGTGGTGACTTCATCATGACAATGCACGGCATCACGTCACATGCAGTTCCCCCTCACACTACTGTTACAGCAGCATACTACACGTCAGTATTGACTACACTGAGGAAGCACATTACAAAGAAACGACCAGAGCTTTCTCGGACTGGGTGATGACTTCATCATGACAATACACGGTCTCACGTCACATGCTGTTCCCCCTCACACTGCTGTTACAGCAGAATACTACACGTCAGTATTGGCTACACTGAGGAAGCACATTACAAAGAAACGACCAGAGCTTTCTCGTACTAGGTGGCGACTTCATCATGACAGTGCATGGCCTCACGTCACATGCAGTTCCCCCTAACACTACTGTTACAGCAGCATTCTACACGTCAGTATTGACTACACTGAGAAAGTACATTGCAAAGAAACGACCAGAGCTTTCTCGGACTGGTTGGCGACTTCATCATGACAATGCACAACCTCACGTCACATGTAGTTGCCCCTCACACTACTGTTACAGCAGCATACTACACGTCAGTATTGGCTACACTGAGGAAGTACATTGCAAAGAAACGAACAGATCTTTCTCGGACTGGGTGACCACTCCATCATGACAATGCAGGGCCTCACGTCGCAAATCAATTCGTGCAGTTTCTGGTTCGATTCAAAGTTACCTGTGTACCACATCCACCTTATAGCCCTCATATTGCCCCCTGTACCTTTTTTATTCGCATAACCAAAGGCAAAGTTTAGTGGTATTCGATTTGAGATCTCTGTAGCAGTGCTTAAGAAAAGTGAGGCGATGCTCAAGAACCTGACAGTGAATGGTCTGCAGCACGTGTTCAAGGACTGTCACAGACGCTATAGAAAGCGCATTGAGGTAGGAGGGGGCTACTTTGAAAAAGTTCATGTAAACATTGAACTTCAGTAATAAATCTATGTGAAAAAATCAGTCTCAATCTATGTTGATCAGACCACTTTTACTGTGAAGTTAAGAATTTACGAAAAATTTATTGTGATTAGTTCGCATTACAAAATAACGTCCCTTATAAAAATAATAGTAATTTGTTTTGGGTTTATTTTCAACTAGATTATTGTATCTCAACAAGAACGGAATTTCAGAGCTCTATCATAGCGAGTAGGCCTCAAATTATCTCACTGTCGCTTAAAGCTTAGTGCATTCCCCTATTTTCAGTATACGTAGGAAGGAAAAGTACCGCAATATGTAATGATACAACTATTTATCGAGATAAATATGAAGTGAATAGAATAGGGTTTCTAGAAGAGTATAAAATCATATATACTTGGCAATGTTTTATATTACTTTGGCTGTGATTGAAGGAATACGTAGCAATTGTTAGCATATAAAATGTTGGAAGAGCATACCTCTACAAATACATCGCAGAAGGAAATAATCATTTTACTTGGTGCATATGTCAGACGAAGAAAAGGAAAGATATATTAAAAGGGAGCATGAATATCCGTCGACTGTTGAGTCCGTTTTCCTTAGGTAATTCTATTTAGAAAGATAACTTCCCTGGGATATTCCTGCGTCGTCTCTACCTAGTTGAAAACTTAAGTGATTTAATGTTATAGTGTGATCCTTTACAAATTAACGCCTTTGAATATAACACAAATTTAAAATCAGCTTTTAATTTCGCAGTTTCACTGTGCAGAATGTCTCAGGCGGTTTCGACCCTCGCCCGCATTCGGACCGCAAAGTTTCAGTGGAAGCATCCGCGGTCACCACCACCAAAAACAGCCAAGACTATCCACGTTAGTACAGGAAAGTTTATGCTGACGTTCCTTAACCAAGATGGCACCCTTCTGGTATACTTCCTGCAGAATGGGACAACAGTGAATGCCAGCATTACTTGCAATCCGTGACCAACTCAAGTCAACTGTTTGGAACAGCCCGAAGGGTGGTCAAATTCTGTACCTGCTCTGGGAAGAGCTTAACCACGTATTGGTGGGATGTGGATGTTACAGGATGACGGGTGCAATTTAAGTGGGTGTAGAGAAGGGAGGTAGCTTGTTGCTCCTCAGGGAATGATGAACCTGGTGCTACAGACAGCGTGCACCGCTGGTGGATAAGTTATGAACTAGGAAGAACATATGTATAATTTTGAGTTCTCCAGAATAAATTTTGGATAGCTGAAATTTGCTTTAGGCTGGAATGGAGATCATGTGGTTACCGGTAATGACAGCAAGACATGCGGGGTGACCGGTATCGCTTTAAGCGACGCTCGCGAGGTACATAATTCCCAAGGGATCTGACTAGGGCGCTCTGATGTTGAGAAAAACTGTCGAAGAATTTTGTCGCCCGGCGCCTAATTTCATCCTCCACATATCGGAGGGATGAAGTCTCGTGAAGTAGTCTCACGGGGAACTTAGTACAAACATAATAAATAATCCGAAGACATTTATTATGTGCACGTTGGAGCAGAACTAGGTTTGAGCCTGCGGCCATACCCCAGACTTCACACGCATAGAGCATGATAGGGAGGACCAGAGCCATAAAGAGGCGCAACTTTAGGGAAACAGACATCGCAGACCTAAGTACAGAGTATGTGATGTCACGGCACCACACGACCGATGAGCTTGCTCCTGGATGTGCTCCCGAAAAGTGAGGCCCTTCTCCAGCTTGACTCCCAAGTACTTGATTGTATTCTCCCAGCTGATCCCTTGCCCGAAGTAGGTAAATGTGGGGAAATATCCTTGACCAACGTCTGCTAAGCGATCAAATCGAAACCACCCGGCAATCTCACCTGTGGGATCACTCTGCTCCATAACAATACAAAGCCTCATTCGGCAAACACAGTCGCGAAATTCCTGCAGAAATTCAAATGGGAGGTTCTCGATCACCTTCCATACAATCCACACCTTTCTCTGATTACACCATTTTTGGTCCCCTTTAAAGGGCATTCAGGAGCAAACGATTCACCTCAGACGACGACGTCCAGCTGTACGTGCGGAACTGGCTAAAATCGCAGTCCCGGGACTTTTATGAGACAGCCATTCAGCGCCTTGTGTCACAGTGGGACAAGTGTCTCTACAGCCAGGGCTAATACTTCAGACATAGATACTACTTTCTGTAATTGTCTCCGGCTCGTTTGTTTTTTAAGGCACGTTATATCTCCACTCGCCTCGTCCTTCCCTCCAGGATGCCCCACTTGGAGCACAGGCGTAATAGATCTAAAATGGTCGGAATACCGATTCCCCTGATTACGAATTGGGGCAGGTCGGGGTGTCGAGTGAGTGGTATTGCCGCGCAGTTCGGCTCAATTATTTGGCAGGCGCTTGACTCCTAGGGTTGTCAGCATCGCTAATAAAATTTAAAGAATATCGATTTCCTCGGCTGCTCTCGGAGTTGTCCTGATATTTATGAATATAGGGTCAGTGGCAAGGATCTCTTGATACAGGGAGTTCTGGGTGGATCAATTAGGGTACTTGGAAAGAAACACAGGTTAATTCTCTTATGACGATCGGTTGTATTTCAATTACTCTCGAAATAGATGTTAATTATACGAACTCTGAATGGTAGGCTTCGCGCTCGCGTGGTTGCATTCCCGTGTCTATAACACGACTCGTCGGATTAGCACCCAGTTACTAACTACCTTTAATTGAACGCGATTTCTTTAGCTTACTCGTCCGTTCCTTAAAGAACGCGATTTCTGCCTTCGTGCTGTCGCACGACGATCTAGCTCGACCCCCAGGTAGCGACTGATTTAATGAACGCGATTTCTGTCGGCGTGCGTTAACACGACTATCTCGCTCGACCCCCAGCTAGCGACTGAACTTTAGATATGTCTTTTTCCTCAGATGGTTATATGACACTTCGCTTCCCCCTTCAGCTCATTATTTTTAATTAGTTGGTCGGTTGAACACATATGGGGTCCCAGTTACGAGAACCCTACACTAGACCACCCAAAATGTTCCCTACCTGCCAAAATATGTTTGAAACTAAACACTGGGTGCGACCCTTAAGATTTATGGTTGCGGTCAGCTCTCCTAGGGGAGAAAAAATCCCACCGTTCAGAGTCCGTAACAAACTTGACACTCCACACAAAATATTTGTATCAGTACATGTATATATATATTCCTTTAACATTCAATTAATCTACTATACATTCCGTAACAGTCAATTAATGAACTCGAGGAAAAGAGTACCGTTGCAGAATCTATACTATCCTATTTATCCATTTCCTTCATACGTCATACTAGTGCAAAAATATGTATTTATTATTTAATTATCAATTAATTCTCAACAAATCACTTCCCTGAGTCAAGGAAATAAGTACATACATGGACATTACCTAGTTTAGTTTTTCAACATTTTTGGAAGGACATTGCATCCATATCGGTTCGTTTTGAATCTGCAGGGTGTACCCTGACAACCTGTTGTATGACTCACCAAACCTCTCTAGGTGTCACTGCCTGCTTATGAGTACTGTCGAGTTTGATGAACATCCTGTATTCTTCCACTGAAGTGCAAATTCCTGCACTGCATAACGTCGTACCTCGGAAATTCGCACTCCGTGATCAAAGGAAGTTAAGTTGTGAGGAAGAGGAGTGCAGTATCTCCATCAGAGAGTGGGAGAGAGAGAGAGAGAGAGAGAGAGAGGGAGTATTACAGTGTAAGCACCATACACAGGCGAGCGAAGAGGATCTGCCCTTTGTAAATCGATCAAAGGGAGGTTTAGGAGTAAGCACCTCAACTTATCACATGCTACCGTGTGACATAGGAAAACCTTATCATAACCATCTTCCTTGCGACTATTTAAGCTAATCGGAACATTTAACAAACGCTCACATACAAGATTTACTCATACGAGAACTATACTTATACACGCGCACTCCTCCATGTACCTTGAGCTAATAGAGATAAACACAACCTTTTTGCTAATTTTCTTGCAAATGGAATGGAATATAGTACAGCAGACTTTAGTTAGTCAAATCTATTAACAACGTTTGAAAGAAATTTGATATGTGATAGTTACAACTTTTGTATTTATTTTGTTTTCATGTCCTATAGGTACATAACAAACAAGAATACGAAATTCGACAAGCAGTATTTGGAAAATGACTTACTTCATCAAAAGCCCTTTCTTTGTCATTTATGTCATCCAAAGTTAAGTAATATCGGACGATGAATGAAATCGGTGAAATGATGCTCAAGCGAGCCCAGTGTCCATAGGGCTTAGAGTTACCCGACATTCGTCTTTCAGGATAAGGAAAAGCCCTGGAAAAACCTTATCCCGATAACTCACCCTGACTGATATTTAAACTCTGGACTTCTTGAACGTGAGGCAGAATCGCTACCATCTACGCTACCGAGGCGGGCGGGAAAAATGTTGGTGAGTGCATGCGCCGAGATTGTAGAAAACAACTCCAAGGATCTCCTGGAGATGTTAAAAGAAAGGTCGTGCCAGCCGTCAGATGTATTGGAGAGGTCACTCAGGAGAAGATATTGTGGCAGTCTGCGCTTGAGGCGAGTTGGCTGGCGAGTACCACCGCCGAGATTGTAGGTAATAGCTCCAGGGACATCCTGGAAATGGCAAAGGAAAAGGTCGTGCCAGCCGGCGGATGTATTGGAGGGGTCACTCAGGAGAAGATCTTGTGGCACTCTGCGCTTGAGGCGATGTGGTTGGCGAGTGCGAGCGCCGAGATTGTAGCTAACAACTCCAGGGACCTCCTGGAGATGGTAAAAGAAAGGTCGTGCCAGCCGGCGGATATACTGGAGAGGTCACTCATGAGAAGTTCTTGTGGCAGTCTGCGCTTGAGGTGAGTTGGTTTGCGAGTGCGAGCGCCGAGATTGTAGCTAACAACTCCAGGGACCTCCTGGAGATGGTAAAAGAAAGGTCGTGCCAGCCGGCGGATATACTGGAGAGGTCACTCATGAGAAGTTCTTGTGGCAGTCTGCGCTTGAGGTGAGTTGGTTGGCGAGTGCGAGCGCCGAGATTGTAGCTAACAACTCCAGGGACCTCCTGGAGATGGTAAAAGAAAGGTCGTGCCAGCCGGCGGATATACTGGAGAGGTCACTCATGAGAAGTTCTTGTGGCAGTCTGCGCTTGAGGTGAGTTGGTTTGCGAGTGCGAGCGCCGAGATTGTAGCTAACAACTCCAGGGACCTCCTGGAGATGGTAAAAGAAATGTCGTGCCAGCCGGCGGATATACTGGAGAGGTCACTCATGAGAAGTTCTTGTGGTAGTCTGCGCTTGAGGTGAGTTGGTTGGCGAGTGCGAGCGCCGAGATTGTAGCTAACAACTCCAGGGACCTCCTGGAGATGGTAAAAGAAAGGTCGTGCCAGCCGGCGGATATACTGGAGAGGTCACTCATGAGAAGTTCTTGTGGCAGTCTGCGCTTGAGGTGAGTTGGTTTGCGAGTGCGAGCGCCGAGATTGTAGCTAACAACTCCAGGGTCCTCCTGGAGATGGTAAAAGAAAGGTCGTGCCAGCCGGCGGATATACTGGAGAGGTCACTCATGAGGAGATCTTGTGGCAGTATGAGCTTGAGGTGAGTTGGTTGGCGAGTGCGAGCGTCGAGATTGTAGGTAACAGCTCCAGGGTCCACCTGCAGATGGTAAAAGAAAGGTCGTGCAGCCGGCGGATATACTGGAGAGGTCACTCATGAGGTGATCTTGTGGCAGTATGAGCTTGAGGTGAGTTGGTTGGCGAGTGCGAGCGTCGAGATTGTAGGTAACAGCTCCAGGGTCCACCTGGAGATGGTAAAAGAAAGGTCGTGCAGCCGGCGGATATACTGGAGAGGTCACTCATGAGGTGATCTTGTGGCAGTATGAGCTTGAGGTGAGTTGGTTGGCGAGTGCGAGCGTCGAGATTGTAGGTAACAGCTCCAGGGTCCACCTGCAGATGGTAAAAGAAAGGTCGTGCCAGCCGGCGGATATACTGGAGAGGTCACTCATGAGGAGACCTTGTGGCAGTATAAGCTTGAGGTGAGTTGGTTGGCGAGTGCGAGCGTCGAGATTGTAGGTAACAGCTCCAGGGTCCACCTGCAGATGGTAAAAGAAAGGTCGTGCCAGCCGGCGCATATACTGGAGAGGTCACTGATGAGGAGATTTTGTGGCAGTATGAGCTTGAGGTGAGTTGGTTGGCGAGTGCGAGCGTCGAGATTGTAGGTAACAGCTCCAGGGTCCACCTGCAGATGGTAAAAGAAAGGCCGTGCAGCCGGCGGATATACTGGAGAGGTCACTCATGAGGTGATCTTGTGGCAGTATGAGCTTGAGGTGAGTTGGCTGGCGAGTGCGAGCTCCGAGGTTGTAGGTAGCAGCTCCAGGGACCTCCTGGAACTGGTAAAAGAAAGGTATGCCAGCCGGCGGATGTACTGGATAGGTCACTCAGGAGAAGTTCTTGTGGCAGTCTGCGCTTGAGGCGAGTTGGTTGGCGAGTGCGAGCGCCGAGATTGTAGCTAACAACTCCAGGGACCTCCTGGAGATGGTAAAAGAAAGGTCGTGCCAGCCGGCGGATATACTGGAGAGGTCACTCATGAGGAGGTCTTGTGGCAGTATGAGCTTGAGGTGAGTTGGTTGGCGAGTGCGAGCGTCGAGATTGTAGGTAACAGCTCCAGGGTCCACCTGCAGATGGTAAAAGAAAGGCCGTGCAGCCGGCGGATATACTGGAGAGGTCACTCATGAGGTGATCTTGTGGCAGTATGAGCTTGAGGTGAGTTGGCTGGCGAGTGCGAGCTCCGAGGTTGTAGGTAGCAGCTCCAGGCACCTCCTGGAACTGGTAAAAGAAAGGTCGTGCCAGCCGGCGGATGTACTGGATAGGTCACTCAGGAGAAGTTCTTGTGGCAGTCTGCGCTTGAGGCGAGTTGGTTGGCGAGTGCGAGCGCCGAGATTGTAGCTAACAACTCCAGGGACCTTCTGGAGATGGTAAAAGAAAGGTCGTGCCAGCCGGTGGATATACTGGAGAGGTCACTCATGAGGAGGTCTTGTGGCAGTATGAGCTTGAGGTGAGTTGGTTGGCGAGTGCGAACGTCGAGATTGTAGGTAACAGCTCCAGGGTCCACCTGCAGATGGTAAAAGAAAGGTCGTGCAGCCGGCGGATATACTGGAGAGGTCACTCATGAGGTGATCTTGTGGCAGTATGAGCTTGAGGTGAGTTGGTTGGCGAGTGCGAGCGTCGAGATTGTAGGTAACAGCTCCAGGGTCCACCTGCAGATGGTAAAAGAAAGGTCGTGCCAGCCGGTGGATGTATTGGAGAGGTCACTCATGAGGAGATCTTGTGGCAGTATGAGCTTGAGGTGAGTTGGTTGGCGAGTGCGAGCGTCGAGATTGTAGGTAACAGCTCCAGAGACCTCCTGGAGATGGTAAAAGAAAGGTCGTGCCAGCCGGCGGATATACTGGAGAGGTTACACATGAGGAGATCTTGTGGCAGTATAAGCTTGAGGTGAGTTGGCTACTGAGTGCGAGCACCCAGATTGTAGGTAGCAGCTCCAGGGACCTCCTGGAACTGGTAAAAGAACGGTCGTG
Organism: Mantis religiosa; assembly: GCA_030765055.1. Taxonomy (NCBI): domain Eukaryota; kingdom Metazoa; phylum Arthropoda; class Insecta; order Mantodea; family Mantidae; genus Mantis; species Mantis religiosa. Next base: position 11,478,218 of record CM060951.1, read on the forward strand.
CCAGCCGGCGGATGTACTGGATAGGTCACTCAGGAGAAGTTCTTGTGGCAGTCTGCGCTTGAGGCGAGTTGGTTGGCGAGTGCGAGCGCCGAGATTGTAGCTAACAACTCCAGGGACCTCCTGGAGATGGTAAAAGAAAGGTCGTGCCAGCCGGCGGATATACTGGAGAGGTCACTCATGAGGAGATCTTGTGGCAGTATGAGCTTGAGGTGAGTTGGTTGGCGAGTGCGAGCGTCGAGATTGTAGGTAACAGCTCCAGGGTCCACCTGCAGATGGTAAAAGAAAGGTCGTGCCAGCCGGCGCATATACTGGAGAGGTCACTGATGAGGACATTTTGTGGCAGTATGAGCTTGAGGTGAGTTTGTTGGCGAGTGCGAGCGTCGAGATTGTAGGTAACAGCTCCAGGGTCCACCTGCAGATGGTAAAAGAAAGGCCGTGCAGCCGGCGGATATACTGGAGAGGTCACTCATGAGGTGATCTTGTGGCAGTATGAGCTTGAGGTGAGTTGGCTGGCGAGTGCGAGCTCCGAGGTTGTAGGTAGCAGCTCCAGGGACCTCCTGGAACTGGTAAAAGAAAGGTATGCCAGCCGGCGGATGTACTGGATAGGTCACTCAGGAGAAGTTCTTGTGGCAGTCTGCGCTTGAGGCGAGTTGGTTGGCGAGTGCGAGCGCCGAGATTGTAGCTAACAACTCCAGGGACCTCCTGGAGATGGTAAAAGAAAGGTCGTGCCAGCCGGCGGATATACTGGAGAGGTCACTCATGAGGAGGTCTTGTGGCAGTATGAGCTTGAGGTGAGTTGGTTGGCGAGTGCGAGCGTCGAGATTGTAGGTAAGAGCTCCAGGGTCCACCTGCAGATGGTAAAAGAAAGGCCGTGCAGCCGGCGGATATACTGGAGAGGTCACTCATGAGGTGATCTTGTGGCAGTATGAGCTTGAGGTGAGTTGGCTGGCGAGTGCGAGCTCCGAGGTTGTAGGTAGCAGCTCCAGGCACCTCCTGGAACTGGTAAAAGAAAGGTCGTGCCAGCCGGCGGATGTACTGGATAGGTCACTCAGGAGAAGTTCTTGTGGCAGTCTGCGCTTGAGGCGAGTTGGTTGGCGAGTGCGAGCGCCGAGATTGTAGCTAACAACTCCAGGGACCTTCTGGAGATGGTAAAAGAAAGGTCGTGCCAGCCGGTGGATATACTGGAGAGGTCACTCATGAGGAGGTCTTGTGGCAGTATGAGCTTGAAGTGAGTTGGTTGGCGAGTGCGAACGTCGAGATTGTAGGTAACAGCTCCAGGGTCCACCTGCAGATGGTAAAAGAAAGGTCGTGCAGCCGGCGGATATACTGGAGAGGTCACTCATGAGGTGATCTTGTGGCAGTATGAGCTTGAGGTGAGTTGGTTGGCGAGTGCGAGCGTCGAGATTGTAGGTAACAGCTCCAGGGTCCACCTGCAGATGGTAAAAGAAAGGTCGTGCCAGCCGGTGGATGTATTGGAGAGGTCACTCATGAGGAGATCTTGTGGCAGTATGAGCTTGAGGTGAGTTGGTTGGCGAGTGCGAGCGTCGAGATTGTAGGTAACAGCTCCAGAGACCTCCTGGAGATGGTAAAAGAAAGGTCGTGCCAGCCGGCGGATATACTGGAGAGGTTACACATGAGGAGATCTTGTGGCAGTATAAGCTTGAGGTGAGTTGGCTACTGAGTGCGAGCACCCAGATTGTAGGTAGCAGCTCCAGGGACCTCCTGGAACTGGTAAAAGAACGGTCGTGCCAGCCGGCGGATGTACTGGATAGGTCACTCAGGAGAAGTTCTTGTGGCAGTCTGCGCTTGAGGCGAGTTGGTTGGCGAGTGCGAGCGCCGAGATTGTAGCTAACAACTCCAGGGACCTCCTGGAGATGGTAAAAGAAAGGTCGTGCCAGCCGGCGGATATACTGGAGAGGTCACTCATGAGGAGATCTTGTGGCAGCATGAGCTTGAGGTGAGTTGGTTGGCGAGTGCGAGCGTCGAGATTGTAGGTAACAGCTCCAGGGTCCACCTGCAGATGGTAAAAGAAAGGTCGTGCCAGCCGGCGCATATACTGGAGAGGTCACTGATGAGGACATTTTGTGGCAGTATGAGCTTGAGGTGAGTTTGTTGGCGAGTGCGAGCGTCGAGATTGTAGGTAACAGCTCCAGGGTCCACCTGCAGATGGTAAAAGAAAGGTCGTGCCAGCCGACAGATGTATTGGAGAGGTCACTCATGAGGTGATCTTGTGGCAGTATGAGCTTGAGGTGAGTTGGTTGGCGAGTGCGAGCGTCGAGATTGTAGGTAACAGCTCCAGGGTCCACCTGCAGATGGTAAAAGAAAGGTCGTGCAGCCGGCGGATATACTGGAGAGGTCACTCATGAGGTGATCTTGTGGCAGTATGAGCTTGAGGTGAGTTGGTTGGCGAGTGCGAACGTCGAGATTGTAGGTAACAGCTCCAGAGACCTCCTGGAGATGGTAAAAGAAAGGTCGTGCCAGCCGGCGGATATACTGGAGAGGTCACTCATGAGGAGATCCTGTGGCAGTATGAGCTTGAGGTGAGTTGGTTGGCGAGTGCGAGCGTCGAGATTGTAGGTAACAGCTCCAGGGTCCACCTGCAGATTGTAAAAGAAAGGTCGTGCCAGCCGGCGGATATACTGGAGAGGTCACTCATGAGGTGATCTTGTGGCAGTATGAGCTTGAGGTGAGTTGGTTGGCGAGTGCGAGCGTCGAGATTGTAGGTAACAGCTCCAGGGTCCACCTGCAGATTGTAAAAGAAAGGTCGTGCCAGCCGGCGGATATACTGGAGAGGTCACTCATGAGGTGATCTTGTGGCAGTATGAGCTTGAGGTGAGTTGGTTGGCGAGTGCGAGCGTCGAGATTGTAGGTAACAGCTCCAGGGTCCACCTGCAGATTGTAAAAGAAAGGTCGTGCCAGCCGGCGGATATACTGGAGAGGTCACTTATGAGGAGATCTTGTGGCAGTATGAGCTTGAGGTGAGTTGGTTGGCGAGTGCGAGCGTCGAGATTGTAGGTAACAGCTCCAGGGTCCAACTGCAGATGGTATAAGAAAGGTCGTGCCAGCCGATGGATGTATTGGAGAGGTCACTTATGAGGAGATCTTGTGGCAGTATGAGCTTGAGGTGAGTTGGTTGGCGAGTGCGAGCGTCGAGATTGTAGGTAACAGCTCCAGGGTCCACCTGCAGATTGTAAAAGAAAGGTCGTGCCAGCCGGCGGATATACTGGAGAGGTCACTCATGAGGTGATCTTGTGGCAGTATGAGCTTGAGGTGAGTTGGTTGGCGAGTGCGAGCGTCGAGATTGTAGGTAACAGCTCCAGGGTCCACCTGCAGATTGTAAAAGAAAGGTCGTGCCAGCCGGCGGATATACTGGAGAGGTCACTTATGAGGAGATCTTGTGGCAGTATGAGCTTGAGGTGAGTTGGTTGGCGAGTGCGAGCGTCGAGATTGTAGGTAACAGCTCCAGGGTCCAACTGCAGATGGTATAAGAAAGGTCGTGCCAGCCGGTGGATGTATTGGAGAGGTCACTTATGAGGAGATCTTGTGGCAGTATGAGCTTGAGGTGAGTTGGTTGGCGAGTGCGAGCGTCGAGATTGTAGGTAACAGCTCCAGGGTCCACCTGCACATGGTAAAAGAAAGGTCGTGCCAGCCGGCGGATATACTGGAGAGGTCACTCATGAGGTGATCTTGTGGCAGTATGAGCTTGAGGCGAGTTGGTTGGCGAGTGCGAGCGTCGAGATTGTAGGTAACAGCTCCAGGGTCCACCTGCAGATGGTAAAAGAAAGGTCGTGCCAGCCGGCGGATATACTGGAGAGGTCACTCATGAGGAGATCTTGTGGCAGTATGAGCTTGAGGTGAGTTGGTTGGCGAGTGCGAGCGTCGAGATTGTAGGTAACAGCTCCAGGGTCCACCTGCAGATGGTAAAAGAAAGGTCGTGCCAGCCGGCGGTTATACTGGAGAGGTCACTCAGGAGAAGATCTTGTGGCAGTCAGCGCTTGAGGTGAGGTAGTGGGCGAGTGCGAGCGTCGAGATTGTAGGTAACAGCTCCAGGGACCTCCTGAATATAAAAGAGAATTCGTGTCAGCCGGCGGATGTACTGGTGAACGGCTAGAAGACCAAACTCGTGATGAAGTTGACGGTTTCTGACGAACCATGGAGTATTTGTAGCTGCATGGCGACACCCTGATTTGTATTACCTGCAGTCACCGGAAATCAGTCTTGTTGGTGCCACTCCATACTGGGGCTGCATAAGTTAGAATAGAACGGACTAGAAATGTGTAAAAAAAAGGGAGGATTCATAACCAAGTGTGGTGCGTGCCCGCATCGGTAGCGTAGATGGTAGCATGTCTGCCTCACGTTTAAGATGTCCCGAGTTCGAATCTCGGTCAGGGTGAGTTATCTGGATAAGATTTTTCCGGGGTTTTCCCTTATCCTTCAAGACGAATGTCGGGTAACTAAGTTCTATGGACCCTGGAATCGTTTGAGCATCATTCCATCCAGTTCATTCACCGTCCGATATGACTTAACGTTGGAGAACTTAAATTACACACACACACACACACACACACACACACACACACACACACACACACACACACACACACACACACACACACACACACACAAAGTTGAAGTGCGCCTATTGAGTAAAGGGTACAGATTTGATAGCCGGGACGTAACCGTCCGAAGCACTACATATTTGCCTGAAAACCAGCCGTCACTAATTTGTATAGGTATTAACGTGGGCGGTTTTGAAATTAGCGATAAGTTCCGGAACGTCGAAGCAATGAAACAAATAATTTGATTCCCTAAATCATACATACATTAGCACATGAATGACTTAAACATCGTAAGTCACGGCACGGAAACCTTACAGCCATTTTAACATTTGAAAGTCGAGCTAACAGTTGACAATCTGTGGGATGTATAGTCCGTAAACATGCAGAATGTCTTGCTATCGTGTATGAGGGTGCGATAAAAATAGTTGTTTCTGTTGTGTTTGATTTCATGAATCTGATTGGTCGACTTTAACACGGTCAGTATAGGTTGATGCCATCTCAAGCCAAAATGTAGTCATAATCTATTGACAAAGCTACAACCACTAACATTTAAAACAACTCCAATGTTCAATTTTAGTATACGTTATAATGTATTTTATTCACACATAACTGCTGTGCAACGTACCATTTTGACTAGCCAACTTGAGCTTCTTTTCTACGTGATTTTGTAGCTTGGGGGTGAATTTTGCGATGGACTATATTACAAGTTTGTGCAAATTTTCAATCTTCATTTTGCTACTGCGAGTATTTTTAACTTTCTGCTTTTTCGTGTCCAAATGAAAAGTTTCCAACGAAGGCTCTTCTTCCGGAGGCTTTAATAGCTAGACAGTGGGACACAATGTTTCTCTGTTTCCCTGCATTACAACATTCACTGAACATCACCAGCACTCCAATGTTTACCACGAATTAATTAGTTTTCAAAATCAGGGTTACCCTGGGACGGGAACATTTGAGTATCCAGTAACGACGTTTGGAAAGTCCTAGGACCAAAGTGCATTGCGCCCTTCGTACCCCTTCACCGCACCCTTCCCTTCCCATGTACACAATCGTCTGGCTGCATTCTGAAACCTTAACCTCAGGTCAATTCCAGAGTACAAACTGGATACACGGAGGGTTGGCCTCACTTGTTCTCTGGAATAAAATTCCGGCTCTGGCATTATTATCCGGTATAAACTGCAATTCCCAGTTACGCTTCAGGAAACCCTTTGCGATTATGCAGCCCTCTGAGGCATGTTTACGTAGAACTGTGAACTGCAAGCATTCATGCTCATTGCGTTTAAGCATGTAAGGGACAGGAACCTGAATGTCCTATAATCCTTGTATAGAAATGCAGTACGAGGGGTATAATATGACAAGGAAGTCCCTCTCTCCCTCCCTCTCTCTCTCCCTGCTCCGTATTAAAGATTTTAGCAGCTTGGTATACATTTGTTTCCAAGGGAATGTCCTGAGTTAACCTTTCTCCTCGGCAGTTGGAAGGGGGCCTGCATACAAGCACAAGTTCATCTCTCATTTGCGAACTATGTTGTTTCTAAACAGGCCGCAAAACGTAAAGGTTTATACACAAATCATACAAAATAGTACTTGGACTTCGTCACAAAAGGGAATGTCGACATAAAATATCTTTAAAACCTTAATACATTTTGATGTTATTACACGTTGTAGCCATGTATTACAGCTATATATGCAGATATTATAAAATATTTCCGAGGGTGGTCTGAAAAGTGTCCGAACTAATAAAGATAAAAAACATTCCTTCAGATTTTTTATTTTTCAACATAGCCTCCTTGCAACTATACACACTTCCCCCAGCGATGATCCCATCTCTGTAACCCGTCCAAATAGCACTCGGCGTTTTTCAACATAGTCTCCTTGTAACTCTACACACTTCCCCCGGCGATGTTCCCATCTCTGTAATCCGTCCAAATAGTACTCGGCGTTTTTCAAAACAGTCTCCTTGTAACTCCACACACTTCCCCCAGCGATGTTCCCATCTCTGTAACCCCTCAAAATAGTACTCGGCGTTTTTCAAAACAGTCTCCTTGTAACTCTACACACTTCTCCCAGCAATGTTCCCATCCCTGTAACCCCTCAAAATAGTACTCGGCGATTTTCAACATAGTCCCCTTGCAACTCTACACACTTCTCCCAACGATGCACTCATCTCTGTAACCCGTCCAAATAGTACTCGACGTTTTTCAACATAGTCTCCTTGTAAGTCTACACACTTCTCCCAGCAATGTTCCCATCTCTGTAACCCGTCCAAATAGTACTCGACGTTTTTCAACACAGTCTCCTTGTAAGTCTACACACTTCTCCCAGCGCTGCTCTCACCTCAGTAACCCGTCCAAATAGTACTCGGTGTTTTTCAGCATAGTCTCCTTGTAAGTCTACACACTTCTCCCAGCAATGTTCACGTCTCCGTAACCCGTCCAAATAGTTCTCGGCGTTTTTCAACATAGTCTCCTTGTAACTCTACACGCTTCTCCCAGCGCTGCTCTCACCTCAGTAACCCGTCCAAATAGTACTCGGTGTTTTTCAGCATAGTCTCCTTGTAACTCTACACACTTCTCCTATCGATGTTCCCATCTCTGGAACGCGTCCAAATAGTACTCGGCGTTTTTCAACATAGTCTCCTTGTAACTCTACACACTTCTACTATCGATGTTCCCATCTCTAGGACGCGTCCAAATAGTACTCGACGTTTCTCAACATAGCTTCCTTGTAACACTACACGTTTATCCCAGTAATGCTCCCATCTCTGTAACCCGTTCAAATAGTACTCGGCGTTGCCTCTTCATTTATCAAAAATCTCGCCCTCCGAGCGCAATTTTCAGTAGAGAGAACAAAATGAATTCGCTTGGGGCTAGATCTGTTGAGTCAAGCAGTTCAAATTGTAATTCGTTGATTCTCGCCATTGCAGCCCCTGAGGTGTGAGAGGATGCGTTGTTTTGGTGAAACAGGATTTTGTTGTTTCTTCAAATGTGGCCGTTTTTCTACAACTTCTGCCTTCAGTTTGTCAAGCAATGTTGCGTAGTATGCTCCTGTAATGGTTGTTCCGTTTTTAAGATAATCGATTGAAATAACTCCATGAGTATCCCAAAAAACAGTCAAAATCACTTTCCCAAGCGAGAAAAAGAAATTGTTCTTTTTTTTGGAGCCGCTTCCCTCGTTGTAGTCCACTGTTTGAATTATATTTTTGTTTCGGGCGTATAAAGGTTTATCCAATTTCATCTACAGTAATTAATCGGCGCCAAAACTCTGATTTATTGCGCCTAAACTGCCCCAACAGAGCTGTGGAAATGTTTATTTGAGCACGTTTTTGGTCTAACTTGAACAAACGCGGCACCCAACGCTCGGACAGCTTCCTCGTGTCTAAATATTGATTTAAAATTGACAAATACATTCTTTTGACACGTTCATAGCCACTGCCATCTTTCACTTTAAATTCGGCGGCTATCTAGCACCATTTGCTGAACTCTGGCGATGTTTACGTTGGTAGTTGCAGTTTTGAACGTCCCGAACTTTGATCGTCTCCCAAGCTCTTACGGCCACGTTTAAGTTCAGCTGCCCAAAATTTCACTGTTATAAATGATGGTGCATATACCACATACAAAGTATCCAACTCATCTTTGATTTAAGTAGGTGTATTGCCTTACAAATACAAATACTTAATGACAGTTCGATACTTGATTTTGTCCATTTTAATAAAGACACTCACATTAATGCACTCAAATGACTTACCTAACAAGTGAGAGTCCAAAATGGCTGAAACTTTGATGAGTAACTGTCAACAGATGGACAGCGAAATTTACTAGCTTAATGTTGCGGTCGGAAACTATTCAGACTACCCTCGTAGCCTACCATATTTTATAACTATAAGTACTGCACAATTCAATGTCTTATTCCTTATTCAATTTATTACTGCTTTATCCTATCTGTATGACAAAACAAAGTATATACAAGTCCATCTCTATTATCCACCAATAGAACATAAAACGCCCCCCTTCGGGTCACGTTTTAAATAGTTCTTCTCATGGTTAAACTCGGTCTATCCACTTTTATAATAAATTAATATTATTTATGACATAAAGATTAAAAGCAATAGTTTATCTTGTGACTAGATGTGGTTTTGAAACAAGGCCGCAGGCCGAAACCTACAAACAAAATAAAATCGTTTAACCCTGCATCATATACTATATTTTACAGTCATGAATATTTACACATGTGTTAGATAATTAATAAATATACGATACTCTTAAACCGGTTCATAATCATGATAATAATCGGGTTCGGATGTTTACTTCCCTTTAATCACGTTGAAAAAGCAACGTAACAAAAATGTAATATATTAAAACTTTTCAAAACTTACTTTTCTGTTGATAAAACTGAAATGCTACAAATACATCTGCAAGAAGTTCCCTGGAATATCTGATGCTAAAATTAAAGAGGGAGTATTTGTTGGTCCACTAATTAGGAAGTTGATTTCTGATACCTTATTTGAAGAAACAATGACAGATACTCAAAAACATATATGGATTGGTTTTAAGAGTGTCATCAAACCATTCTGGGATATTTCAAGGATCTAAATTATAAAAAATATTATAGAAAATATACTTAAGAACTTTCGAAAGCTGGGCTGCAATATGAGTGTGAAATCACATTCCCTGCACTCTCATTTGGACTTCTTTCCAGAAAATTTCGGGTGTGTCAGTGAGGAGCAAAGTGAAAGACTTCACCAGGACATAAAGGAAATGTAAAGACGCTACCAAGGAAAATGTAATGTGAATATGATAGTTGATTATTGCTGGTCACTGAAAAGAGATGTATCAGGTTCTTTCCATAGTAGGAACCCTACAAAACGTTCATTTCATTTCAAGTCAGTATGTAAAAAACAGGTTAAATGTGCAAATTTAAGTGACGATGTGAAATATTAGTTAATTTTGAAGAATGTTGTGTTCACAGGTATGGATTTATTAACTTAAATTTAAAAATGTAACATATATTTGATAGAGGCTAATATAAAAATGCATATTTTTAGAGGGATGTTCAACAACGAATGATCATAATTCTTTTACGGTCATATATTTTGAAACCAAAACTATCTTATTATATTCTGTACACGCCGTAGTAGTTTCATTGTTGGTACTCCTGGTTCCCGCCTGTGAGAGCCAGGCAAGTTCAGACATGTTCCGTATCACCTACCGCTGCAATGGAGGTAACACGCGAGGAACAATATGTGGTTTGAAATTCCGCTTTCCTCTCAACAAAACTTCAGTTGAGGCCTACAAAAAAGTTACAGGAGGCCTATGGAGAGTCTGTTCTTCCCTACAGCACAGCTCGAGGGTGGTGTAAAACATTTAAAGAGGAAAGACAATGAATTTCAAAGATAGGTGGGCCCAGTGCTACACTTACTTCTCTTACGGAAGAAAACATCAACACTGCTGCTGCCATTGTGAGAGAGGATCGACGAATTACCTTAAGATCATTTTCTGAAGTACTGAACGATCCATTGGGTGCCACCCACACGTTGGTGACAGAAACATTACACATGAGACGTGTTTGTGCGCGATGGGTTCCAAGACTGTTGATTCCCGAACAAAAGGGCATTCGCATGCAGGTCCCCACGCAGTTAAAGTTGATGTTAGAGGAAGATCCAGAGTTCCTTTCAAACGTAATCACTGCTGATGAAACTTGACTACATAATTTTGCACCTGAGAGCAAACAGCAAAGCTCAGTGTGGAAATCTCCATCATCAACCCCGCAAAAAGCAAAAGTGGTTACTTCTGCTGGGAAAGTTATGGTCATCTTATTCTTTGATATTCATGGAAAGGTTTGTTAGCATTTTGTACCTGCACACACATCAGTAACTGGACAATACTACAGGGATGACCTGAAAACATTGAAAGGCCATATCAGGCGCAAAAGAACACATTTCCGTGAAGCAGGCTAGATGCAGCCCCGCGATAAAACGCGTCCGCATATTGCCAATATTGTTGCTGAATATCTTGCCAAAATCAACGTGAAATGCATTCCACACCCTGCCTATATTCCGGATTAGGTCTCATGTGACTTTTTTCTATTACCTAACTTGAGGAAATGCCTTCGTGGGAGGCATTATACATCATTAGCAGCAGTGGTGAAGGCTGCGGAGGCGATTATGAAGGATCTCTCAAAATATAGTTTCCAGCATGTCTTTGAAGACCGGCAGAAACGCTGGGACAAGTGCATCGTATTCAGGAAAGACTATTTTGAGAAGGACCACTAAAATTATGAGGGTGAGTAAAGGTACGCTGTCAAAAACAGAAATGTGATAATTCTTTATTGAACAGCCTTCGATCTATTTCCTATATTATGAAAAATTGGTATGTTTTGGAGAAAAACTGTGTTCATATTCTGATTCAGCACACTCACATTAGTGATGTTGACATATTAAAACAAAAACCCCATACAAAATGTTAAATTTTTCATATCAGTATATGGTAAGGTGTCTATTTTCATATTTGAATTCCTCCAGAATATCAGTTAGAGCAAAGTAAATAATACAGGACTTAACTTGCAACCCTGTCTTAACCCTATGTAAGTTAGAGTCATGTAGGAGGGCGGCGCCGTGGTCGAGTATTTAGTCCGATTGTCTCTAAACAAGACGGCCCCGGTTTCGATGCTAGGTAACAGCAAAGTTAGATTTGGGGTCGACAATACAGCGCTAAGGCGGGTTTCTCCGAGTCCTCCAGTTATCCCCATCAGCATTCTACCAATTGCTCCATCATCTTTTCTATCATTTCATGTTCCCCTCATTCTCTCGTCACTTGTCTCAGTCTCATCCCAGGTCTCGGGCTAAACACCCATCCTAGGTTCTCTCTCACTGATCCAGAGATTTTTCCACAACCTGCATAAGGGTTAAGAGGAACAATAATAACCCCACACCACGTAGTGATATAAAAGGACTGTTGAACAAGAAGTGGAGGAGGAGGAGGAAATAAAATGTGTAGTGTTTAACGCCCGCTCTTACTTCATACGGCACCGCAGGCGGTGACAGTTAGGTGCAAAGGATCTGCTGCCATTAGTCCTGGACCCGTAGGACCAAGGACCTGGGCCACTTTCTACCCGGGAGGGATGGATAGTCCGAGGCTCTTTCCATAGGGCAATACTTCTTAACCCCCCCACCACTGAGCACAACGACAAGACGGGATGGAAGTGGACACACCACTTACGCGCGTCAACCCCGCAGGGAAGACTACCGAAAACCTCGGTGGGGCCGAATGGTGATCTAGCACACCTTCTAGTTCTGCAGGCTAGTACCCGGGACTTTTTAAGCAACCCTCTACCTCCTCTGGGCGGCCGTAGCCTGGCTGCAGGTACCCAATTCCCCTTGGGTGTCGGGAACACACTGCCCCCTCGAGTCCAACCCAATCCGAACAACCCCCCTACGGCAGTTCGGCCTGTGGTTCCTCTAGTAACGTCAGAGTAACCACGAGTGCTAAGGGTCCGCAACGCCCGCACCACGGCAGCTGAAAAGGACGGATCCCCTCCCCTACGGGACGCAGGCGGTGACATTGATGGTACATGAGATGAAGATGGAGCACCGGTGGAATGAGATGGCGGGGGAAACTGGAGGTCCCAGAGAAAACCCGACCCAGCGCCGTGTTGTCAACCAAAAATTTCACTTTGCGGTCGCCTGCGATCGAACCCGGGCCGCCTTGGTGAGAGCCAAGCGGTCTAACCACTGAGCCACGGCGCGTCCAAGGAGGATGAGGTAGAGTAAGTGGTAAGGAAAATTCATGTCAGTCTACACGTTTCTCTTATTTGTGTCCTATTTTTCCTGAAGGATGGGCGAACACCTCACAATCAGCAATTACATCGTTTAGCAAACTTTCAAGTGGGTTTCTTTTTTTCTAATAAACTGCCACAAAATTGAACGTCAGCTTTAAAAAGCATTTTGAATACCGAGGTGAAGGGAAAGAGTGTGTAACAGTTTATTGACAAAATTTACAAGTAATCTAAACTGGGAGCTGCGTGTGTCAGACTTGCACTTTATAACTGTATTACAGCCAAGCCTTCCATTTAGAAATGGCTCCACCTCCTCCACTACGGGCAATATTTTATGGAAGCTGTTTATAATGGCCCAAGCGATATTAATCTTCACACAGAGTAAGTCTGACTTGCTTTCTCTTGTCTAATAGAGAAACCACGCCCTGCGCACTTGTCTCGCTACATTCACACTATATAAATCTTCCTTGCAAAACAAACAGCTAGAAACTTCAATATATAGATCGAGAGTCTGAATTCATAAACCACAGAAGCGAAGAAGGGAGAATCTTCAAGTGGAAATGATACGTAAAATATTGGGGGGACATCCGTTTAACGTAAGAGTATGCATAATATAACATTAATGCCCCATTTCACCAACAGATGTTAAAATCAACGTTAACAAATGTTACGTAACAACTGTCACAGCGTTAACAAAGGTGTTAAATTTCACCAACTTGTTTTCTGAAATTGTTAACAAACACGTGTTAACGCCGAGAGACTTGTAAATATTACAGCTATAGAAGGCTATGGATGAGTCGTATTTTCTGAACGTACTGCGACGCACTTGTGCTTTGAATTTTCGTCTGCACACAGCTGAAAAATGGCGGGAGAACAAAATGTTAAACAAAAGCCCTGAAACAAATTTCTCATCGATTGAGAAAGAATTGTTAAATGAATTAGTGATGAAGTGTAAGGATATTGTAAGCCAAATATGGAAAGGCACGACCAACTGACAGCTGAAACGGGGACATGAGGCATTCAGCCCACGCCTACCAATTTATCTCGTGTCACTAACTGAGGGGATGGTTAGGAAAGTGTCACTGGTCACTGGTCGCTGATCACCTCTTTCCCCTCCCCCTAACGTCTGGAATAGTCGGGATACTTCATCTAACTAAGAACCTTCTAGATAGGTCAATTGGTGTTATATAAGCGACGCGCCGGGCTGCAGGAGAGTTCAGCTGTATCGGGCGATCATCCCCCCCATGATCTTGTACGGCTGTGAGATCGGGGGAACAGTGGAGAATACCACTTTCGTCAGACTCCAGACGCTGCAGAACAGGGCGCTACGGGTCATCTACGATACTGACTGGAGATTTCCCGCCCATATCCTTCATGAACATTCGAACATCCCGTACATTGTCGACGTCATTCGAGAGAGGGCTCGTTCAATGTACGACAAAATTCAAACCCATGGCAACCCTTTGGTGAACTCACTGGGAGGTATGACCAGAGGGAGCAAAGACGCTTGCCATCATACAAACTCCCTAGAGACGTCTTGGGGCCCCTTGGTTAACCCAGGGGAAACCCCAAACGTATTCAAACTCACGTAACGCCTGATGGCTCAAGCGTCAGGACACCCGTACTCAAAACGGGGCAAAAGCTCTAAAACAGATCCTCCCCCAACGGGAGAACGTAACAAACCCGCCTTCAGAGAACACTCAAGGGCAACCAGTTAACACCAAATCTCAAACAAACAAACAAAAACCTACCGCCAGCAGAACAAAATGCAACCAATCTTGACTCACTTCGCAGGTTAAGCCGCAAAGCGGCTAGGTAATGCGGCAGAAGCCACCCGGACGGGGAAAAAGAAAAAAATAGCCCCGCCCGACTAGGACTACCTCTGGACCTCTGGCAGGAGAGTTCAATTCTTGTCGAGCAGCCGTGAAGAGCTCAGTGCTAGCGAAAGGACTGGAAGACTGTACGTGTATCAGAGGAGTTGTACGTAATTGTGAGTGTGGAGTAGACCTGTAACAGACGAACTGGTGAATTGTAATTGTGTGCGCTACGTAATTCCATGTAATCGACAAGTGTTCCAACTGTAATTCGGTGGAAATAAACAACATTTTGACTTTTTGCAATTGGAATTTTAATTCTTCGAATCCACAAAGTCACAATATCGTGAAAAATAAGAGGATAGATGGAGTAAATGCAAAAGAAAAAGATGTCACATGGGAAAATATTGGAAGTGAATTTAATTCAAATGCCTGTGCCATCACTACACATTGCGGCAAACCCGCATAGCAGTGTTAAATTGATTGGCTTCTAATTGGAGCTTTGAGTTCTCTCATCCTTAGGTGAATGGTTGTAGGAAATGGATTTTGGTGGTTGTTGGTACTCAGTTGTATTAATAACACTTTGTTTGTTGCAGAACCATTTGGTTTAATTCCTACTTCGTTTGCTTATCGACTTGGATCGGTGACCACCTGTTAGTAAAATCCCTAACATAAATTCAATTTTACTTGAAACCCTGGATTAGCTGTTTAAACTTATTTCCACGCGGTTTCTATTTCTTCTTTATACGGCGACTACTTTGCTCTAATAAACTTCTAATGCTGCTTCCACTTACGCTGGTTGCGCTATTCTTAACTTCCCTACATTTCAGACTTATAAATCTTCGCTTGTCTTCTTAATGCGCATGAAAACGTCCTTCCTGTCGTACTATAGCGTTTTAAGTAAATTTTCCATACTTCACGATTCAGTTCGAACCTTATTCTGACCCTCTCTCTAACTTTATCACATAACCAAACTAGCTCACCCTTCTCGAATGTTACATTATTATCGGTTTGTCATTTATTTCGAATTTTCGCATTGGTTTGCAAAAGTCATTTAACTCATTGACGTTCCGCCCACCCTGAGTTGGGGAACGCCTACCCTGAGTAGTTTGTAACGGTATGCATCGTTATCAAATCAGCGAAGTACATCTCTTTAGCGTTCATGCTCAACTGCATTTTGAAAACCCTTTGTCCCAACACATTCCTTTGGACGTGCGTTGTAGGAACACCTCTATTAAACCAAAGCCACCTGGTTTTCGTTTCCGGGAGATCCGTACACATCTTGATGCTGAAATTCCCAAGATGTATCCTAGGGGGGAGAGGATATACCCTCCTTGGTTGTGCAGAGCGTCCCACGTTGATCTGGGCATGACCAAATATGATAAATCTACCATGTCTATGTCTAGTATCCACACATGTTTTTTAGAATTGTTATCGCAATATCAGGACCATGCTCTAATTTATACTGATGGGTCCAAGAACTCAAATGGTGTTCGTTGTGCTTACGTGTGTGGAACCGAACCGTATACATTTGGATTCCAGACTAGCAGTTCCATTTTTACTGCAGAGCTTTATGCAATATACCGGGCCATTTTACACGTACGTCGACGAAAGTTAGGGTACTGCTTAATCCTAAGTGATTCCCTCAGTGCACTTCAAAGCCTACGGCAGCTGTACAACTACCACCCTATTGTGCAGCGTATCCAGGATGCCCTCCACGTTTTACACGCTTCTGGCGTTAACGTGGTGTGTGCATGGATCCCTGGTCACGTAGGCTTGCGGGGGAATGAATTGGCGGATTCGGCAGCCACGACGGCTATCATGAAGCCCAGGGTTCGAGTACCATGAGTGACATCGGAAGATTTTAGGGCCGTATTGCGGAGAGCTGTACAAACCTGCTGGCAGGAAGAGTGGTCCGCTCTCCGCAATAATAAACTTATATCTGTCAAAGAACTTCCGATTCCCTGGGTTACCTCCTGTCGGTCATCTCGTCGTGAGGAGGTGAGCTTGGCTCGGTTAGGTACTGGGCACCGCTTTTTTACTCATAGTTTTCTATTTAAAAAGCAGCCTTTTCCACTGTGTCCGTTTTGCAATGAAGCGTTATCTGTACGACACGTGCTGCTAGAGTGTTTTCACCTAGCAGACCTTAGGACGCCTCTGCAGCTGCCGGCTAGCTTCGCAGAAACGCTAGCGGATAATAACACAGTAGTGGAGAAGGTTTTTAGATTCTTTTCTCGTTTAGACTTTAGGATATAGCGAACATTATTTTTAGTAGCTTTTGATTTGGTTTTTTCCCCTTTCTATGTACATGTAGTTTTAATAGGTTTATTTATATTAGTATAGTTTTTAGAAACTTTTTATATTTGGCTTTTGCCATGAGTAGTTTTTAAATGTGCGCTGATAACTGCTGTAACTGATAACTGCGCCCCTATACCCACTATCATCATGGAAATATTCTGTAGCTCTCAGACATTGAACTTTTACTAGTACAAAGAAGATAACGGTCCTCCCTTCCTGTCTCTCCGACGTGTACAGCTTTTTACAAAAAATATGTCTTTCTTTTGCCCGGATCCTCGTATGTATGCTATATTAAATTATATTCTCCCATTATTATTCTTTAAGTGAACCACTATTTTAATCATTACTCTACCCATTCTAATTTTACATTAACGTAACAACATTTTTACATTAGATTAGCAAAGCATTTATCTTCTTTTTTAATCATTTGTTTTCGATTAATTCGCCACCTCCTAATCGCTGCCAGATACTGCGTTAGAGCATGGTTTATATCAATCAAGCATTATGCCATCAAATCTTCAGGTACATAGCGGTATGAGTACAGTGATATATCCCTTGTAAGTTTGACGGTAATTTACCGGCATCTAAATTTAAATGTTAAACCTTATGTGATATAAAGTAACCAACTTTAGTATATGGCCATGTTTTTGTTTTCGTCTGAAAGCAGGGGCGGTTCCTCCATAAGGTTGCAGGTTTGCGCTACACCCACTGATTCTGAATGTACAACAGGTGCATTTTGCACATTAAAGCTGTACTTCTTTGCACTGTTTTATATACAAACATGTTTCAAATACGCTTATCGTCTGTAGCTGCCCATGACCACAGAATTCGAAATAAACAGTGATTAGCTGTAGGAGCCGCAGGTTTGCAGCGAAGAGTTAACCTAAGATTTCGCCCAAATGCCGGTTCTCTGAGGGGTTTGCGGGAAGGTGAAGAGATGGGAGGGGCTTCTTATACGTTGCTTAAATAAAGGTTTATAAACCTAGCTCCTCCTACTCTTAGCAACGGCTATAGCGTGACCTTCAGGCTTAGCTTCTGTGTGCTCTGCTTTTCGAACACAGGGAGAATTAAATTAAATGCATGGAGGTTATTCAGAAGCGAGCTCTGTTAAACAACAACGCCACACTTGTTCAGGTTTCTGGGTTTATGGCCACTTTGAAAGATTAAAATTTTGTATTCTGGCTGTTTTTCTTCTATAAGATCATACTACATGTGGACATTTTGTACAATCAGCTGCAGAAACGAGACTGCAATGCAACATTTGCCATCGCCCAGCTAAACGCATTTAAAAGGGAAGTGCAAACGGTAAGAAATAGCGTGGATATCGAGGAACACGAAGAAACTGCAATTAAGAGGAGAAGAATAGAAGATCATGATGTGAAAAGAAGAGAAGCTCTTGAAGTATGTGACATTCTTAGAGAAGCAAAGCACAGATTTAGCTTCACGGGGCATCTGGTAGCCTCAACTTTGTTTCATCAAGAAAATTTCTTAGACATTTCCAGAGGATTCCCTTAGAGAAACAATAAGGTTCTATCCTTTTATCATTGGAACAAAAATTTGCAGAGAACTGACTGTAATTTACAGTCGAGAGGAATTTCGTTGAATGTCCGGCGCTTTGTGTTTGATGGATTTCATTAAGGAAAACAATTTATGTGCTACATTCAGCGAATATGTCAAACTCCTCCGAGTACTGTTAACTATGCCAATGTCTACCACTGAAGCAGAATGCTGTTTCTCAACTTTAAAAAGAATAAAAACTTTCCTTAGGAACACAATGTCACAGGATCGATTGACAGCATTAGCAATGCTTTCAATTGAGAGAGATTTTGTTATGAAGATCAGCGACTTCAGCGCAAAAGTAATCGATAGATTCGCCAGGTCTAAGGAGAGTAGTGCAGAGAATCTGTATAAATAGGTGAGTCATTACTACTCTGTATTTTATTTTTCATTTGTGCACCACCAATAATTTAACCCACCAGCCGCCACTGTTTGAAAGTGTTTTGTCCCTCACTTTCTCTGACCTCGAAACGTGTTTTTCTGATGAAATCTCAGTATAGAAATGTGGGATTCAGTACAAAAGCAGCTACTATATACGTGTTGGAGAAAACCTAAATAGCTTGCCTTGTAAGAGGTAAGAAAAGCTGCATCGTAATAATAGAGCATTCTATTACAAACACTTCCGCAATCACAGCAAACCCCACACGCAACTGCTGCATTACAGCTTTCTTGCAATTAATTACAAGGTTCAAGTAATTACACGAGATTAACTAAATAGTGCGGAAATTTAACACACTTGGGACACCACAACTTCTCTTTGAGTTATGCTGCCTCTAAAGTTTGAAGGTTTGAGAAGGATGACACCCTTTAATTGTGAATTAAAAGCCCTATTACACCTATAGCTTATACAATTTGTACTGCCTGCACTTGTTTGACACGGCAGGTGGGATTTGAGCGATTATACATTGTTTTAAAGGCTTTGTAGGTTCGTGAAATTAAAAAGTCCAATTGCTCAAACTCAAAAATGTTCTTTATTTCCATCGACTTACAGTTGAACACCTGCCAATTACACAGGATTACGTAATGCACACAATTACGATTCACCAGTTCGTCCGTTACAGTTCCACCTCACACTCACAGTTACGTACACTCTTCCGATGCACGTACAGTCTTCTCGTCCGTACACTACCACGGCGCTTCTACGCTGCTCGCCAAGAACTGACTGAACTCGCTCGTGCTGGCTGGCTGTATACAGCCAGAAGGTTTCTGCTGCGTACCCACCCATTAGGGTTTTACCGCAGGTAGGATTAATATTGAGTCATGTCGGATGAGGGTGATATAGGTTTTTTGATTGGGAGTTAATTTAGAGGTTACCAAAGTACCTGCAGGTTGAAGGGAAGGATGCAGTACTTAGCACCCAATTTTTGTTTTTGTTTTAAATTTTAGTTGTAAATTTTAGTTGGGGAGAAATTTAGATGCCAAACAGCTTGGAAGAATTATGAGGAGCTCAGCTTTAGCTGCTGATAGAGTTAGCTCCTGGGTTATCTAAGGTGCCCGCATGCCATACGGGGGACCCGATGCAGTCTAGATCGGCGTCTAGTGGGGTCATAATTTCCCAATGATCTGACAAGGGTGCTTCTGTGAGATGGTAAACTTGTGTATAATTTTGAAGCCCGGCGCCTAATTTCATCCTCCACGTATGGAAGACCCAATGCTTCGTGGAGCAACTTGGTAGGGAAATAACGCCCCACAGAATAGATAGACCGCAGTCCTTTATTCTGTGCACGTTGAAGCCATGCTATCCAGCTGTCTGCTGCCATACATCAGACCTCGCAGGCATATAGCATCACCGGGATTACCTGACTGAACTCACTCGCTGCAGCCTTCTTTATAGGGATATCACTGTTTCTCAAAGTCTCTCGTTTCAGTGAATCACCGCGAAGGTTCCACATGGCAGGGGAAGGGGGAAGAGGCGGCCAGCGACCAGTGACACTTCCCTAATCATCCCCTCAGTTAGTGACTGAGAAATGGGTGGTCGTCACCGGATACCTCTGCTCCCCTACTCAGCTGTCGTTGGTCGTACTTTCCGATAATTGGGTGACAGTAATGTAGCCCGCCTCGGCAGCGTAGAAGGTAGCATGTCTGCCTCACGTTCTAGAGGCCCCGAGTTCGAATCTCGGTCAGGTTGAGTTACCTAGAAAAGATTTTCCCGGGCTTTTCCCTTAACCCTCAAGACGAATGTTGGCTAACTCTAAGCTCCCTGGACACTGGACTCATTTGAGCATCATTTCACCCATTCCATTCATCGTCCGATATAATTTAACGTTAGGGCGGACGTAAATTTAAAAAGCAAAATACGTAATGTAAATTACTCTAAACCGTCAACGATAAAACAGTTACTACCACTTATTCTACTGTTACATTAATTGGGGAAGTATTGCATTCCAACAAAACAGCGTTATTCAAATTTTATTGCATATACATGTTTTAATTGATATTTATATCTGTAGGACGGCTCCCATCTGCGCACTTTAAAGAATCATTCATCGCAAAAGCCAGATATAAAGATTCTAGACCTAATACAAGTGTAAATAAACTCTCAAAAGCACGTGTACATAACAAAAACGAAAATAAATGTAAGGTCAAACAGTAAAAAATTATCTTTACTATAAATTCTATAGTCTAACTCAGAAAAGAACCTAAAAAACCTTCTCCGCTACTTTGCTGTCATTGGCTAGCATTACTACAAACCTGGGCGACAGCTACAGAGACGTACTAAGGTGAGCTGGGCAACAACACTCTAGCAGCACGTGTTGGTCAAATAAGCCGAGCTCTAATGGTACCAAGGAGCTACGACAGTACAGAAGACAGGATCCCTAGAGTTTACTTGGATAGAGACTTCTCCGACAGACAAGGACAACGAACTCGCTCCCCTACAGCGGGACGACAACGAGCCCAACAGCCGAGCTCTAATGGTACCAAGGAGTCACGACAGTACAGAGAGCAGGGTCACTACAGTTTACTTGGATAGAGACTTCCCCCGACAGACCAGGACAACGAACTCGCTCCCCTACATTGGGATGACAACGAGCCCAGCAGCCAAGCCCTAATTGTACCAAAGAGCCACGGCAGTACAGAGAGCAGGGTCCCTACAGTTTACTTGGATAGGGAATTCCCCCGACAGGCCAGGACAACGAACTCGCTCCCCTACAGCGGGATGGCAACGAGCCCAGCAGCCGAGCCCTAATGGTCCAAGGAGACACGGCAGTACAGAGAGCAGGATCCCTACACTTTACTTGGATATAGACTTCCCCCGACAGGCCAGGACAACGAACTCGCTCCCCTACAGCGGGATGGCAACGAGCCCAGCAGCCGGGCCCTAATGGTACCAAGGAGCCACGACAGTACAGAGAGCAGGGTCCCTACACTTTACTTGGATATAGACTTCCCCCGACAGGCCAGGACAACGAACTCGCTCCCCTACAGCGGGATGGCAACGAGCCCAGCAGCCGGGCCCTAATGGTACCAAGGAGCCACGACAGTACAGAGAGCAGGGTCCCTACAGTTTACTTAGATAGAGACTTACCCAACAGGCCAGGACAACGAACTCGCTCCCCTACAGCGGGACGGCAACGAGTCCAGTAGCCGAGCCCTAATGGTACCAAGGTTACATGTCAGTACAGAGGGCAGGGTCCATACAGTTTACTTAGATAGAGACTTACCCAACAGGCTAGGACAACGAACTCGCTCCCCTAAAGCGGGGCGACAACGAGCCCAGTAACCGAGCTCTAATGGTACCAAGGAGACATGTCAGTACAGAGGGCAGGGTCCATACAGTTTACCTAGATAGAGACTTACCCAACAGGCCAGGACAACGAACTCACTCCCCTACAGCGGGACGACAACGAGCCCAGCAGTCGAGCCCTAATGGTACCAAGGAGACACGACAGTACACAGAGTAGGATCCCTACAGTTTACTTGGAAAGAGACTTCCCACGTCAGGCCAGGACAACGAACTCGCTCCCATAGAACGGGACGGCAACGAGCCCAGCAGCCGGGCCCTAATGGTACCAAGGAGACATGTCAGTGCAGAGGGCAGGGTCCATACAGTTTACTTAGATAGAGACTTACCCAACAGGCCAGGACAACGAACTCGCTCCCCTACAGCGGGACGGCAATGAGTCCAGTAGCCGAGCCCTAATGGTACCAAGGAGACACGACAGTACAGAGAGCAGGGTCCCTACAGTTTACTTGGATGGAGACTTCCCCCTACAGGCCAGGACAACGAACTCGCTCCCCTACAGCAGGACGGCAACGAGCCCAGCAGCCGAGCCCTAATTGTACCAAGGAGCCACGGCAGTACAGAGGGCAGGGTCCCTACAGTTTACTTGGATGGAGACTTCCCCCTACAGGCCAGGACAACGAACTCGCTCCCCTACAGCAGGACGGCAACGAGCCCAGCAGCCGAGCCCTAATTGTACCAAGGAGCCACGGCAGTACAGAGGGCAGGGTCTCTACAGTTTACTTGGATTAGAGACTTCCCCCGACAGACCAGGACAACGAACACGCTCTCCTACAGCGGGATGACAACGAGCCCAGCAGCCGAGCCTCAAAAGTTCCTAGGCGGAAATCCGAGCCCCAAAGGTCCGTGTCTGGCGCTCCCCAAGGAGCTGAGGCCGGCATCTGACCTACCGAGAAGGAAGTAGTTTTTCCTCAGAACATATCATCCTGCCATGCACCGCCGAGACTCCCGCCGACACTTCTACACTGAAAGAGGCCACCAGATGAGAGATGATATGAAATGATAATGGAGGGACAGGAAATTTGGGGAATGTAATTCATCTGCCCAATATTCGCCTAGGGACCAGAGCAAACCCCCGAAAAACCCTGGGTCAGGTAGGTCGGGCACAGGAATCGAACCCGGGCCTTCCGAGTGCTGGCCACAGACGAAACCACATGAGGCAACCCGCTTGGTATATAATACAGGGAATCGGAAGTTCTTTCACAGATCTAAGTTAATTGCTGCGGAAAGCGGACCACTCTTTCTGCCAGCAGGTTTGCACAGCTCTCCCCAAGATTTTACAGCTGTAAAATCTACCCATGTAACAGATTGTACTCCTCTAGCCCTGGGCTCCATGTTAGCCGTCTTAGCTGATGAATCCGCTATTTCATTCCCCGGCAAGCCAACGTGACCAGGAATCCATGCACACAACACGCTAATGTCAGTGCATGTTTTAAGAGCCCCTGAAACTAACAAAATAAATTTTCAAGGACGTTCTATTGGTACTGTGCTTTTTGAACAGTTACATCCAGAAGGAAGAGTAACTTAAATACCAAAATGAAAAATTTTCAAAAAAAATCCTCCTTTATATTACAACAGTAATGTAGTGCTACAGCATATTGACACTTCCCGATGACTTGACAACCTCTGCTCAAGCTATCAGAAAGCTATCCTCAGGCTAATCCTGGCTCTGTATAATTTAATGACAGGATGCCACTGGTTGAGTTCGAAACTTTTAATGAACGGTCTACACTCTAGCGGAGAGGTCTGAACTACCATATGACTGCACGGTGTTAAAGTATTTAATTCTTCTACAAGGAGACAATACGTGGTTCTGTCATTGAGGTCTAATACGTCTTGTCCCACGAGCCATCAGATATTATATATAAGGGCGCTCAACTACGGCGGTCATCGGCGCCCTTTAAAAAACTAGTAATGGCAAAAGCCAGATATAAAACTTTCTAAAAACTATAGAAGTGTAACAAAACATATTAAAAATACACGTACTTAAAAAAAATCAATCAAACCCTACTAATATTTCGTTCACTAAATCCTAAACTCTAAACTAGACAAGAATCTAAAAATCTTCTCCACGGATCTCTACGCACGGCTTACACGTCGGTGGGACTGTTGACCGTCTCCCTCAACCACCAAGAGGAGCCCACACGAGGGAGACTGTTGCCTCGGGACCCCGGGTGCGCCAAACCCGTACCTACCGAAGTAGGCCCCTGGGGGGAGCCATCAGACCAGAAGTGTCCTACATGATGTCCAGGTTGTGATATCGAGCTTAAAATTCTCTTAATATTCCCCTTTGGTTATAACTAAGACCCCCCCTCCCAACTAACCTCTAACGCAATGTTGACACCTGAAGCTGGCCGTATCAGACAAAACTACCGACAGGAGACATAAAACTATATAAATTAGATACAAACTGATTTTAGTAATCATAGCAATAAATAAGTAATAAAAATACAATAATAGTAAATGGGAGACAAACAGAGTGTAGGCATTTGTTATTTCGAAACTGTATGTAGACGGAGCATTCGCCTTCTGGTAGGCTCGGGAACCCAACCCTATTTTCTTTTGTTCCATATTGCCCGAGGCGACGAATGGCGACGTTTGGGGAGTCCACTTCCGCTCAAAATCTTTAGAAACGTAAACAGACGTGACCTTCACAATGAAGATACAGATTTGGACAGACGCTTATCGTACGTGCCTTAGCATAAGTTAATGAGTACGATGAACCAACCCACGCCAATTTTGTATAGCCTATCAGAGAGAAAGTATTACTCATATGATCTTCGCAAAGTTCCAAAATCAGGGTAAGTGGGGGAAAATACTAACATGGCTGAAGTTGGCCGTTTTCGTGAAGCATACACGTATAACTCTCGTGGTCAGAACGACACACGTCACACACGTATAACTCTCGTGGTCAGAACGGCACGCGTCACACACGTCTAACTCTCGTGGTCAGAACGACACGCGTCACACACGTATAACTCTCGTGGTCAGAACGGCACGCGTCACACACGTATAACTCTCGTGGTCAGAACGGCACGCGTCACACACGTATAACTCTCGTGGTCAGAACGGCACGCGTCACACACGTCTAACTCTCGTGGTCAGAACGACACGCGTCACACACGTATAACTCTCGTGGTCAGAACGGCACGCGTCACACACGTATAACTCTCGTAGTCAGAACGGCACGCGTCACACACGTATAACTCTCGTGGTCAGAACGACACGCGTCACACACGTATAACTCTCGTGGTCAGAACGACACGCGTCACACACGTATAACTCTCGTGGTCAGAAAGGCACGCGTCATACACGTATAACTCTCGTGGTCAGAACGGCACGCGTCACACACGTCTAACTCTCGTGGTCAGAACGACACGCGTCACACACGTATAACTCTCGTGGTCAGAACGACACGCGTCACACACGTATAACTCTCGTGGTCAGAAAGGCACGCGTCATACACGTATAACTCTCGTGGTCAGAACGACACGCTACATACACGTATAACTCTCGTAGTCAGAACGACACGCTACATACACGTATAACTCTCGTAGTCAGAACGACACGCTACATACACGTATAACTCTCGTAGTCAGAACGGCACGCTACATACACGTATAACTCTCGTAGTCAGAACGGCACGCTACACACGTATAACTCTCGTAGTCAGAACGGCACGCGTCACACACGTATAACTCTCGTAGTCAGAACGGCACGCGTCACACACGTATAACTCTCGTGGTCAGAACGACACGCTACATACACGTATAACTCTCGTAGTCATAACGACACGCTACATACACGTATAACTCTCGTAGTCAGAACGACACGCTACATACACGTATAACTCTCGTAGTCAGAACGGCACGCGTCACACACGTATAACTCTCGTAGTCAGAACGACACGCTACATACACGTATAACTCTCGTAGTCAGAACGGCACGCTACATACACGTATAACTCTCGTGGTCAGAACGGCACGCTACATACACGTATAACTCTCGTGGTCAGAACGGCACGCGTCATACACGTATAACTCTCGTGGTCAGAACGACACGCTACATACACGTATAACTCTCGTAGTCAGAACGGCACGCGTCACACACGTATAACTCTCGTAGTCAGAACGACACGCTACACACACGTATAACTCTCGTAGTCAGAACGACACGCGTCATACACGTATAACTCTAGTAGTCAGAACGACACGCGTCACACACGTATAACTCTCGTGGTCAGAACGACACGCGTCATACACGTATAACTCTCGTAGTCAGAACGACACGCGTCACACACGTATAACTCTCGTAGTCAGAACGGCACGCGTCATACACGTATAACTCTCGTGGTCAGAACGGCACGCGTCATACACGTATAACTCTCGTGGTCATAACGGCACGCTACACACACGTATAACTCTCGTGGCCCGAACGGCACGCGTCACACACGTATAACTCTCGTGGTCAGAACGACACGCCACATACACGTATAACTCTCGTAGTCAGAACGACACGCTACATACACGTATAACTCTCGTAGTCAGAACGACACGCTACATACACGTATAACTCTCGTAGTCAGAACGGCACGCGTCATACACGTATAACTCTCGTGGTCATAACGGCACGCTACACACACGTATAACTCTCGTGGCCCGAACGGCACGCGTCATACACGTATAACTCTCGTAGTCATAACGACACGCGTCATACACGTATAACTCTCGTAGTCATAACGACACGCGTCATACATGTATAACTCTCGTGGTCATAACGGCACGCTACACACACGTATAACTCTCGTGGCCCGAACGGCACGCGTCATACACGTATAACTCTCGTAGTCATAACGACACGCGTCATACACGTATAACTCTCGTAGTCATAACGACACGCGTCATACATGTATAACTCTCGTGGTCAGAACGGTACGCGTCACACACGTATAACTCTCGTAGTCAGAACGGTACGCGTCATACACGTATAACTCTCGTAGTCATAACGACACGCGTCATACACGTATAACTCTCGTGGTCATAACGGCACGCGTCATACATGTATAACTCTCGTGGTCAGAACGGCACGCGTCATACACGTATAACTCTCGTAGTCATAACGACACGCGTCATACACGTATAACTCTCGTGGTCATAACGGCACGCGTCATACACGTATAACTCTCGTAGTCATAACGACACGCGTCATACACGTACAACTCTCGTAGTCATAACGACACGCGTCATACATGTAAAACTCTCGTGGTCAGAACGGTACGCGTCATACACGTATAACTCTCGTGGTCAGAACGGTACGCGTCACACACGTATAACTCTCGTAGTCAGAACGGTACGCGTCATACACGTATAACTCTCGTGGTCATAACGGCACGCTACACACACGTATAACTCTCGTGGCCCGAACGGCACGCGTCATACACGTATAACTCTCGTGGTCAGAACGGTACGCGTCATACACGTATAACTCTCGTGGTCATAACGGCACGCTACACACACGTATAACTCTCGTGGCCCGAACGGCACGCGTCATACACGTATAACTCTCGTGGTCATAACGGCACGCTACACACACGTATAACTCTCGTGGCCCGAACGGCACGCGTCACACACGTATAACTCTCGTAGTCAGAACGGTACGCGTCATACACGTATAACTCTCGTGGTCATAACGGCACGCTACACACACGTATAACTCTCGTGGCCCGAACGGCACGCGTCATACACGTATAACTCTCGTGGTCAGAACGGTACGCGTCATACACGTATAACTCTCGTGGTCAGAACGACACGAGTCATACACGTATAACTCTCGTAGTCATAACGACACGCGTCATACATGTATAACTCTCGTAGTCAGAACGACACGCGTCACACACGTATAACTCTCGTGGTCAGAACGACACGCGTCATACACGTATAACTCTCGTAGTCAGAACGGCACGCGTCACACACGTATAACTCTCGTGGTCAGAACGACACGCGTCATACACGTATAACTCTCGTGGTCAGAACGACACGCGTCATACACGTATAACTCTCGTAGTCATAACGACACGCGTCATACATGTATAACTCTCGTGGTCAGAACGGTACGCGTCATACACGTATAACTCTCGTGGTCAGAACGGCACGCGTCATACACGTATAACTCTCGTAGTCAGAACGGCACGCGTCATACACGTATAACTCTCGTAGTCAGAACGGCACGCGTCATACACGTATAACTCTCGTGGTCAGAACGACACGCGTCACACACGTATAACTCTCGTAGTCAGAACGACACGCGTCATACACGTATAACTCTCGTAGTCAGAACGGCACGCGTCACACACGTATAACTCTCGTAGTCAGAACGACACGCGTCACACACGTATAACTCTCGTGGTCAGAACGGTACGCGTCATACACGTATAACTCTCGTAGTCAGAACGGCACGCGTCATACACGTATAACTCTCGTAGTCAGAACGACACGCGTCACACACGTATAACTCTCGTTGTCAGAACGGTACGCGTCATACACGTATAACTCTCGTAGTCAGAACGGCACGCGTCATACACGTATAACTCTCGTAGTCATAACGACACGCGTCATACACGTATAACTCTCGTGGTCAGAACGACACGCGTCACACACGTATAACTCTCGTGGTCAGAACGGTACGCATCACACACGTATAAGTCTCGTGGTCAGAACGGCACGCGTCACACACGTATAACTCTCGTAGTCAGAACGGCACGCGTCACACACGTATAACTCTCGTAGTCATAACGACACGCGTCATACACGTATAACTCTCGTAGTCATAACGGCACGCGTCATACACGTATAACTCTCGTAGTCAGAACGACACGCGTTACACACGTATAACTCTCGTAGTCAGAACGGCACGCGTCACACACGTATAACTCTCGTAGTCAGAACGGCACGCGTCACACACGTATAACTCTCGTAGTCAGAACGACACGCGTCATACACGTATAACTCTCGTAGTCAGAACGACACGCGTCACACACGTATAACTCTCGTAGTCAGAACGGCACGCGTCACACACGTATAACTCTCGTAGTCAGAACGACACGCGTCATACACGTATAACTCTCGTAGTCAGAACGACACGCGTCACACACGTATAACTCTCGTAGTCAGAACGGCACGCGTCATACACGTATAACTCTCGTAGTCAGAACGACACGCGTCATACACGTATAACTCTCGTAGTCAGAACGGCACGCGTCATACACGTATAACTCTCGTAGTCAGAACGGCACGCTACACACACGTATAACTCTCGTAGTCAGAACGGCACGCTACACACACGTATAACTCTCGTAGTCATAACGACACGCGTCATACACGTATAACTCTCGTAGTCATAACGACACGCGTCATACACGTATAACTCTCGTGGTCAGAACGACACGCGTCACACACGTATAACTCTCGTAGTCAGAACGGCACGCGTCATACACGTATAACACTCGTAGTCAGAACGACACGCGTCATACACGTATAACTCTCGTAGTCATAACGACACGCGTCACACACGTATAACTCTCGTGGTCATAACGACACGCGTCATACACGTATAACTCTCGTGGTCAGAACGACACGCGTCACACACGTATAACTCTCGTAGTCAGAACGGCACGCGTCATACACGTATAACACTCGTAGTCAGAACGGCACGCGTCATACACGTATAACTCTCGTAGTCAGAACGGCACGCGTCATACACGTATAACTCTCGTAGTCAGAACGGCACGCGTCATACACGTATAACTCTCGTGGTCAGAACGGCACGCGTCACACACGTATAACTCTCGTGGTCAGAACGACACGCGTCACACACGTATAACTCTCGTGGTCAGAACGGCACGCGTCACACACGTATAACTCTCGTGGTCAGAACGGCACGCGTCATACACGTATAACTCTCGTGGTCAGAAAGGCACGCGTCATACACGTATAACTCTCGTGGTCAGAACGACACGCTACATACACGTATAACTCTCGTAGTCAGAACGGCACGCTACATACACGTATAACTCTCGTGGTCAGAACGGCACGCTACATACACGTATAACTCTCGTGGTCAGAACGGCACGCGTCATACACGTATAACTCTCGTGGTCAGAACGACACGCTACATACACGTATAACTCTCGTAGTCAGAACGGCACGCGTCACACACGTATAACTCTCGTAGTCAGAACGACACGCTACACACACGTATAACTCTCGTAGTCAGAACGACACGCGTCATACACGTATAACTCTAGTAGTCAGAACGACACGCGTCACACACGTATAACTCTCGTGGTCAGAACGACACGCGTCATACACGTATAACTCTCGTAGTCAGAACGACACGCGTCACACACGTATAACTCTCGTAGTCAGAACGGCACGCGTCATACACGTATAACTCTCGTGGTCAGAACGGCACGCGTCATACACGTATAACTCTCGTGGTCATAACGGCACGCTACACACACGTATAACTCTCGTGGCCCGAACGGCACGCGTCACACACGTATAACTCTCGTGGTCAGAACGACACGCCACATACACGTATAACTCTCGTAGTCAGAACGACACGCTACATACACGTATAACTCTCGTAGTCAGAACGACACGCTACATACACGTATAACTCTCGTAGTCAGAACGGCACGCGTCATACACGTATAACTCTCGTGGTCATAACGGCACGCTACACACACGTATAACTCTCGTGGCCCGAACGGCACGCGTCATACACGTATAACTCTCGTAGTCATAACGACACGCGTCATACACGTATAACTCTCGTAGTCATAACGACACGCGTCATACATGTATAACTCTCGTGGTCATAACGGCACGCTACACACACGTATAACTCTCGTGGCCCGAACGGCACGCGTCATACACGTATAACTCTCGTAGTCATAACGACACGCGTCATACACGTATAACTCTCGTAGTCATAACGACACGCGTCATACATGTATAACTCTCGTGGTCAGAACGGTACGCGTCACACACGTATAACTCTCGTAGTCAGAACGGTACGCGTCATACACGTATAACTCTCGTAGTCATAACGACACGCGTCATACACGTATAACTCTCGTGGTCATAACGGCACGCGTCATACATGTATAACTCTCGTGGTCAGAACGGCACGCGTCATACACGTATAACTCTCGTAGTCATAACGACATGCGTCATACACGTATAACTCTCGTGGTCATAACGGCACGCGTCATACACGTATAACTCTCGTAGTCATAACGACACGCGTCATACACGTACAACTCTCGTAGTCATAACGACACGCGTCATACATGTATAACTCTCGTGGTCAGAACGGTACGCGTCATACACGTATAACTCTCGTGGTCAGAACGGTACGCGTCACACACGTATAACTCTCGTAGTCAGAACGGTACGCGTCATACACGTATAACTCTCGTGGTCATAACGGCACGCTACACACACGTATAACTCTCGTGGCCCGAACGGCACGCGTCATACACGTATAACTCTCGTGGTCAGAACGACACGCGTCATACACGTATAACTCTCGTAGTCATAACGACACGCGTCATACATGTATAACTCTCGTGGTCAGAACGGTACGCGTCATACACGTATAACTCTCGTGGTCAGAACGGCACGCGTCATACACGTATAACTCTCGTAGTCAGAACGGCACGCGTCATACACGTATAACTCTCGTAGTCAGAACGGCACGCGTCATACACGTATAACTCTCGTGGTCAGAACGACACGCGTCACACACGTATAACTCTCGTAGTCAGAACGACACGCGTCATACACGTATAACTCTCGTAGTCAGAACGGCACGCGTCACACACGTATAACTCTCGTAGTCAGAACGACACGCGTCACACACGTATAACTCTCGTGGTCAGAACGGTACGCGTCATACACGTATAACTCTCGTAGTCAGAACGGCACGCGTCATACACGTATAACTCTCGTAGTCAGAACGACACGCGTCACACACGTATAACTCTCGTTGTCAGAACGGTACGCGTCATACACGTATAACTCTCGTAGTCAGAACGGCACGCGTCATACACGTATAACTCTCGTAGTCATAACGACACGCGTCATACACGTATAACTCTCGTGGTCAGAACGACACGCGTCACACACGTATAACTCTCGTGGTCAGAACGGTACGCATCACACACGTATAAGTCTCGTGGTCAGAACGGCACGCGTCACACACGTATAACTCTCGTAGTCAGAACGGCACGCGTCACACACGTATAACTCTCGTAGTCATAACGACACGCGTCATACACGTATAACTCTCGTAGTCATAACGGCACGCGTCATACACGTATAACTCTCGTAGTCAGAACGACACGCGTTACACACGTATAACTCTCGTAGTCAGAACGGCACGCGTCACACACGTATAACTCTCGTAGTCAGAACGGCACGCGTCACACACGTATAACTCTCGTAGTCAGAACGACACGCGTCATACACGTATAACTCTCGTAGTCAGAACGACACGCGTCACACACGTATAACTCTCGTAGTCAGAACGGCACGCGTCACACACGTATAACTCTCGTAGTCAGAACGACACGCGTCATACACGTATAACTCTCGTAGTCAGAACGGCACGCGTCATACACGTATAACTCTCGTAGTCAGAACGACACGCGTCACACACGTATAACTCTCGTAGTCAGAACGGCACGCGTCATACACGTATAACTCTCGTAGTCAGAACGACACGCGTCATACACGTATAACTCTCGTAGTCAGAACGGCACGCGTCATACACGTATAACTCTCGTAGTCAGAACGGCACGCTACACACACGTATAACTCTCGTAGTCAGAACGGCACGCTACACACACGTATAACTCTCGTAGTCATAACGACACGCGTCATACACGTATAACTCTCGTAGTCATAACGACACGCGTCATACACGTATAACTCTCGTGGTCAGAACGACACGCGTCACACACGTATAACTCTCGTAGTCAGAACGGCACGCGTCATACACGTATAACACTCGTAGTCAGAACGACACGCGTCATACACGTATAACTCTCGTAGTCATAACGACACGCGTCACACACGTATAACTCTCGTGGTCATAACGACACGCGTCATACACGTATAACTCTCGTGGTCAGAACGACACGCGTCACACACGTATAACTCTCGTAGTCAGAACGGCACGCGTCATACACGTATAACACTCGTAGTCAGAACGGCACGCGTCATACACGTATAACTCTCGTAGTCAGAACGGCACGCGTCATACACGTATAACTCTCGTAGTCAGAACGGCACGCGTCATACACGTATAACTCTCGTGGTCAGAACGGCACGCGTCACACACGTATAACTCTCGTGGTCAGAACGACACGCGTCACACACGTATAACTCTCGTGGTCAGAACGGCACGCGTCACACACGTATAACTCTCGTGGTCAGAACGGCACGCGTCATACACGTATAACTCTCGTGGTCAGAAAGGCACGCGTCATACACGTATAACTCTCGTGGTCAGAACGGCACGCGTCACACACGTATAACTCTCGTGGTCAGAACGACACGCGTCACACACGTATAACTCTCGTGGTCAGAAAGGCACGCGTCA
Source organism: Mantis religiosa (assembly GCA_030765055.1). Lineage (NCBI taxonomy): Eukaryota > Metazoa > Arthropoda > Insecta > Mantodea > Mantidae > Mantis > Mantis religiosa. The sequence goes on from CM060951.1 coordinate 11,511,622, forward strand.
TACACGTATAACTCTCGTGGTCAGAACGGCACGCGTCACACACGTATAACTCTCGTGGTCATAACGGCACGCGTCATACACGTATAACTCTCGTGGTCAGAACGGCACGCGTCACACACGTATAACTCTCGTGGTCAGAACGACACGCGTCACACACGTATAACTCTCGTGGTCAGAACGGCACGCGTCACACACGTATAACTCTCGTGGTCAGAACGGCACGCGTCATACACGTATAACTCTCGTGGTCAGAAAGCACGCGTCATACACGTATAACTCTCGTGGTCAGAACGGCACGCGTCACACACGTATAACTCTCGTGGTCATAACGGCACGCGTCATACACGTATAACTCTCGTGGTCAGAACGGCACGCGTCACACACGTATAACTCTCGTGGTCAGAACGGCACGCGTCACACACGTATAACTCTCGTGGTCAGAACGGCACGCGTCACACACGTATAACTCTCGTGGTCAGAACGGCACGCGTCACACACGTATAACTCTCGTGGTCAGAACGGCACGCGTCAGACACGTATAACTCTCGTGGTCCGAACGGCACGCGTCAGACACGTATAACTCTCGTGGTCAGAACGGCACGCGTCACACACGTATAACTCTCGTGGTCAGAACGACACGCGTCACACACGTATAACTCTCGTGGTCAGAACGGCACGCGTCACACACGTATAACTCTCGTGGTCAGAACGGCACGCGTCACACACGTATAACTCTCGTGGTCAGAACGGCACGCGTCATACACGTATAACTCTCGTGGTCAGAACGGCACGCGTCACACACGTATAACTCTCGTGGTCAGAACGGCACGCGTCACACACGTATAGCTCTCGTGGTCAGAACGACACGCGTCACACACGTATAACTCTCGTGGTCAGAACGGCACGCGTCATACACGTGTAGCTCTCGTGGTCAGAACGGCACGCGTCATACACGTATAACTCTCGTGGTCCGAACGGCACGCGTCATACACGTATAACTCTCGTGGTCAGAACGGCACGCGTCACACACGTATAGCTCTCGTGGTCAGAACGGCACGCGTCACACACGTATAACTCTCGTGGTCAGAACGGCACGCGTCACACACGTATAACTCTCGTCGTCAGAACGGCACGCGTCACACACGTGTGATGGACATACAACGCCTACGGACTTCAAGGCATAGGGATATAAGTGACGCGCATGTAAGGACAAATGCTATATAAGACAACAAGACCCGAGGCGACGTAGCAAACTGCATACTACAGATGACACAGACTGTGGCGAGCACGCAACACACAAAGGACAATAAATCTGCATCTATACAAGACAAGGTGTTTCTGTTTACTCCAACTATACTCAGGGCCTACGTTACCCAACCCTGTAATCCCTGATGAGAGATTCGTGCCGAGCTACATTGAATGAAGCACCTTTTCCTACAAGTACCCTCAGCCCTTTATCCCAAACCGCCAAAATGTCTAGTGTAGTGTTTAACGCCCGCTTTTTTACTACATACGGCACCGCAGACGGTGACACTGATGATACATGAGATGAAGATGGAGCACCGGTGGAATGAGATGGCGGGGGAAACCGGAGGTCCCGGAGAAAATCCGCCCCAACGCCGTGTTGTCCCCCACAAATCTCACTTTGCAGTCGACTGGGATCGAACCCGGGCCGCCTTGGTGAGAGCCAAGCGGTCTAACCACTGAGCCACGGCGCGGCCTCCCAAACCGCCGTCCAGCTACTTACGAGGTGTTGAGTGAACGAGGGACCACTCAACCAGGTTCAAGCGGGCAGAACCGCCTCACACCTCATTTCTACTTTACTGATAATCCTAAGCTAGTCTGTCTGCCATACCTAATCTGAAAATCTTGAAAACATTCACCCGCATAACCGTCCCAAGTACTTCTATAAATTTGTCTGAAAGCCAATCGTCGCTAACTACACTGGGCAACAAAATATAATTTTTGAATGTTTCGAGCACTTCATGAGGCAATTTCTACTAATTTTGGGTTGCGAAAGACAAATATGACAATGAAAAACTTTTATTAGCTCTAGTTTCTATGATATACACAAGGTGGAAGTATTACATACTAACAGATTGAGAGAAAACGATACATTTTAATTATATACATGATAACAATCAAACTGCATCTGATTTTTTAAACTGATAATTACATGCGAAGAGTTCTAAATTGTTGGAAAAATACTTCGCAGATAGTCGTGTCAGAAGAGAATCACATGGTTGCTGAGGCGGTCCTTGCCCGTTAAGTACCTCGTTGAGCCCTCCCGGCACTCAACACCTCATAAGATATGATATGTGATAGGTGAGGACTCCGAATGGGAGGTTTCCAGCAGGCCGCGGTTTTCTCAGGGTAAATCTGCATGAATACTTGCTTTTGAGTTCCAGGGAGTGGGTGCGTCCTGACAGTGTGTGGGTATTATCACACAGAAGACACCACGACCTTTGAATGTCAAGTTTATTGTTACAATTAGTCCTCTCCACTCGCCAATGTTGACGATGTTATTCGCACATTAGGCGCGAGATTTGAGATTTTCCCGTTGCTGTGCGCATGACACGACTTATATGTATCTGTGTACGCGTTGTTCCTGAACGTCGGTAGTGAATTACTTCGCACAACATGGTGTTTGCGGAGGATTATTAAACAAAACAAAAAACGGAGTTTGGTGAAATCTTAATGATGTACTGTATGCAGCTTCTCTCATTCGCTAACACAGGGTGTTCAATAACCAGCTAATGTGAGTTACTCCGTCCATCCACGAACGCGGACGCTGATGAACTTTCAGTAGTTGTTGCCCCCTTCACACGCCGAAACAGAGTGCTTTCCTAGCAAACATCGAACGTCGCCATTACACAAATTTCCCCATCCTTTTGCCGAATTTTGGACACTTTAGGGATCATGTGACCGGTTGCTTGTTCCTTATAGATTGTGTTCCATCCCTACTCTTAAACTTAATAGCAATTTCTAGTGTATGAGGCATGTATTCCTCGCGTTTTTTACCTTCCCACAGTTCAGCTCATTAATGCATAAGCATGTTTGAAAAAGTGTATCTTAAATTCCAGTGTCTATTCGCTCGTCACGTATCATATGCAGGCCAAGATATTGGCTGGCGCCGAGGGTCTATCCTTGGACAATGCCACCTTTGTCGGCAAGAAATACAAAGGACCTACCTGTGAAGGAAAATGTTCATATTACTCTCTCCGTTTACACGATGGGTTCATGCTTTTAATAATATATATCGGGATTGCCTGTTTAGTATCTGCACTTGTATATTTAATCATTATCCTCTATATTTATTATAACTTTGTTTAATTCATGTTGTGGTACCTATCCGCCCTTAGTTATGCATGTAATAAGACTTTCGGGGTTATTATGACAATGTTATGCCTAACAGGGACGGTATCATGGCCTATTGACTTCGTCATCTTTTAGCTTGCCTCTTGTGATGCAGTTTCGCAGAATCCCTTTACATAGACCAACAGTAATCCGCAAGCATTACTCTTCACTCCAACGGTCCTGATATCTTTGTTCCGTAACAGTTATGTCCTCTAACATCAACTTTAACTGAATGGTACCTCTATTGCAGCGGTACGCGATACTGAACATGTCTGAAGTTACCTGGTTCTCACAAACGGGAACAAGGAGTTCCAACAATAAAACTACTACGGCGTACTCTCCTCACATTAAGCTAACAAAATATAAGATTGGATTTTTGTGCAAAAAATTATGACCGTAAAAAATGATGATAGTTCTTTATTGAACAGCCTTCGTGTGTTCGACATATTTTTTGTTTTCACTTTCAAATGTCAATTTCTTTGACTTCTTTTCAAATATGAATACGCTGTAATTTTTCTCTATTTTTGAGCCACTTACATGGATATAAAACGACATTTTAAGCGCATGACATTTCGACCAGCTGTTACGAGATCTGACTCTCGCTTAAAGCTAACTGTATTCCCATGTTCCCCTTGCATCTAGATGAAAATTAGCAGTAAGAGAATTTCTGCAAATGTTTACCTCGATTAACATGAGGTAAATAGAGGAATAAGTATTCCTATATGTAGTTTACATAAGGGCATAGAGCGTCAAGTGACTGGAACACATCAGATGTGTATAACTGTTAAGGAAGATACACTGGAACACTTATCAGTGATGTAAATTGCATTGATTCATTTTGTACTTACTGTTAGGACTGAATCGCGTTTCATAAATGAGCAATTAGACATACCTTACATATCTAAACTACTGTATAAAATTATTATTGAATTAATTGAATTAAATATTTATTGAAAGCATAGACCCAGGCTGGAAAATTCAGTGCCGTAGGGGCGGTTTGAAACACAGATTTACTGGTTGCCGTCCAGTCGCTCTAAACCATTGAGCTACTATGGCCAACGTGCCAATATGACATTATATTCTCCAACTGACTCCTGTTTCTCCCGGTAAACCACTAGGAGTTCTCATAAACACATGAGACAACTACCTTAATGACGACTTACTATGCTGTAAGTACTTTAAGACCCGGGCTTTATAGTTCGGACCTCCGTGTGTAGGAGGCAATATGGAAGCATAGAGCCAGACTGAAAAATTCAGTGCCATAGCCGGGATTTGAACCACGCATCTTCTGGTCTCCGTCCACTCGCTCTAAACCATTGAGCTACTATGGCCGACATGCCAGTCTTTTTCCCCCTTTTTATACGTCCGTTAATTAAGGTGAACATTTACAGATACGTAAAGAATGATCACAATTTTTACGGTCATAATTTTTCGCACTAAAATTCAATATTATTATATTCTGTTAGCTTAATGTGAAAAAAACCTGCCGTAGTAGTTTCATTATTGGTACTCCTGGTTGCCGCCTGTAAGAAGTAGGCAAATTTGGACCTTTTCAGTATCGCCTATCGCTGCAAAGGCCGTAACATGCAGTAAGTTTGATGTTATAGGAAGATCCGGAGTTTCTTTCAAACGTTTTCACTGCTGATGAAACTTGTCTACATCATTTTGATCCTGAGAGCAAACAGTAAAACCATTGTGGAAATCTCCATTAGAAACTCCCAAATAAGCAAAAGTGGTTGCTTCTGCTGGAAAAGTTATGGTCATCTCATTCTTTAATATTCATGGAATGGTTTATCATCATGTTGTACCTGCACACAAATCAGTAATTTGCACAAACATCAATACTACACGGATGTTCTGAAAACATTTCAAATCTATATTAGGCGCAAGAGACCACATTTCCGTGAAGCATCCTGGATGCTGCACCACGGTAATGCGCGGTCGCATATTGCAAATATTTTTGCTGAATATCTTGCAAAAACCAACGTGAAGTGCATCCCTCACCTACCCTATAGTCCGGATTTAGCCCCATGTGATTTTTTATTTCCTAACTTGAAGAAACGCCTTCGTGGGAGGCATTATCCATCAACAGAAGCAGTGGTGAAGACTGCGGAGGCGGTTTTGAAGGATCTCTCAAATAATGGTTTCCGGCATGTCTTTGAAGACTGGCAAAAACGCTGCGACAAGTGCATCACATTCAGGGAGGACTATTTTGAGAAGAACCATCAAAATTTTGAGGATAAGTAAAGGTATGGTGTCAAAAAATATTGTGATCATTCTTTATTGAATAGTCCTTGTAATTGATTGTTTGACATAGTACATGCTTTTGTAACAATAGCTGTCAGAAGAGTTCTGCGAGTTGCACATGTCAGGTTATTCTATAAAATTCTGTTCACTGATTCTGGTCCAATTTGAATGAACCTCTCTTAGTTAACAAACGTATATACATTTTGTCCAAATCTAAAAATCCGGCAAAGAGAGAAGTTGTTCGGGATAAAAGGTGCAAGAACCACCCTGTTTTGTGTAGAATTGGAAGTTAACAGTAAGTTGGAGTGAAGAGATTTATTACTCTATTTGCTGTAGAGTTTAATGTAAATGTCTCCTCTTTCCTGGAATACTCATGAGACATACTGCAAAATTTTAGTCCTGCTACACTTGCTTTACGAACGTTCTCCCTTTTTCCACTGGTTTTGATGGAATATGTTTCTCGCTCCGCATACTAACAGCGCTAAAGAAACGTTCCTGTAACCTACGTATGCACACACATACTTCACAGGGCGTTTCTTAGCAACGTACGTCACTTAGTAAACTCGATACAATTTATTATTGTAATACTACTTAGGGCTGTTAAATAAAGATGACCATAAACTTTTTTTAACAACGTACCTTTGTTTATCCTCATATTTTTGATGGTCCTTCTCAAAGTAGTCTTCCCTGAATGCGATACACTTGTCGCAGCGTTTCTGCCAGTCTTCAAAGACATTTTGGAAACCATTTTTGAGATATCCTTTAAAATCTCCTCCGCAGCCTTCACCACTGCTTCTGATGATCGATAATGCCTCCCACGAAGGCGTTTCTTCAAGTTAGGGAATAGAAAAGTCACATAGGGCTAAATACGGACTATAGGGAGGGTGAGGGATCCAGTTCTTTTTTTATTTTTGCAAGATATTCAGCAACAATTTTGGCAATATGTGGCCGCGCATTATCGTGGTGCAGCATCCAGCATGTTTCACGGAAACATGGTCTTTTGCGCCTGATATGGACTTGCAATGCTTTCAGGACAACCCTGTAGTATTGTCCAGTTACTGATGTGTGTGCAGGTACAACATGCTGATAAACCATTCCATGAATATTGTGACTTTGTGGGTTCGTGAAATTAAAAGTTCAACTGCACCACTCAAAAATGTTCTTTATTTCCACCGAATTACCATCGGAACACTTGCCGATTAAACAGAATTACGTAATGCACACAACTACAATTCACCAGTTCATAGGTCACAGGTCCACTGCACGCAGTTACGTACACTCCTCCGAGGCACGTACACAGTTCGTTCCCTCACTGGGCGCTCATCACGGCTGCTCGACAAGAACTGAACTGAACTCGCCAACTGCAGCCCTCTTTTTTAGGAATATCGCTGTTTCTCCAAATCTCTCGTTTCAGTGAATCGCCGCGAAGGTTCCAGACGGCAGGGGGAGGGGGAAGCGGCGGTCAGCGACCAGTGAGACATCCCTAATCATCCCCTCAGTTAGTAACCGAGATAAATGGGTAGGCGTAAGCCCAATGCCTCCGGTCCCCTACTCAGCTGTCAGTTGGTCGAGCTTTCCGATAATTGGGTGACAATATCAAAGAATGAGATGACCCTATCTTTCCCAGCAGAAGCAACAACTTTTGCTTTTTGGGGGTTTGATGATGGAGATTTCCTCACTGAGCTTTGCTGTTTGCTCTCAGTATCAAAATAACGTAGACAAATTTCATCTGACGTGATAAAGTGATATATGGTTTGCCAGAAGCAAAGAATCATGATAGATGTCAAAGGAATGTTGGTTCTTTGTTACGACAAGGGGCAAGGCCAGTTGAGTTGGGGAAAGTGTATAACAAAGCCGTGTAAGAAACAGTGTCCTTAGAAGGTTTCTAAAGGAATTGTCACTTGACGTGTATGAATAGGGAATTCTTTGGATCATTTACAATGACGACCAAAACTGCCACAAAGGGATTTTGTCTGAAAAGGAATTTTGAGAGGGAAAGTTAGAGATATACACGCGCGCAGCTGTGGTTAGAGGGCACTCTTCGGCGTAAGGCCGATGGAGACAGTTCGCGCCTAGGAAGGCATTATAAACAGTCTTCGGCGTGAAGCCGATCAGAAGGTTCTTCGGCGTGCAGCCGCTAAGAGAGGAGTCTGAGACCTGAAGCCTATTAGAGCGGTCAACTTGTTCTGTCTTGAATATTTGTCGGGACATCAAAATTTATCGAGAAATAAACAATTAGCATTCAATAACTCTAAACCGAGATTGGTAACCCTCGGTCGGCAACTTCCATTTTGATATTTGAAAATAAGAAGCAGTGAATAAATAATTTGGAGACGGGCATTCCAGTGTTGTGAAAATCTCCTTCTCACACCCATCCAGGCATACCCTGAGAGAAACCTCATTGCTCGTCAATCGTATTTGTCATCGTTCACCAATCTTATTTGCTTCATACTGGCGCACAAAGTGGAGCTGTGGTAACCATTGATCGCCACCATCTTCATATATTGCATCAATTTGGCGTTCCAACGTGGAACTTGTGTACACCAATCATATGTGTATTAAAAGTTTGAAACAAACTCCGGATCTTCCTCTAACATCAACATCTAACATGTAACATCAATTGCATTTTTTTTAATTTACATCCGCCCCAACGTTAAGTTATATCGGACGGTGAATGAATTGGGTGAAATGGTGCGCAAATGAGTCCAGGGTCCATGGAGCTTAGAGTTGCCCGTTATTGGTCTTGAAGGATAAGGCAGAATCCCGGAAAAAACAGGTCACAGGTAACTCACCCTGGTCGAGATTCGAACTCAGGACCTCTTGAACGACATCAACTGCATGTTACCTCCATTACAGCGGTAGGTGATACTGGACATGTCTGAACTTGCCTGGTTCTCACAGGCGGGAACCAGGAGTACCAACAATGAAACTATTATGACGTGTTTGTTTCACATTAAGCTAACAGAATATAATGATTAAATTTTAAGGCGAAAAATTATGACCGTAAAGAATTATGAATTCTTTATTGAACATCACTCGTATATTGAAGCCGAAACAGGCTGAGATAACTACAGTAAGATGTAAAAAAAGAACAATTAGAACAAAGTGAATAAAAGTAAGCAAAGCCCACCCAATCCAACTTCTTTTACTCTGTTCCGTATCAGTTGCATGCGCAACACAGGGACAGAACCGTGGTATGTGGTCTACATATTTTGCATTCTTTCGTACCGATTGTTTAGGGTCTAGTAAGGAAAAATGTAAACTAATTTAATTTAAAGCTTCTGCCTACTGTGATCCACTCTGTTGATAAAACGGTAATTATATTACTCGTGCACGCATATCCGTGGTTATCAAAACAACCCGCAGAGTTATAATTAGTTGTAACGTTACATCCCACACACTCTTTCTTGCTTGTTCGGGTTGGTAAACCTGTCAGGATGCAAGAAATACTTTTTGATGTATTGCTGCTTGGATCATACAGCGAGAGAGTTCAGTGGATGGAAATATCTGCTGAAATTTGTCAATGGTTCAGAAGGAAGACCGGCAGTCTACCCTGAGGAGGGACTTTTTCCATGGTTATCCCGAGTCGAGGTTACAATGTCTTCCACCACGGCTCACCTCTCCCATTTCCTGTCATTTGTTCGTCCTTTGTCACTTACAAGGTGAGTATAAAGCAGTTGTATAGATTTATAGATTTATATATAACTCTTATAAGGCCCATATTCACATAAGCAACTCCGGTCTGGGGGTATGCCGCCAAAACATACATACTAAGCCTAAAGAAATTCCAAAACAAGATATTACGAACGATAGCGAAAGTAGCTCACACAGCACCAGCCGACCTACTACACAGCGAACTAAAGATGCACACAGTTGAAGAATTCATTAAGAAGCTAGCATATGACACCTATAAAAACCTAGAGATACATCACAATCCGCTAATCTCACGACTCGGAAACTACACTACAGAAGTAAACATACACGCACGACCATTATCACCTTTCGAAAGAAGACTCACACACGACGACGAAGATGACGTTCAGAACTTCCTGAACAACCTAATAAGGGACGACTGACACAGACAGTTAGGCTGACACTCCTACTTTCCCTTCATTAATCTTTTTCTTACTGACTCTTTTCAGAACGCTGCCCGCACAGAGCCCTCCAAGCCCTTGACATCAGTCAATGCGGTCCGGGAGTTAGAGGGCCTCCCACCAGTGCCCTACACGCGCAGAGACAGCAGGCGACTGCAGATGGAGTAGGACATACCGACGACACAACGCATGGACTAAGAAACTGACGAACGGCCACGCCGGAACAAAGGACGACCGAACACAGTTCGAAACTGCATGCCACGTACCAACCACTGACAAACCCAGGAAACTGGGGACATAAGTAGAACACTAATAACCATACCACTACTAATCCTTGACCAACAGGTCACCAAGGCCTGAGCTTTATTATTACAATACACATATGCTTACAAAGCACGTATAAATAATAGATAAGTAACATACGCGCAACACTGAATAACAGGCCTACTCGGCCTGAGCCACATGTATATATTTAAACTAACGCATGATTAATACTTGGTGCTGCCCAGGTTTCATGGTCACCACATGGTCACCACCAAGAGGCAACGTTGACGCGCTCGTATGCATCGCATGCCAGCTTAGTAGTTACCACATACTAACCGGGGTGCTATGCGGGACCCGACAAAGAAGCATGAAAATAAATGCGCGCAAAATAGATTCACGTAACTAACACGTGGAGGGGTTTTTTAGTGAGTATGCCTTGCCCCTCAGGGCACGGGGACCCTCACACTGTCGGCCATCGCACATGGGCCGTCGCCTGTAACTGGGTTTTCCCCTCCACGGCAAAAAGGAATCATTTCTGTAGTTACGTGGACGACACTTTCGTAATTTGGCCAAATGAATCAGATACTTTGGTTAGCTTAGCATTTAGTAAGAAGGCGTGTAAAAATGTGAGGTGGGCCTTAGGTCCGCGGTTATTTAATTCATATAGAAACCAGTAATCAGGTTACTTCAGTAGTATACCCGTTTGACGTGGATTCAAATCCTTCGTTTCTCCGTGGACGCCCACCCAGTATTGCGGACGTTGCAGTATCTTGCTGCTAATTATCTCAACGCGGATTTTCCAGCTGTACGACGATTTCCCTTACTCTTACTGGGTTTTCGGTATCTGTACCACACTTTTCCCTTAATTTTGAAAAGTCCCTCTCTACCGGGGTTTCAATATCCATATGACTTATACTTCTTGAATGTTTCGGTGCATTATCTTCCTGATCACATCATTCGGAGCCCTGATATGAACGTCGCCCTCTCTTATTTCTTGCAGGTTACATGGCCAGATTTCACCACTATTTACACCGACGGTTCTAAATCTGCTGATGGAGTAGGTTATGCATACGTCTGTCCTTCTACTAATGCCCTGGCTTTATACCGCCTACCTATGGAGGCTTCCAGCTACACTGCGGAGGTTCTGGCCATTCGTGACGCTTTGCAATATGGGATTACTCGGGGATTCCCTAAACTGCTGGTCTTACCGATGCGGAGACTCTCATCTCCCCGCTGGACGAGAGATATGCACTGTTATCTTTACGAGATACTGACGTTGGTGAACAACGCTACCATAGCCGGACATCAAATTCACTTCCTTTGGATCAGAGGGCATGTCGGAATTCGATACAATGAAGTCGCCGATCGCCTGGCAAAAGAGGGACTCACCCTAGGCACCTTCCAAGGCATCCAACTGCCCTACACGGATTTCTTCCCGGTCATTCATCGTGACGCCTATTGTCGCTGGAATGACGCCTGGGTTCGTTCGCAGTCCATCAAAGGCAAACACTACGCCGTCGTTCAGACGCATCTATCCACGACCCCTTGGTTCTCTCTGCTTCAGGATTGCACGTCAACATCTCACCTCCATCATTAGAAAGCAACTTGGACATGGATGTTACCCTGCGCATCTACACCGACTACGTCTCATCGATTCCCCTGTATGTCCTGATGACCCAGGTGAAACCGCTGACCTCAATCATCTCCTTTTCAGTTGCTCTCGCTACCGAGCCCACCGTTGTTCCTTCCTCCGCCGCCTACTTCAGCAGTCTGTTGCTTTTCCCGCTAGCGTCAACACCATATTACAGTTATGCCACAAACCTGTATACCAAGCTCTTCTACAATTTCTTAAAGAAAGTGATCTACAGATCTAGTCTCCTCCCATCCTCTTAATTTTCCTTACATTATTTTTCTTATTTGTCCCTACGATGGCCATATGGGATTTTACCGAAGGCCCAAAAAAAAAAAAAAAAAAAAAAAAAATCCTTCGTGATTAGCTCAAGCCTAGAAAGCCTATTAGATCCTTACACAACCTTTTTTAATTTTGGTCCACCGCTTTGTTTACCTCTGTGTACCCCACCCCTCCAGATCATCACTGCATACAGCATTTTGGATTTTCCAAATCGTGAACATATTTAATTACAATACGGAGAAAAGAACGTAACATTCTTCAAATCAGGTTAAGAAGCATGCACTGGTGTGTAGTATTGGAAATATTTAACTTCAAAAGTGTCTTATCTGACATTTTCTGCACGTGGACGTTTATTAGAGTTATTAAGTATTCCACTCGACTCCCTATAGAAATGTTAAAAACCACCTTTTTACGTGACTGCCGTTCCAATGACGTTGCAGATTCCACAGTTGGATAATTCAAACAAATTACCTTTATCACTTTAGAGCAGGGAAGCAATGTTTAGAACGCTACCTCACCTTGAGACGTCAGAGTTAACCTTACCTGTCGTATTACACAAGTCCCTGATTACATATGTAAATGTGGGAAACAGGTGAAAATTTAAAGCACGGCGTAAGGTAGCCTTATGACCCATTTTGTAATAAAAAAGGGCTCATATATTACTATCACGTGCCAGTCTGAAAACGAATGCAAAGTGCTCTAGCGTGAGGAACTTGCCTTATCAAAATTAAATAAAACAAAACCCCTCGGCACATGTGACCAGCTTCGACACATGAGCAAACATTGCTCTATCATGCAGGCGTCTCAAAGTCTCTACTTTCATACTTCATTATTATTGGAAGCTATTTCCTTTCCTTCCTTTACCAGTAATAGCCCCCTAAGACATGTTACGAGGTTAATGGAAATATAAAGGGACTTCAATAATGTAACACATTCATTTATTCTTAAGGCAAATTAGTTGTATTTAGGATTCAAATATAGCAGATTATTCCCTAATGTTTTTGCCAGAAAACTTTATTCTTCAAATAATCTCCATTCAATGCTACGGTCTTATGCCGCCCTAATGTAAGCGCCTGTTGCCCTGGATACCAGTTCTCGATTTTGCTTAAATCTCCGAATACGACCCACATACACGAGCGCACGCATGCGTGGAACATTTGTTGTTATCTTAATGCAGAATAACTCAAAATATCTATTTTCACCGTAATGCCATATGTGGTAGAGTGCAACAATTTTTCTGAAAATAGTTAACTTGAGTTAAATAAATAAGATTGAAGAAAAGCATTTGTAACATTTAGTTTGATTTTTTTAAGTCCTCCGATGTTAAGTCATATCTTACCATAAATTAAACGCGTGAACTGATGTTCAAATGAGTACATGATACATAGAGCTTCGAGTTACCATACATTCATTTTTTATTTAAAGGAAAACTTCCAAAGTTAAGTCATATCGGACGATGAATGACATGATGTTCAAATGAGTCCAGGATACATAGAGCTTACAGTTACCATTAATCTTTCAGGATAAGGGAAAACCTGCAATGTTATGTCATACCGGACGATGTATCAACTGATGTTTTAATGAGTAAAGGGTACATAGCGCTTAAGAGTTAGCAGACGTTTGTCTATCAGGATAATAGAAAACCACTAAGGTTACGTCATATCGGACGATGTATGAAGTGATGTTGAAATGAGTCTAGGTTACATAGAGCTTAGAGTTACCAGACATTCATCTTTCTGGATAATGGAAAAACTCCAACACTAAGTCATATCGGACGATCAATGAATTGTTGAAATGAGTGCAGGGTACATTGAGCTTACAGTTAACAGACATTCATCTTTCCGGATAAGGGAAAACCTCCAATACTAAGTCATATCGGACGATCAATGAAATGTTGAAATGAGTGCAGGGTACATAGAGCTTACAGTTACCAGACATTCATCTTTCAGAATAAGGTAAAACCTGCAACGTTATGTCATATCAGATGATGTATGAACTGATGTTCAAATGAGTACAGAGTACATAGAACTTACAGTTACCAGACATTCATCTTTCAGAATAAGGTAAAACCTGCAACGTTATGTCATATCAGATGATGTATGAACTGATGTTCAAATGAGTACAGAGTACATAGAACTTACAGTTACCAGACATTCATTTTTCAGGATAAGGTAAAACCTGCAACGTTATGTCATATCGGACGATATGAACTGAGTTTCAAATGAGTACAGGGTTCATAGAACTTAGAGTTACCAGATATTCATTTTTCAGGATAACGTAAAGCCTCCAACGTTAAGTCATATCGGACCATGAGTGAAATGATGTTCAACTGAGTACAGGTTACATAGAGCTTAAGAGCTACCAGACATCCATCTTTGAGGATAAGGTAATACCTGCTACATTATGTCATCTCGTATGAATTAAATGATGCTGATATGAGTACAGGTTACATAGATCTTAGGGTTACCAGATATTCACCTTTTGGTATTAGGGAAAATCCCATAAAAGAGTTACCGAGGCAACTCACCCTGACAGATTGGAAGTTTGGACACACTACCATCTTCGCAACCGAGGTGGGCACAATTGGTTGTAGAAGGGTGTATAGAAAAATCATTTAAATAGAAAACATTAAATTTTTATTTTACTGGACGTCACATTTATTTTAGTTGCTAGGTTTGAAATAAGTGCTTGTATTCTTGTAATTCTGTGTATAACAAACATTGCTGCTTCTACATCACTTTATGCACGCTCCAATTGGTGTAATGGCCGAGCAGGGATGGCATTCCCACTACTCACTGAAATGACACAAGCAGATGACCATAATCCACTTGCACAATAGACTAGGGAGGTTCCAAACACCTTTGTGTGCAACAGGTAGATATCCTAAACTCTGGACATGTTTACGCCCCCATCATGAGAACAACATCATAATTTTCACAGCTGTAAATTCCGAAGATGAAGCATCAGAGATTCGGTCGCAGGGAAACGTGTGTCAATTTACTGCGAGTGTACAATGCCATTGGCTCAGCGATTTATAGCTGTGTATATGCTCAATGTACCAGCCAGATGTAGTGTAATGTCTATAGGGAAGTCAAGCATCTTCCATATCAAATCGGCATTTGTTTATTCAGAGTGCGTTTGTGTTTGTTTTCTTTACAATTCATTCACTATTGAGACATACCATGTCTAGTAAGAGAAATGAGCCTAATTTGGAATCATAAATTGCAGGAAGGTTCAAACATAAAACATCTGTAAAGCATGCTTGCTGCTCGATGAATAATAATAATAAAAAAAAAAAAAAACAAGTCAACTTTAAGGATCTTAAAGAATGATGATGAAATATATATATATATATATATATATATATATATATATATATATATATATATATATATAAGGGCGTTCAACTACGGCGGTCATCAGCGCTCTTTAAAAACTAGTCATGGCAAAAGCCAGACATAAAACTTTCTAAAAACTATACAAGTGTAACAAAACCTATTTTATTTATTTATTCAGATTTATTGAGCCCTATTTTACCCAGTGGTATATTAGGGTAACAGTTGATACATAAAAATACACAATTTTAACAAAAATATTTTAAATACTAGAAGGAAGAAAATATGTTATAATCTGATGCATATTAATTTAAACTATTTCAGACGTTTAAACACTGAGTTTATAAACATCATGAAGTACTTATACTTAGCAAAGATGTGAGCGGAGCAGAAAATTCAGTTCCTAGAGAGTCTAGCTTGAATATTAATTCTTGTCTTTCTCTCCAGAAAATGGGACAACAGAAAAGGAGATGAACCACAGTTTGAAATTCTTCACCACACAAGCACTTGGGGTTAGATGTTAAGTGAAAACGTGATAAGTATTCACCAAGTTTGCCATGTCCACTTAAAAATTGTGTCAAAACAAAATTTTTTACAAGAGTTTCACATTTTCCTCTGTCATATACACTAAGGAAAAAAAAAAAGGTTTTTGTTAAACTTCCATTTGGAGTTGTTAGCCATTGTTGGTTCCATTCTTCAAGAATATGTTGATGTATTATTCTCCTTACAGTAGAAATAGGACATAAAGAGTATGTCACAGGATTCTGCAGCCTTCTTAGCCAAGCAATCAGCTCTCTCGTTACCTAAAATTCCACTGTGTCCTTTAAGCCATCACATCAAAATATGTCCTGGATGGTTTTGAAGCAAGGTTCTGATTTCATGTGCTAATGAATTTAAGTTGTATTTATCATTAATAGCGAGTAGAGCTGATTGTGAATCACTGTTCCCATTAACAGTACACCATTTTACAGCTTCTTTAATTGCTAAGAGCTCCGACTGGAATACAGAACATTCAGGTGACAATTTAAACATGGAGTGAGTTAGTTATGTTTGGTTTTCATAAACAACAAAAGCACATCCTACTGCAGATACATTATCTTCCAATTGGTAACGCGAACCATCTGTAAACCTATTAAAAATACACGTACATAAAATACATCAATCAAAACCTACTAAAAATTTCGTTCACTAAATCCTAAACTCTAAACTAGACAAGAATCTAAATACCTTCTCCATGGGTCTCAATGCACGGCCTACACGTGGGTGCGCCTGTTGACCGTCTCCCTCAACCACGAAGAGGAGCTCACACGAGGGAGACTGTTGGCTCGCGACCCCGGGTGCGCCAAACCCGTACCTACCGAAGTAGGCCCCTGGGGGGATCTTAAAGAAGGAAAAATAATTACTTTGGGCTATATATTGACAGTAAATGGATTGAAACTGACATCTCAGTTTTTCTTCCCGATGGTTTCCACGATTTTTCTGTCAAATGTCAACAGAATTTAAATTTGGAGCTCAACTTTTACAGCAAAATGTGCTGAGGCTCCCATAAATGATCAGACAAAGCAGTGTACTGAGTTTTGAAATTGAAAATCAGCATTTGAATTGCTATTTTATTGAAATTAAAGTAATTTACATTTACATGCTTCTTCCTTCTAAGAAAATAAATGTTATTTCATATGAAAATTATATAATAAGTGCTTTTTTCAGAATTAAAAAGAAATAAGGGATATTTTGGCCCTAAAAGGTAATCGTACGTAATCTGAGTGTGGTACAAAATATGGCTTAGTTCTTTGTGACTCTCTCTGATTTTCACTACTTCTCGTAACTTCTTTGGCATGCTGTAACCAGGTTTTTCAGGAAAGCTGTACAAAGTTTGCTCCATTCCTCTTGCAACCTCTCTTTCAAGTGCTGCTTGGAGGTGATGGGAGGCTTCCGCACGGCCTTCTTCAGTTTATCCCATACCTGCTAATAGGGGATTAAGATACACGGACTGAGGGGATGGATGCAGTAAATGATGACAAGCAACTGGGAACTTAAAGGGATCCTCAACCCCGTCCGACGGCAGAACCGCCCAGACGACCCCGAGCTTCCATGAATATCCGGAACCATGCCACATCGAAGTGTACCCAAACGAACAACTTTCCAAGGCAAGGGGCTCGAGTTTTGGACCCGGTGTACTTCTAGTTACGTTAGAAGTAAAGTCTGTTTAATTATCACGTGTGCAGTTCGGCCGCCTCTTTTGACGAACCCTTTGAATCGTTTTACAACACGTGCCCTAATTCCTCCATCCCTTCCTGCAGGGTTGTCACCTTTCTCGATACGTCAGGGGTATCATACGAGGTTTCGTCTAAATGAATTATGTCCACAATGTCCGAGTAGGGCGATACAACAAGACCCGGTCACCTTGCTGGAAACCTTGGCTGTTGGCTTGCCTGTCGTATCGGGTCTTCATGCGGTCGCTCGACTTCTGGATGTTCTGACGAACCATGTTATGCATGTCGTGGAGATGGCTCACCAGGTTCTCCACATACTCGGTTGCTGGCTGTTTTGCGTCCGTTGGGCTTCCAAAGGCCAGGTCACAAGGGAGGCGTAGCTCTCGGCCGAACATTAAGCTGGCTGGCGTCATCCCAGTTGAGTTGTGTGTTGACGAGCGGTAGGCCAGCAAGAACATTGGCACCTTGACGTCCCAGTCTCGCTGATGGCTGGCCACAACCTTCCTCAGGTGTTGTTATAAGGTCTTGATGTACCTTTCAACCATGCCATCCAACTGGGGATGTAGAGGTGTTGAACGGATCTTGTTCACCCCTGTTCTTACCTGTGCTCCTCTATCAGTTTTGAAATATATATTTGCAATTTGTGAAACAAGAGTTGTTGTAACACATGTAACGAGAGTGGGCGAGTCGCAAGAGGTAAGCAGAAAACAGCTGAGAGTGTTGTAAACTGAACGCTGTTATTGTCATCGACCTTGGTAGACTGACTGTGTACATAAGGCAATGTTGATGTAATCTATAAGTGTATTTCCAAGAAAATAAAGGAGATTTTTAATTTCTGTACCTCGGCCGTTTAATTCTAAGTACCTATAAAGTCACAATACATAAATCATAATGCCAAACTTTCTTAGTTTTGACATACATATGCCACTGTTTTCCATAATAACCCTTCTCTTATTGAAAGTGCGGGATTTGAAACCCAGCTCCTTTAGGAGACCGCGCAAAGTGCAGTATCAATAAGGAAAATCACAAATTTCTTGCAAATGTGCAAACAATTCATCTAAGATGGGCGTTCCCCTTTTGCATAGAATCTATAAATTTCTCGGAGAATTAAATCGCTTGTGAAATTATCGAAAGAAAGAAACGTTTGCTTTTGTTTTCACACTTGATCGGCGTCTTTGGTATTCCTTTCGTCACAATCATTTTTACTTTATTTCTGTTAATACCCAGAGTTTTTGGAGGTTCATTGCACGATCCCTTACCAAGATTATTTTTCAGCACATGTGTTCAAAACAAGCGCTTGAATTTACTTAGAAACAGTTCCCGTTTTAACTTTGTTTTTTGAAGCTTCTCCTGTAGTATAACTCGGCCCAGTTATTCACACTAATGTCTTCACTT
Source organism: Mantis religiosa (assembly GCA_030765055.1). Lineage (NCBI taxonomy): Eukaryota > Metazoa > Arthropoda > Insecta > Mantodea > Mantidae > Mantis > Mantis religiosa. The sequence goes on from CM060951.1 coordinate 11,530,439, forward strand.
TGATTATGTTCACTGGACTGAAATTTATCTACTACTTCATCTGTATTTATCACTGCATTTCCCTCCCGCGGTCTCCACATCGTGACACACAACGAATTTCTGCACGTAATGAAACAGATCAACTAGAAGTTGGAACTTTGGCAACTGAGACTCCACGTGGAGTAAACATGCAAATGTGATTTCCAGAAAATGATGTGTTGCTTGGTCCTCAACGAAAGTGTTCCATTCCTGAAGTGTGGAGATAGATTTATGACGATCATTAGTGGACGGTAGAGTCCATATCCTTTGTGACGCAAACTGCACTCGCGTTGACTAGACAGACACTACCTCCGGTAACGTCAGAGGTACCACGAGTGCTAGGGGTTAGCACTGGCCGCACCTCAGCAGCTGAAGGGGACGGATAACTCACCTTAGGGTAGGATCGGTTTAGAAAAGCTTATCTCCTCCGACGTAAGATCACACAACGCGTAGCTGCTTAACTATACGCACCAGTTTTCCAGCACAAAATGTCCATTAAACAAGGTCTGAATATACACACATATTCAGGAGCAAAGGCAATGAATCGAAGAGAAAATAGAGCGATGGAAGTATAAGGTGCGTTCAAGATGTAAGGTTTGATGCTAATTAAATATGGGTGGCACACAGTTTCACGTTTGCGGCTACAGTTTGAAGCAATAATATTTAGCGCAGGGTAAAGCAATGAGATTCCTCTCAGGGTATGCGTGGGTACGTATGTGAAGCATAGTTTTAATAACACTGGAATGTTTAAACGCAAAGTTCAGAGCCCTAGGTCAGATGGGAGCTGAAGCCGGCACGTCAGGTGGAGCCATGAGCTCTCTTTGACAGCTTGGTACATTTTATAAAACTTGTACTCATTTAAAACGATCTCTCCTTCCCCCACGTGATGAGGGGTCCCTGATTCGCGTTACAAAGAAGTCTTTTCCAGTCGTTACAGCTACGGCCTTTTGGTTGCCCTTTGGAAAGAACAAAATACCAGCACGGGACTGATCCATTATAAATTTTTTGCCTACGATTTCTCTCTTTACTTTGCAAAACAAGTGGAAAATCGAATTTAAAATGGAGGAAGGTGCTGGAAATTAAGACTTAAAAGATTCAATGAAAAGCGCACAATGGGGCAGAGGGAGAAACTAAAGAAACGATGATTACATAAAGGACGAGACGGGGACCAGAAAACGTTCCGACAGGGGGGAAATAACGAGGAAATTTCAGAGTTGGACTGGGCTCAAAACTTTCAGCCGCTCGTTCTGCTTACCTTTTAAAGCGTTAAAATTACAACGTTGCCCATTTTGCTTCCTCCGTCAGCAATTTAATTATATTCTGCACCAAAATAATACACAACGCCAGCATTACATGTAGCGACAACACACATGTATGATCTCTTATTTAGACTTAAGAGGAAATATTGCATTCAACCCAAAAACTACACACCCACATTTCAAAGGAGGTACAGGATTTCAGATTTAATAAATAAAAAACCCTATGAATTTCTGCAAATTATATGCACTGAACGTTTTAAAAATGTTATTCCGCTCTACATTTTTGTGTTAATTTGAGACATGTTCAAAGGTGGTCTGAAAAGTTTCCGACCTAATAAAGATACAAGACTATATTTCAGATATTTTAAATTGCCTTCAAACATAGTCTCCTCCTAAATTCACACACTTCTCCCAGTGATGCTCCCATCTCTGTAACTCGTCCAAACAGTATTCACCATTCTTCAACATAGTCTCCTTGTAACTCTACACACTTCTATCAGCGATGCTCCCATCTCTGTAACCCGTCCAAATAGTACTCGGCGTTTTTCAACATAGTCTCCTTGTAACTCTACACACTTCTCCCAGCAATGCTCTCATCTCCGTAACCCGTTCAAATAGTACTCGACGTTTTTCAACATTGTCTCCTTGTAACTCTACACACTTCTCACAGCGATGCTCTCATCTCTGTAACCCGTCCATAATAGTACTCGGCGTTTTTCAACATAGTCTCCTTGTAACTCTACACACTTCTCCCAGCAATGCTCTCATCTCTGTAACCCGTCCATAATAGTACTCGGCGTTTTTCAACATAGTCTCCTTGTAACTCTACACACTTCTCCCAGCAATGCTCTCATCTCCGTAACCCGTTCAAATAGTACTCGACGTTTTTCAACATTGTCTCCTTGTAACTCTACACACTTCTCACAGCGATGCTCTCATCTCTGTAACCCGTCCATAATAGTACTCGGCGTTTTTCAACATAGTCTCCTTGTAACTCTACACACTTCTCCCAGCAATGCTCTCATCTCTGTAACCCGTCCATAATAGTACTCGACGTTTTTCAACATAGTCTCCTTGTAACTCTACACACTTCTCCCAGCGATGCTCCCATCTCTGTAACCCGTCCAAATAGTACTCGGCGTTTTTCAACATAGTCACCTTGTAACTCTGCACACTTCTCCCAGCGATGCTCTCATCTCCGTAACCCGTTCAAATAGTACTCGACGTTTTTCAACATTGTCTCCTTGTAACTCTACACACTTCTCACAGCGATGTTCCCATCTCTGAAACCCGTCCAAAAAGTACTCGACGTTTTTCAACATAGTCTCCTTGTAACTCTACACACTTCTCCCAGCGATGTTCCCATCTTTGTAACACGTCCAAATAGTACTCGTCGTTTTTCAACATAGTCTCCTTGTAACTCTACACACTTCTCCCAGCGATGTTCCCAACTCTGTAACACGTCCAAATAGTACTCGGCGTTTTTCAACATAGTCTCCTTGTAACTCTACACACTTCACCCAGCGATGTTCACATCTCTGTAACACGTTTAAATAGTACTCGGCGTTTTTCAACATAGTCTCCTTGTAACTCTACACACTTCTTCCAGCGATGCTCCTATCTCTGTAACACGTCCAAATAGTACTCGGCGTTCTTCAACATAGTCTCCTTGTAACTCTATACACTTCTCCCCGCGATGTTCCCATCTCTGTAACCAGTCCAAATAGTACTCGACGTTTTTCAACATAGTGACTTGTAACTCTACACACTTCTACAAGCGATGTTCCCATCTCTGTAACCCGTCCAAATAGTACTAGACGTTTTTCAACATAGTCTCCTTGTAACTCTACCCACTTCTCCCAGCGATGCTCTCATCTCTGTAACCCGTCCAAATAGTACTCGGCGTTTTCCTACATAGTCTCCTTGTAACTCTACACACTTCTCCTAGCGATGTTCCCATCTCTGTAACCCGTCCAAACAAAACTCAGCGTTTTTCAGCATAGTCTCCTTGTAACTCTACACACTTCTCCCAGCGATGTTCCCATCTATGTAACCCGTCCAAATAGTACTCAGCGTTTTTCAACATTGTCTCCTTGTAACTCTACACACTTCTCCCAGCGATGTTCCCATCTCTGTAACCCGTCCAAATAGTACTAGACGTTTTTCAACATAGTCTCCTTGTAACTCTACCCACATCTCCCAGCGATGCTCTCATCTCTGTAACCCGTCCAAATAGTACTCGGCGTTTTCCTACATAGTCTCCTTGTAACTCTACACACTTCTCCTAGCGATGTTCCTATCTCTGTAACCCGTCCAAACAGTACTCAGCGTTTTTCAGCATAGTCTCCTTGTAACTCTACACACTTCTCCCAGCGATGTTCCCATCTCTGTAACCCGTCCAAATAGTACTCAGCGTTTTTCAACATTGTCTCCTTGTAACTCTACACACTTCTCCCCGCGATGTTCCCATCTCTGTAACCCGTCTAAATAGTACGCAGTGTTTTTCAGCATAGTCTCCTTGTAACTCTACACACTTTTCCCAGCGATGTGCCCATCTCTCTAACACGTCCAAATAGTACTCGGCGTTCTTCATCATAGTCTCCTTGTAACTCTACACACTTCTTCCAGCGATGCTCCCATCTCTCTAACACGTCCAAATAGTACTCGGCCTTTTTCAGCATAGTCTCCTTGTAACTCTACACACTTCTCCCAGCGATGTTCCCATCGCTGTAACCCGTCCAAATAGTACTCAGCGTTTTTCAACATTGTCACCATGTAACTCTACACACTTCTCCCAGCGATGTTCCCATCTCTGTAACCCGTCCAAATAGTACTCAGCGTCTTTCAGCATAGTCTCCCTGTAACTCTACACACTTTTCCCAGCGATGTTCCCATCTCTGTAACCCGTCCAAATAGTACTCGGCGTTCTTCATCATAGTCTCCTTACCACTCTACACACTTCTTCCAGCGATGCTCACATCTCTCTAACACGTCCAAATAGTACTCGGCGTTCTTCATCATAGTCTCCTTGTAACTCTACACACTTCTCCCACCGATGCTCCCATCTCTCTAACACGTCCAAATAGTACTCAGCGTTCTTCATCATAGTCTCCTTGTAACTCTACACACTTCTCCCAGCGATGTTCTCATCTGTGTCACCCGTCGAAATAGTACTCGGCGTTATCCAGCACAGTTTCCTTGTAACTCTACACACCTCTCTCAGCGATGTTCCCATCTCTGTAACCCGTCCAAATAGTACTAGGCGTTTTTCAACATAGTCTCCTTGTAACTCTACACACTTTTCCCAACGATGCTCCCATTTCTGTAATCCGTGCAAATAGTACTAGAAGTTTTACAACATGGTCTCCTTGTAACTCTACGCACTTCTCCAAGCGATGTTCTCATCTCTGTCAGCCGTCCAAATAGTACTCGGCGTTTCTCAACATAGTCTCCTTGTAACTCTACACACTTCTCCCACCGATGCTCCCATCTCTCTAACACGTCCAAATAGTACTCGGCGTTCTTCATCATAGTCTCCTTGTAACTCTACACACTTCTCCCAGCGATGTTCTCATCTCTGTCACCCGTCGAAATAGTACTCGGCGTTATCCAGCACAGTTTCCTTGTAACTCTACACACCTCTCTCAGCGATGTTCCCATCTCTGTAACCCGTCCAAATAGTACTCGGCGTTTTTCAACATAGTCTCTTTGTAACTATACACACCTCTCTCAGCGATACTCCCATCTCTGTAACCCGTCCAAATAGTACTAGGCGTTTTTCAACATAGTCTCCTTGTAACTCTACACACTTTTCCCAACGATGCTCCCATTTCTGTAATCCGTGCAAATAGTACTAGAAGTTTTACAACATGGTCTCCTTGTAACTCTACGCACTTCTCCAAGCGATGTTCTCATCTCTGTCAGCCGTCCAAATAGTACTCGTCGTTTTACAACATAGTCTCCTTGTAACTTCACACACTTCTCCCAGCGATGCTCCCATTTCTGTAACCCGTCCAAATAGTACTCGACGTTTTACAACATGGTCTCCTTGTAACTCTGCGCACTTCTCCAAGCGATGTTCTCATCTCTGTAACGCGTCCAAATAGTACTCATAGTTTTTCAACATAGTCTCCTTGTAACTTTACACACTTCTCCCAGCGATACTCCTATCTTTGTAACCCGTCCAAATAGTACTTGGCGTTTTTCAACATAGTCTCCTTGTAACTCTACACACTTCTCCCAGCGATACTCCTATCTCTGTAACCCGTCCAAATGGTACTTGGCGTTTTTCAACATAGTCTCCTTGTAACTCTACACACTTCTCCTAGCGATGCTCTCATCTCTGTAACCCGTCCAAGTAATACTCTACGTTTTTCTCTACAAAATAATTGTTCATGAAAGCGATAGCCTCTTCATTTGACGAAAATCTGTCCTCAGAGTGCAATTTTTATTTGGGGTAACAAAAGGAAGTCGCTTGGGGCTAGATATGGTGAGTCTAGCGGTTCAAAGCTTAATTCATGGATTTTTCGTCATTGCAATCGCTGAGATGTGATACGGTGCGTTGTCTTTGTGAAACACGATTCCTTTCTCTGCAAATGTGGTCGCTCTTGCACACTTTCTGCCTTCAGGTTGTCAAGTAGTGATGCGTAGTATGCTCCTGTAATTGTTGGTCTTTTTGAAGATAATCGTTTAAAATAACTGAATGACTATCCAAAGAAACAGTCGCCATCACTTTTCCAGGCAATAAAATACAGAATTTTCTTTTTTGGATCTGGTTTACCCTTTGCAGTGTCTAGACTGTATTGTTTCGGGCGTGTAATGGTGTATTGAAGTTTCATCAACTGTAATTAATCAGCGCCAATTCAAGCAATTACTATGCGTCATTGTTGCCATTCTTGATATCACTGAGAAACATCGGTGCATGAAAATGCTTGAAATTGTTTTTTCCTTTGGAATAAGTTACTGAAGTGCTGAAACAATCATTCGAGATGAACGCCCGTACAGAAAATTGTCTGCGTGTTACGTTCCTCGTCCCTCAACCAGAAAGAGAATGGTTAAGCCAGAATGTTTGTCAGAAACACCTACGCTTCGAGGAGGAAGGACAAGATTTCTTGAATTGCATTGAGATTTGTGATGAAACGTGGGTGTATCATTACACCCCAGAATCAAAGCAAGCATGCATGGAGTGGCAGCGAGGAGACGAAGCAGGTCCTTGTCAAGGTGACAACTCGCCCATCTGCTGGAACGTAATTTGCAACGTTTTTTGGAACACCGCAGGGGTTTTCGTGGTGGATTTTTTCCACGAAGGGCAATCAATGCAGCCCATTACTGTCGTATTTTCGATTCAGCAAAAGCTGCATATTGCAAAAAGCGACGCCGAGAACTGATCTGAAACACCAAAATCTCTATGACAATGCGAGGGCACATACTGCCAATTGAACGTTTGAAAAACTGAAGAAAATGCACTGGACACCTTTGGAACACACTCCTTAAAGTCCGGATACATCGCCCTACGACTACCATTTGTTTGCACCACTCAAACAAGACCTAGGTGAACAGCGGTTTGATGATGACGCAAGTGGGGAAGAGTTCTTGTGCAACTGACTCAGCAAGCGTTCTTCTTCTATACGGGTATCAAAATCTTGCCAAATCAATTCTTCAGCATCCAGAATATGTGCTCCTCAGTATAATTCATACTGAACTGGATTAACGCTTACAGTTTTTAAATTACACCCCTTTGAATAAGTCAATAGCTGAAGACAAAATACTAGTATAGCGGACAGATTTGCCCCTCTTGAAGCCTAACAGTCCGCAAACCATCGCAATTTGCTATGCTGTTAAAAAACAGTTTTATGTTCACATACTGACACAAATATGAGGGGTGTTCAATAAAAAATGATCATAATATTTTACGGTCAATTTTCGCACTAAAACTCAATCTTATTATATTCTGTTAGGTTAATGTAAAACAAACACGCCGTAGTAGCTTCATTGTTTGTACTTCTGGTTCCCGCCTGGCAAGTTCAGACATGTTCAGTATCGCCTATCGCTGCAATAGAGGTAGCATGCAGTTAAAGTTGATGTTAGAGGAAGATCTGGGGTTTCTTTCAAACGTAATCATTGCTGATGAAACTTGGCTACATCATTTTGATCCTGAGAGCAAACAGTAAAGCTCAATGTATAAATATCCATCACCAATCCCCCGAAAAGCAAAAGTGGTTGCTTCTGCTGGGAAAGTTATGGTCATCTCATTCTTTGATATTCATGGAATTGTTTATCAGCATGTTGTAGCTGCACACACATCAGTAACTGGACAATACTACAGGGATGTCCTGAAAGCATTGCAAGTCCATATCAGGCGTAAAAGACCACGTTTCCATGAAGTAGGCTGGACGCTGCACCACGATAATGCGCGGCCGCATATTGCCAATTTTGTTGCTGAATAACTTGCAAAAATCAACGTCAAGTGCATCCCTCACCCTCCCTATAGTCCGGATTTAGCACTATGTGATTTTTTTTCTATTCCCTAACTTGAAGAAACGCCTTCGTGGGAGGCATTATGCATCATCAGAAGCAGTGGTGAAGGTTGCGGAGGCGATTTCGAAGGATCAAAAATGGTTTCCAGCATCGCTTTGAAGACCGACAGAAACGCTGGGACAAGTGCATCGCATTCAGGAGAGACCATTTTGAGAAGGACCATCAAAACTATGAGGATGAGTATAGGTATGCTATCAAAATAAGTTGTGATCATTCTTTGTTGAACCGGCGTCGTATATCATCCAGAGGTCCAGAGGTAGTCTTGGCCGGGCGAAGCAATTTTTCTTTTTCCCCGTCCGGGTGTCTTCTGCCGCAGTACCTAGCCGCTTTGCGACTTAACCTGCGAAGGGAGTCAGATATGGTTTTTGGTGATCTGCTGGGGGTAGGTTGTAGTTTTGTTTGAAATTTTGTTTGGATGCCCTTGAGTAGTCTCAGAAGGCAGCAGGTTAGCGGTTTTATTGCGTTCTCCCGTTGAGGGAGAATTGGTTTAGTGTTCTTGCCCCGTTTTGATTACGGGTGGCCTGACGTTGAGCCATCAGGCGTAATATAAATTTTGGATTTTATGGGGTTTTCCTTGTGTTAACCAAGGGGCCCGAAAACGTCTCTGGGGAGTTTATATGATGGCAAGCGTCTTTGCTCCCCCTGGTTATATCTGCCCAGGGTTTCACCAAAGGGTTGTCACGGGTTTGGATTTTGTCGTACATTGACCGTGCCCTCTCTCGGATGACATCGACAATGATACAGACTGGAGATTTCCAGCCCAGAAACCTCGTATATCATAGATCATCACTGGAGCAGTAGATACCCCAAGGAAGGACATTAGCGACTGCTTCAGAATGTGATGCAATCATCAGCAATACACTATAACAAACTGTTTGATTAAAGCTCTGTATATTCGCAGTGTCTCTAATTAATGCATATGTTCTTTGAAATCGTATATCTGGTAATTAAAGCAGATAGATTATTAGGTAAAATGCGTGCAACAAATGTGCGCTGCCCCATGAACTATTTACTAGATTAAATTGCGTGTTGTATACCAGACTGGTTTGCATGACCACGCTGCACTGCAAAGTCTGTTACAGCCAGGATCACAAAACAAGACTTTAATGTGCGGATTATTTCTCTGCTCTTTCTACTAACATACTTGCTGCTTCTTTACGGCAGTTTGTCCATTCCAGAAGTTCAAAAGACGGGTGCCATTTTTATATTTATAGCTATTTGTTAGTAATATTTTTCGGCTCCAGTCACTTTATTTACAAATGTAGTGTGTGACGTGCCTAAGCTGTCAGGCGACGTTCAACTGTATTACCTCACAAAGCTTCTCTGATAATGTTTTTGATTCCTATAATCTTAATTTTTTCAGGCTTTGTGTAATTGTCCTGATTTTCCTTGTTTCCCTATATTGGGAGTTAAATTGGTAATGGTGTCGACCGGTTTATATCGGAACCCAGTTTATTTTTAGATAATTTACATTTTTGTAGATTAGGTTTTAAGGGAAAATTTTCTGGTGACAATTTTTTTATAAAATTCGCATTAAAAAATATTATTGGTGGTGTTCTGTGTGAACTTTTTACCATATATTCACAGTAATTTCGGCAAGAATTAATGAGTAATAACATGGCCGAAATGAAAAGTAACAGAAAACTAGAGTAGCACAACTGTTAAAATCCCTTTTTTAAAAATTAAAATACTTTATTTCAAATCATCACATAGTAGGTAACATAAATAAGATCATATATCACATATCAGACATCGCCAAACTGCAGCTTACAGCAAGTTGTGCTATTTTCACTTTTCATACTTGTTCTTTTGTCCGTAAATGAAATGTGTAGTGTTTAACGCCCGCTTTTACTACATACGCCACCGCAGGCGGTGACATTGATGATACATGAGATGAAGATGGAGCACCGGTGGAATGAGATGGCGGGGTAAACCGGAGATCCCGGAGAAAACCCGCCCAAACGCCGTGTTGTCCACCACAAATCTCACTTTGCGGTCGCCTGGGATCGAACCCGCGCCGCCTTGGTGAGAGCCAAGCGGTCTAACCACTGAGCCCTCTTTTGTCTGTCACAACTAAGTTATATGTAGAGAAAATCTCACTGTCAGCGTTTGACATCGGCAACCAAAGACATTGAAGGGACTTTTCACAGAAATTGCGGTAAGAATCAGCTTTTGTCTTCAATGTCAAGAGTGCTGTTACTACATCTAATCTGTTATCGTTACCATCATGGCTTTGTTGATCAACAATGTCACAAAGCTCTTTGTAACAAAGAAACAAATTTGAATCACAAGTAATAACACTGCTTTTAAATGCCTTTAGTTGTTTAAATGTTGCCATTACATGATTTAAATCACGTATACTTGGTTTAGTAATTAGCCTAGAAGGCTCTAACAAAAAATCTAACGCTTTTATAGTTATATCATCAGTTTCTTTTGCCATAATGGAGTTTAGACAAAGTCATACGGCAGCAAATGTTTAGAATCTCTTCTACTACTTCTCTAACACTGGGATCCATTGTATGAGCTACAAGTACATTTACTCAGTTTCCAATGTGACCACTGCGTAATATCTGAAATTTGGTTGTCAAGGAGCGTATTCGGGATAAAACAAGATGACACAGCTTTTTTAAAGGAAAGAACATTGAAATTTTAATAATTGATCCGTTATCAATCTGCAGTTTTCAGAAACAAATGCTTCCTGTACCTTTAAAATATTACAGCACCTGGCATCGAAAAAATTATCATTTAACATAATTTGCGCAGGAACTGAACGCTTTTCTTTTTCAGAAAATCTATAGATATTTGCATCAAAATAGCTGCCAATTTAAACTAATGAATTAAAACAGCCAGACCACCGGATGAGTACAGGCAATGAGAACAGTTTAAGCTGCTAAATCTCGGTGGTTTTCAGTGACGTATTGTTTGCATTTATTTTTTATCTTTCGGACACTTCGGAACACATTTTTAAGCCCTGGGGGACAATATTTTCACGTTAATGTAATGTCTGGGAGCAGTTTCTAGAAGTTCAGTGTCTTCTCAGTACCTTTAGTCAACATAATAGGAGTTTTTGCTGTGCACGATGTGGTACCCAATAAATAACATTTCCAGTTAGCATACGACAAACAGTTCTCAGTATCACGGACCAGTCCAATGTTGTGCTGTCAGTTTATTGTTGCACCGCTTAGCTGTTATTTCAGTACGCATGATTATGTCACTGCATTCGTTTTCTTATGTCTTACATTTTATCTTGCTTTTGTTATATTTGTAAATATTTTTCACGACTTCTAGCTCCCTTGTATGAAGATATGAAAGTTATTGTTTATGTTATTTGTAAAAAATGTAAATTTTTATGCAAAATAGAAATAGAAATTTTGTAATATATGGCTAAAAAAGTTATTCTCGGTAAAGAAAGAATTCGCAAAAATTGGCGAAGAAATCTCTATAAACGAAAACTCTGGTCTCAGGTTAGGTAGTTAAAATTAAGAAACATTTAGATTTGAAGATATTCTATAATTTAATTTACAATTAACTGCATATTTTCCGAAAGTTACAGCACAGTGTCTAAATTGCTGCATGCGAATGAATTCTTAATCTGTGAAGAATACGTGAGACACGTAGATGATGCTGTAAAACATCAAAATTTGGAAGATAAAGCTACAAAGCTCACATTAGAAATACAAAAGAATCCCACTCCTAGATCTAAAGATAATAAAACATAGCAGTAAATTAAACTTTGGCATTTACAGGAAATCAACTGACACTGATAACTATATAATAAATAAAATTTTAAACCCTCTCACACAAATTTGCAGTTTTTAATACTTTGATTTACAGATTAGTAAACATAACCTCTAAACAAGGATTAATTTACTACAGAATATAAACACATTATTAATACTGCTTTAATTAATGGTTTAAATAGAGATTTTATAAACAAAAGTAAAACAAATTTATATTTAAAATATGTAAAAAAATCCATTCTTAAAAAAGGAAAAGATGACTGTATTTTCAAAAACAGTACATATTATCCATTGGGAAATAAAAGAATCCAAAAAGTTTTCAAAGAATTTGGTATAATATGGAACCTCAAAATAAACACAGCGTAAACATTTACTACCAAAATTAAATGCCTCATTCAATGAGACAAACATTTTATTTCACTGTGTTTAAAATTACTAAATAAAGCATTTGTAACTGAAAAGGAAGCTGTTGATTTTGCAGTAACTGGTTGAAAGTACTGTATAATTAAGACCATAGTAAAATGAGCAACCTTCAACTGTCCGAGTTATTAGTCGAATTAGTCGAGTTATTAGTAACTGTCATTTGTCCCATTACCTCAAAGGTAGACTAGGGTCACTGATAAAGAGCAAGGAGTAATGTTTTTGTTTTCCTGGCCGGTACGTCCCAATAACAACTTTTGATGTTCGCACACCAGTGGTCACTGCGCTGCCTATTCACAAAAGTCATGTAATATTTCATTTCTTCTTCTACCTCACAGCTTTGGATTGTTTAACCCGATTCCGGCTCCAAATTAGTCTGCCCATCTTTTCTTCGGTCTTCCCTTGTTTCTTCTTCCTATAGGTTTATAGTGTAAGGCTATTTTTGGTATTCTGTTATTCATCCTCTGAACAAGTTCTTTCCATTGATTTCTATTTCTTTCATAGTATAGTTTATTTCTGCTACTTTTAATTCTGTCCTATACATTGTTTTGTATAGTTTAATTATAGAGTCCTTTCTTGCTTTCTGTTTTAAAGTTCTTTTTATTGTGCCTCTTATATAGTTAAATTTATTTATTTTATCTATTATATGAGCTTCCCCTTGGTACGAGGTATTACATCCTAAATACTTAAAGTGTGATTTCTGCTCAATTATTATGTTATCTAACATTATTTTTTATCTTACTGGATTAATTCCTTTAAATGCCATGGTTTTGGATTTATTTGCTGATATTTTCATTCCATATTCTGCAACAATTTAATATGTAAAAGGTATGTACATTGACACAGAAATAAAAATGAATAAAAGAGAATCAGTAGTAGTTAATGGTGGCGTAAGACCTTCTTAAAATAGTTTCCCCTGAATGCGATGTCCTTGTCTCAGCGTTTCTGCGAGTCTTCAAAGACATGCTGGAAAAAATGTTTTGAGAGAACCTTCAAAATAGCCTCCGCAGCCTTCACCACTGCTTTTGATGATAGATAATGCCTCCCACGAAGGTTTCTTCAAGTTAGGGATCAGAAAAAAGTCACATGGGGCCAAATCCGGACTATAGGAAGGGTGAGGGATGCACTTCACGTTGACTTTTGCAACGCTTTTAGCAACTATATTGGCAATATGCGGCCACGCATTATCGTGTAGCAGCATCCAGCCTGCTTAAAGGAAATGTGGTCTTTTGCGCCTGATAAGGACTTGCAATGTTTTCATAACATCCCTGTAGTATTCTCCAGTTACTGATGTGTGTGCAGGTACAACATGCTGATAAACCATTCCATGAATATCAAACAATAAGATGACCATAACTTTCCCACCAGAAGCAAACACTTTTCTTTTTTGATTGTTGGTGATGAAGGAGATTTCCACACTGAGCTTTGCTGTATGCTCTCAGGATCAAAATGATGTGGCCAAGTTTCATCAGCAGTGATTACGTTTGAAAGAAACTCCAGATCTTCCTCCAACACTAACTTTAACTGCATGCAGACCTGCATGCGTATGTCATTTGTTCGGGAAACAACAGTCTTGGAACCCTTCGCGCACAAACACGTCTCGTGTGTAATGTTTCTGTCACCAACGTGTGGGTGGCACCCAATGAAACATTCAGTATTTCAGAAAGTGACTTTAAGGTAATTTGTTAATTCTCTCTCACAATGGCAGCAGCAGTGTTGATGTTTTCTTCTGTAAGAGCAGTAACTGGAGCACCGGCCCACCTTTCTTTGAAAATGATTGTCTCCCCTCTTTAAACATTTTAAACCATCTTCGAGGTGTGCTGTAGGGAAGATCAGACTCTCCATAGGCCCTGTGTAACATTGTATATGCCTCAACTGAAGATTTGTTGAGACGATAGTAGCATTTCTAAGCAGCATATTGTTCCTCGCGTGTTACCTCCATTGCAGCGGTAGGTGATACTGAACATGTCTGAACTTGCCTGGTTCTCACAGGCGGGAACCAGGAGTACCAACAATGAAACTACTACGCCGTGTTTGTTTCACATTAAGCTGAAAGAGTACAATAAGATTGAATTTTAGTGCGAAAAGTTATGACCGTAAAAAGTTATCATACTTTACTGAAAAGCCCTCGTACATGAATATAGATAGAATGGGCTTGGTAGACGAAATAGTTCAATAGTCGTATATACCGTTTGAAGGTAATTGAAACAGCTTAAGAGTTTGAAACAGATTCATGATATAACGATAATAGCCTCGCCCCCCCCCCTGTTACAAACATTCCATATGCAAACGCTTGGGATCATTTTGTTTCTACTGGTAGTTAAAATTTAACAACAGTTACAGGAATAAATATACTTAATGTTGGAAATTTCACAGCAATCTGAATAAATGTACTATAATTGACATAACTGAAACAAATATGAAAGCAATTTTGCTTCATTAGCTCTGTTAGTCCAGTGTTGGCCAGTTTATTTCATTTTAGTTTAATTACAGGCCTTTTGCAGCATTGCCCGATAACGTACATTGATTTTCATTGCATATCTGCTAATATATTATATTCATTAAAACAACGTATCAGAAAATGTTGCCATTAAACCAATTAGTTAGAGAGGATTGCGTAATCAATAAGAGAGAAATAAACTATACATTTAGCGAAATGTAGAAATAGGTTTTGGTATGTGAAAAATTGTTTTTATTTGAAAATTATTCAACATTTTATTATGGCACGTAATATACAGCAGCCGTTTTATGAGCGGGTTCGGTATGCATGCTCCACGCGCTGTCAATCCACCCGGACCTAACAATCAAACACTAAAACATCAACACCTATAACTAGCTTAAATGAAACATATATTTTCGAAATTCTGAGGTAAAATTTTATGCAACACTAAATATTACATTATTTTGTGATTAGGCAGCGCAGGTACCACTGGTGTGCGAACTTCAGAAGTTATTGTGACGTACCGACCACGAAAACAAAAACATTACTCCTTGCTCTTTATCAGTGACCCTAGCCTACCTTTCAGGTAAAGAGACAAATGACAGTTACTTGTGAAAAAGTCGACTAATAACTCGGACAGTTGAAGGTTGCTCTTCAGTGTAGAACTACACATTCCGTCCTAACAGAGAGGATTTTGCGTGTACTAAGATAACAAATCCAAGTAATATGGAGCACTATACGAACGTACATAAATGAGACAACTCTGAGACAACTTGAGACAACTCATTAAATTCTCATGAGACAACTTGTGGTTTACCGGAGGAAACACGAGCTAGTTGGAGCATTTAATGTCATATTGGCACGCTGGCCAATGTAGCTCAATGGTTTAGAGCGGCTGGACGGAAACGAGAAGATCAGTGGTTCAATTCCCGGCTATGGCATTGAATTCTTCTGTCTGCCTCTACTCTTTCATAGTATAAGGCTAGTGTTAAAAAACAGTTAATTTCCATTAATTACACGTAATATTGGTCCGAACTATAAGGCACGGGCAAGGTAGTTGTCTCATCTGTTTATGACAACTCCTAAGTGGTTTACCGGAAAAAACACGAGTCAGTTGGAGAATTTAATGTCATACCCGGGTCTTAAAGTACACACAGCATAGTAAGTCGTCATTAAGGTAGTTGTCTCATCTGTTTATGACAACTCTTAAGTGGTTTACCGGAAAAAACACGAGTCAGTTGGAGAATTTAATGTCATACCCGGGTCTTAAAGTACTTACAGCATAGTAAGTCGTCATTAAGGTAGTTGTCTCATGTGTTTATGACAACTCCTAGTGGTTTACCGGGAAAAAACACGAGTCAGTTGGAGAATTTAATGTCATACCCGAGTCTTAAAGTACTTACAGCATAGTAAGTCGTCATTAAGGTAGTTGTCTCATGTGTTTATGACAACTCCTAGTGGTTTACCGGAAAAAACACGAGTCAGTTGGAGAATTTAATGTCATACCCGGGTCTTAAAGTACACACAGCATAGTAAGTCGTCATTAAGGTAGTTGTCTCATGTGTTTATGACAACTCCTAGTGGTTTACCGGGAAAAAACACGAGTCAGTTGGAGAATTTAATGTCATACCCGAGTCTTAAAGTACTTACAGCATAGTAAGTCGTCATTAAGGTAGTTGTCTCATGTGTTTATGTGAACTCCTAGTGGTTTACCGGGAAAAACACGAGTCAGTTGGAGAATTTAATGTCATACCCGGGTCTTAAAGTACTTACAGTATAGTAAGTCGCCATTAAGGTAGTTGTCTCATGTGTTTATGAGAACTCCTAGTGGTTTACCGGGAAAAACACGAGGCAGTTGGAGAATTTAATGTCATACCCGGGTCTTAAAGTACTTACAGCATAGTAAGTCGTCATTAAGGTAGTTACATAAATACTGAGGCTTTCACGGCCGGCGTCGTTAACTCCACTAACTATGGTGTCCGGGCTTGTAGGCCGTGGTCCATTTTTTCTTCTACCTTCCAACGTTTCGCCGAAGACTGCGTTCGGCATCATCAGGGTTCTAAGTATATAGACCCGGAGTCTTGTGTTGGACTCCGGGTCTATATACTTAGAACCCTGATGATGCCGAACGCAGTCTTCGGCGAAACGTTGGAAGGTAGAAGAAAAAAAAATGGACCACGGCCTACAAGCCCGGACATCATAGTTAGTGGAATTAAGGTAGTTGTCTCATGTGTTTATGACAACTCCTAGTGATTTACCGGGAAAAAACACGAGTCAGTTGGAGAATTTAATGTCATACCCGAGTCTTAAAGTACTTACAGCATAGTAAGTCGTCATTAAGGTAGTTGTCTCATGTGTTTATTACAACTCCTAGTGGTTTACCGGAAAAAACACGAGTCTGTTGGAGAATTTAATGTCATACCCGGGTCTTAAAGTACACACAGCATAGTAAGTCGTCATTAAGGTAGTTGTCTCATGTGTTTATGACAACTCCTAGTGGTTTACCGGGAAAAAACACGAGTCAGTTGGAGAATTTAATGTCATACCCGAGTCTTAAAGTACTTACAGCATAGTAAGTCGTCATTAAGGTAGTTGTCTCATGTGTTTATGAGAACTCCTAGTGGTTTACCGGGAAAAACACGAGTCAGTTGGAGAATTTAATGTCATACCCGGGTCTTAAAGTACTTACAGTATAGTAAGTCGCCATTAAGGTAGTCGTCTCATGTGTTTATGAGAACTCCTAGTGGTTTACCGGGAAAAACACGAGTCAGTTGGAGAATTTAATGTCATACCCGGGTCTTAAAGTACTTACAGCATAGTAAGTCGTCATTAAGGTAGGTGTCTCATGTGTTTATGAGAACTCCTAGTGGTTTACCTGGAAAAACAGGATTCAGTTGGAGAATTTAATATCATATTGGCACGTTGGCCATAGTAGCTCAATGGTTTAGAGTGGCTGGATGGATACAAGATCCGTGGTTCAAATCCCAGCTATGACATTGAATTTTTCATTCTGGCTCTACCCTTTCATACTGCGTCCTACACACGGCTAGTGTGAAAGAGCAATTAATTTCTAGATAATACTTAATTACTCTTTGACCGTTGTATTTGTAATAATGTGAAGTTTATATATTTTTCATTGATGCAAACCCGTTAACATCAATATGGGAACTATTTTTTGGTCATACGAAGAGAGTCAGAAGGCCAAACAGTCAATGAATACGCACACGTACTTGTGTCTATTTAAATTGCCATACAAACTTAGTATGGTTAAGGTATAGGAACTTAAAAGGCGTACCGTAGGTTTATTTGCCAAGGGGTTTCCATATCTTGGCCTACGCAGGCTAATGTTCCTTCGTGTATGTGTAGTGTAGTGTAGTGTTTAACGCCCACTTTTACTACATATGGCACCGCAGGCGATGAACTGGTGATACATGAGATGAAGATGGAGCACCGATGGAATGAGATGGCGGAGGAACCCGGAGATCCCGGAGAAAACCCGCCCCAGCGCCATGTTGTCCATCACAAATCGTACTTTGCGGTCACCTGGAATCGAACCCGGGCCGCCTTGGTGAGAGCCAAGCGGTCTCACCATTGAGCCACGGCGCGGCCTAATGTTCCTTCGTTAATCAATTTATTTGCGTAGTTTGTTAATGGGATGGCGCAGCAATTACTTTTGAATGTCCGTATAATTTATGAAATTTAGTCATTTCTTTGCACGAGCCGTATACGGGCTAAGGTATTGGATTGATGGAGTCAACATGAAAACTCAATGCCACGACTGGGATCTGAACCACGGATCTACTGATCTCCATCCACGCTCTTATCCAGTTAGCTACTATGGCCAATTCATAGTACTTGCAATAGTAAGTCGTCATAAACGGTGTATCTCAGATGCGAGAACCCTAGTGGTTTACCTTGGGAAATATACGAATCAAATGGAGAACGGCACGTGTCAGGACGGCACGTAGGCCATGGTAGCTCAATGGGTAAGAGCGACTAGACGTAAACCAGTAGATCCATGGTTCAAATCCCGGACGTGGCATTAAGTTTTATGTTGACTCTAACATTTGATACCGAAATTATGGTTTGCCATAAGCAAATAATCATGATGGATTTCAAAGTAATGTTGGTTCTTTGTTACAGCACGTGCAAGGGCAGTTGAGTCGAATAGCAGTTGGGGGGGAAGTTGTTATAACAAAAGCAATGTAAGAAACAGTGTCCTTAGCAGATTTCTAAAGGGGCCCACTTGGCTTGTTGAATATGGTATTCTTTGGATCATTCATAATGGCGAGAAAACAGCCACAAAGGAAATCTTTGTGTGAAGAGGGCTTTCAGAAAGTGAAAGTGACATATACACCCACACGAGCAGCTGTGGAGGACAGTCTTCGGCGTCAGGCCGATTAGAGCGGCCCTAGGCGTGAGGGCGATTAGGGCGATCCACTTCTTTTGTCTTGGTTAAGGACAGACCAGAAGAGGTGAGAGGAGATATTTGTCGGTTCATATATACGTGAGGAACAAATAAAGTGTATCGAGTAATAAACATTCTGCCGTCAGTAACTCCAAATAGGGATATTGGTAACCCTTGGTCGCCAACTTCAATTTCGATGGTCTAAAAAAAGAAGCAGTAAATAAATAAGTTGCAAACGGGCATTCCAGTGTCATTAAATATCCTTCTCACACACATCCACGCATACCCTGAGAGAAACCTCATTGTTTTACCCTGAGCCACACATAATAACAGCTTCAAAGTAGCATCAACGTGGATCCCTTGTCAAAATATAAAATTAGTTACACAGTCCCTTTAATTATTTATCTATTTAGGAATTTAACTGTTAGCCATTCCAGTCTTAAGTTCCAGTTAGAGCTAAAATATACAAAAAATCCAAAAACTGCGTTTTATTGACCAACTTTGTGAGGTCAGTATGTTTCTTCTGAAGGGAAAAGAATTAATTTTATCACTATGTAATTGCTGCTTCATTTTCTTTTGTGCCAAGCAAGGCGCCTTTCTTTTACCCTTCGTTAGGTTTGTTTTATTGTCCTCTATATTTCTTTTGTTCTTTTATTTTTAAATTGCTTTTTCTTCGCTGTAGTTCGCTGTTTCATGATATTCTGCCCGTATTAAGACGGTGCTTTTCAAAGTCTAATTAAACACACAACTCTTGTTCCCCCACCATTCATTTGAATTAATTATCTTTCTTATTTTCATTCTCAGTAGTTGCTATAAGTTCAACACGCCCTCCCCTCCCCCCACCCCTTGCCTCTGACCCTTGCATAGCGAGTGTTCATTAGTCGTTTGGCCACGGAGCAAGGATTGTGAGAATTTCAACGTATACGAATTTCCTTTTGCCTTTCATGGCTTGAATTATTTACAACTGTAAAACTGAATTGGTTTATTTTTGGCGAGCTACTAAATAGCTGAATTTTTACTTATAAAGAATACAGTGAGATGCTCTAGCTTTAATTACACATAATAAAGTTGCTGCATAATCTAAATTTGGTCAGCACTAAATGTAACGTAGCAATTGGTCTTCAGAAAAATTACTTCCATGCCTTCCTCTTTCCACTCAGCAGAATATTCTTACCAAAGCTTAGATCTTCGATCTGCTTTATATGAGGGCTGTCAAGAAAGTGACAGACGTTTTGAAATACGCAATTCACACAAATATTCGAAGTTTATTATATATGAGAGTCAGCCAAATGAAAACTTATCTCTTTAAATATTATTTCTTGTGCAGAAGTGGTCCAAACCTTTATCACTTCAACATAATCTCCCACACGCTCAATGCAACTCCTACAGCACTTACAAAGTGCAGAAATGCCTTTAAAAAAATTCCGTTGGTAGTTCGCGCAAACACTCAGACACCGCGTGGCGTACCTCTTTATCCGAACGGAACTTCTTTCCTCCCACTGCGTCTAAGTGGTCCAAAATTAAGGAAATCACTTGGGGCAATTCTGCTGTGTGGAGAGGAGGACACTCAAAAGGTAGGTCTGTGATTGTTGCAATTGTTGTACGGGCAGTGTGGGGCTTTGCATTGTCATGTTGCAAAGGGACACCTGCTGACAGCAATCCACGTCGCTTTGATTTCATTCAAGGCAAATTTGATAATTACAACTGACCATTAAAGGCAAATTCCGATAATGCAAACTAGATTTATATTTAGGTTTAGCAAGATAGCAGTAAGGTATAAGAGACTACAACTGACAAGCTTGCAAGTATTACTTGTAGTGACAATGAAACACCTAAACTTAAGACACAGCGCTACGGTGTCCTAAATTACCCTAAACTTCCCAAAAAATAACACCTGGAATCCTATCAAATACCACCCACAATAGGCAGTGGATCTGGCTAGGCTTCATGTCAAGTCTGTATCCCTGCATCAGAAACCACCCTCTGCTGAATCGCACCGCGAGACAGCTAAGATCATCTCCTGCAATGCGCAGGTGATTAAGGCGGTACCGCAGGACATTTCTCCTTCCCAATCCGGTGGACGTTTCTAGTGGAGTAGTACCCTTGAGGTGAAGACCACATACCACGCCCTCCAACTCAGTAGAAATCCATAACTTCATTTTTCCTCCCCTCGGAAAAAAAAATAAAAATAAAAATAAAAATAAATTCTTCTTAGTTCATTGGTGGAATTTCCACATTGGATGATGTCAGAGAAGCCGCCCAAGCCCCGCATAGCGCTACTCAGGAAGACGCCAGCGCCACCTCCGAGGCCTTAAGCTACTGCAAGGCTAAGCTCGAGAAGATCGTCGGCTACATCAACGACACCCGAGCGCCAAGCAGGAAGCTTGAGGAAGCCCTCCGCACACACCAGGGCTACATCACGCAGGCCATTGATGACCTCCGGAGAACCCTCGCTCGAGACAACGGAGCACCGCCTCCACACGCCCAGCCTCGCAGAGACTCTCGCGCCCATTGGACGCCGCCGCCACAGGACCTGCCTCGCCGCAACCCTCCACGGAACCGAGCCCTTGAAGGCATCGGTTGCAGTCCCGACATCTGCGGCCCTGGCGCCTGCTCATTTTGCCAAAATTAAAATTCAATAGTCACCACAGTTCACAGGTCGTAGTCAGGGTCTCCTGGATCATGGCTGCTACCTAATCACCACAAGCGGATTTTCCGCAAACCCTAGTTTTCACCCACGAACAGCCGGGTTGCTTCGGTGGTACCGGCCATCAACTTCGCCTCAATAGCCCAAACTAAAATAGCACCACAGGCCCCAATAAATAGAATCACCTCAGAACAACATCCCTCCCATGCCCCATCCCTCTTCCTGCCCAGATACCCAATATACCCTGTTGTTGGTTTTTCCTATACCTTTATTCCTGTTTTCCCCAAAATTAAAAAAAAAAATTAAATCCACACTAGGCATATATGGGCTAACGGTTTTGATCGATAGAGTCACCACGAATAATTCAATGCCATGGCCGGGATTTAAACTACGCCTGGGACTCCAGTACTTACGACAGTAACTCGCCACAAACGGTGTATCTCGGATGCGAGGGCCCCTAGTGGTCTACCGAGGAAATACACGAGTCAAATGGAGAGTTTAATGTCAGGGCGGCACATCGGCAAATGGTTAGAGCGACTGGATGGAAACCAGGAGATCCGTTGTTCAAATCCCGACCACGGCATTGAACTTTTCATGTTGACTCTATCAAAAACCTTAGCCTATATATGGCTAGTGTGGAGAAATGATTAATTTCCATCAATTAACTAAAATTACTTTAACGGGAATTTGTTGGACTATTCGTAGTTAATTCTGATTTGTGTGGCCTTTTCCTCCCCGCTGCGTCTGCTGATACTCTGTCTCGGGTATCAGCCACTCTGGATGTGACCTTAGCAGCCTGGATCCCGGTGGTCTGGTCGCCTAGCAGATTGCTCTATGAGTTGACTATTCTTTGCCCTGGCTAGTCATTAGAGCGGAGACGCTATCTACAGGGTATGCGTGAGATAGGTTGAAGAAATAAAAAACACAGTTCATCGTATCCGCTTTACTATTCCGTTCGTTTCGTGCTCACAGTTCACCAGGAGTTGCCGCCGCGTTCAGATCTAATTACTCTAGATTTCCACTATCACGTTAAAACTATACTGAATTGCTGAAATCTATCATGATGGAATAAATTACTAACACTGTTTTGAAAGTATACTTCGCCGCTTAATTCACTGCTGGGAGATCTTGTTCACTTAATAAGATTCTCATTACTCATTGTACTTCTCGGCGCAATCCGACGTTTGTGTCCCCGGCAGGCAAAACACGTCTACACTGTATCACGTCTCAGACTAGAAGACCGACGCTAAAACCTAATATTCCTTACCAAAACAGATATAGCCTCGCTTCCAGCTGGATTTCTCTGAAAAACTCTAGTTAGCGAGCTACAACCACGCGGACATTTCCCCGAAAATACTGGTTTGGGCCAGGTTTGGACCGGTCTACTAATGACCCAGGTGGCGACCCTCCCGTGACCACAGCCTTTCGACGGAACATTTTCATCCATATAGACCAGCAACTTTATTATATAGCTCTGGGTTAAAATACTTATTCGCATTCTAGTAATTGAATTTAAGTGCTGTTGCTTCGTTTCATGAACTTATCCATCTGTACTATTCATTATCTTAAATTCTTTCACCTTACTTCCTCATCATAATTTAATTATCATTTTATTCATTGTTAAAATCGTATTCAATCATACGGCTGATAAATACGGCATCATTTGTTACTTGGATCCTCTCGTACAAGGCAACCACGCCAACATCAGCTCCAAAATTATGTTCATACGTTCACTTCCATGATTATTTTGAAGTATCAATCGAATTCTAAAAAAGTCATGAGACATACGTGTTTCAAGGCGTGGTTCGGAATAAAGTAGTCAAATTATTTCGATGAATTCTTATTTTATTATATTTATACGACAAGACTGAAGAACAGGTCACTCTCCTCCAGATTACTGACTTCTTGTCACTAACAAAACTGAAGAACATATCACTTTTAAAGATTATTAACATATCGTAATTAAACAAGGCTGAAGAACATATCACTTTTCTCAAGATTATTGATTTCTCGTAACTAACGTTACTTCTACTTAATTTTGTGATTGGCCGATCCCATGGCACGTCACCACATTACGTCACATTACGTCATGTAATTATCATTTCGGCCACTCACGCAATTACATACATTTTTACATATTTAAATTTACAATTCCTCCGAATATAGCCCAAAAATACTGTTACATTACTATTATGTGTTTCAAATAGTAAGAGTTCTCACCTGTGGCAAATCAGATGCGTTAAATCAATAAGCGTTGCCACCTCGTTACCCCCACTCTTTTTTATATTTCCCTCTCTCTCGCACACTTGCGAATGTTCTTGACGTTAATGCAGTTGAAATCACAATTGCTACGTGCATATTACGCAAATGGTTTAAATATTCAGTTTAAAATTAATTATAGCTTATGAATTACTTATTCTTCTAATACATTGAAAATACTAGCGGTGCATCCGTATAGCTGTGAATGTTACGTTAAGAGATAATTCGTCATTGTTATTGTCCAACGTCTGCATACTGCTATTTCGTAAAGTTTTAATTATCACCTCCTCGTATTAGCAAAGACTTTGTCAAATGTTCCGATGAGCCTGAAATTATGTCCACTGGAAGCATCACGGGAAATAATCCTTATATTCAGGACTTATGGGTTTATGAAGATTTTAAACCCCTGCTTTAGGTTGTAGGACAACGGAGTGAGAAATAATTCCTTAGGAAATGTTCACATTTGTTGCCTAGTTTTGGAAGTCACAGATGCGGTGCAACTTTCAGAACATTGCAAGAGGGGCCGTTTTTCAAGATCTTTGCAATATCCATTAAGAGAAACTAGTTCTTGAAGCTATAAATCAAGAGCCAAAAAAAGCGCTATAAAACTACGTACAGCTAGAGTCGGTCACATGCAGACAGGTTTATCGACCGTCTTCTAGCAAAAAGGTACTTTATTCACAACTAACAGACACTGGGGTTCAGCTGTATTCATCTGTTCTGAAACTATGTAGTTCCCGGTGCCTCAACTTCAGTTCGATTTAGAGAAAACTGGGACTGAATTCTCTAACCTTTTAAACTTTATTAACTGGCATCTTAAGATAAGTAAATAAAGAAACGAAAGGGTAAAGCCAGACTGAATAATTCAATGCCATAGCCGGTATTTGAACCATGGATCGTCTGGTCTCCGTCCAGCCGCTCTAAACCATTGAGTTACTATGGTCAACGTGCCAACATGACATTAAATTCTCCAACTGACTCGTTTGTCCCGGTAACCCACTAGAGTTCTCATAAACATATGAGAAAAGTACCCTAATGACGACTTACTTTGCTGTTAGTATTTTAAGACTCGGGCTTTATAGTTCGGACCACTATAACGTAGATGAATGGAAATTAATTGTTCTTTCACACTAGCCGTGTGTAGGACGCACTATGAAAGGATAGAGCCAGACTGAAAAGTTAAATGCTATAACCGGGATTTGAACCTCGGATCTTCCGGTCTCCGTCCAGCCGCTCTAAACCATTGAGCTGCTATGGCCAACGTGCCAACATGACTTTAAATTCTCCAACTTATTCGTGTTTTTCCCGGGAAACCACTAGTTCTCATACTTTACGGCCCTGGATTTGTTTTTCAGACCATTATTAGGTACTTACAGCATAGTAAGTCACCATTAAGGTAGATGTCTCATGTGTTTATGAGAACTCCTAGTGGTTTACCGGGAAAAACATGAGTCAGTTGGAGAACTTAATGTCATACCCGGGTCTTAAAGTACTTACAGCATAGTAAGTCACCATTAAGGTAGATGTTTCATGTGTTTATGAAAACTCCTAGTGGTTTACCGGGAAAAACACGAGTCAGTTGGAGAATTTAATGTCATACCCGGGTCTTAAAGTACTTACAGCATAGTAAGTCGTCATTAAGGTAGTTGTCTCATGTGTTTATGAGAACTCCTAGTGGTTTACCGGGAAAAACACGAGTCATTTGGAGAATTTAATGTCATACCCGGGTCTTAAAGTACTTACAGCATAGTAAGTCACCATTAAGGTAGATGTCTCATGTGTTTATGAGAACTCCTAGTGGTTTACCGGGAAAAACACGAGTCAGTTGGAGAATTTAATGTCATACCCGGGTCTTAAAGTACTTACAGCATAGTAAGTCGTCATTAAGGTAGATGTCTCATGTGTTCATGAGAACTCCTAGTGGTTTACCGGGAAAAACACGAGTCAGTTGGAGAATTTAATGTCATACCCGGGTCTTAAAGTACTTACAGCATAGTAAGTCACCATTAAGGTAGTTGTCTCATGTGTTTATGAGAACTCCTAGTGCTTTACTGGGAAAAAACACGAGTTATTTGGAGAATGTAATGTCATGTTGGCACGTTGGCTATAGTAGCTCAATAGTTTAGAGCGGCTGGACGGAGACAAGAAGATCCATGGTTCAAATCCCGGCTATGGTATTGAATTTTTCAGTCTGGCTCTACCCTTTCATAGTGCGTCCTACACACGGCTAGTGAGGAATAACAATTATTTCCAAATAAAGAAATGTTTATGTGAAATTTCAAAATAGCAGTTGAAAGAGCTTCTTACATACAATTTTTAAACACTAAGAAAGAATCTAAAGCGGTCTTATTGAGTTAGTTGACCTAGCACGTAGCTTCTCACACTCACATTTAAAAGGACGTGTGTTCCATTCCCGGAGATGATCTTCCCATCCTATGGATTATTTTGACGATTTCCCTGATCGTTTTTACGTTTCAAGGATACTTTGAACTGGCAGTATTTTCTTGGAATTCTTCACTATTTACTTTTGTATGCTGAGAGAAATCTAAAGTCGAAGGGTTTCGAACCAAAACCTCTCAAAAGCCCAAGAGTCTCTTGGACTGTTTCGCAGATTAATAATTTTTTCTGAGAATTTTTTTGAATAACTGTAACAAAATATGATTTGAAACTATTAAACTTTGATAGAATATAAACTACCATTGTTGTTAGCGAAAAGACTGCAATTATTTTAATGCAAGTGGGTGTAAATTTTATTACGCTACTTCTAACATAAGGGAAGCAAGATAACTGAACATCGGCGGCTCGTGTTACTTAATGGCAAAGCTGAAGCAACTTCTTTAGTGCGTGTAATTGACATTCGAAGGAAAAATGGAGCTCTAAAGGAAATCAATATTACTGATAAATATGGAACGCTGGGAGTGAATGTGTGTAAGAAAATTGTAAATTATTATGAAGAGCCCCATTGACCTACATACACACCCTTTCTCACGGAGAGGTCGGGATATCGATTTTTGATTACTTAATCTAACACGCACGCAAAGGCGAAACCCGTGTTACTCAAGTGTGTGTGAGTGTATGTGTGCAGCACCAGTAGAATGCTTTATAACAGCTACGTCCTTTCATTGGGAGCAGACCCTCAAAGAACTCAGTGCAAGGAAAAATGTGTGTACAAAAACAGTTGCTATGAAAGCGTATTTCTCCTTCACTGTGTATAACAATTAGGACATGCATTCAACTTCACTTAATAATTCTATGTGTGGACTTCACCAGAACTATTATGCTTCGGATCAAGATATCTATCGGTCAAGATATCTCTCAAAACAAATGACAGCTTTAGGCGATGTTTCATTTGAAACAATCGACTACAGAAACCACGAGGTGTATCCGTAAAACAAGGTCTCCATTTTTTTTATTTTTTCCATTTATACCCCGCCTTTAACTACAATGGTCATATCGGCGGTCGTTCTCCTTTGGAACATATCGAAGGTGTTAACTCGAATACGTTGGGTTTTAATCATTAGATCACGTACACATTCACACTCTCATTCATACTTCCAGACTCTGGGGAAGATGGAGAATTATCTTGGTCGGAGAAAAATCTCCATTCCCACAGCCGGGAATCGAACCCGCTACCCCTAGCACGGCAGGTCCTCTACCGACTGAGCTACGGGGCCAGCCAAGATCTCCAATTTTATTTAATACAGGAAACATGTTATATATATTATAACATGTTATAACATGTTATAACTTGTTATAGCACTCTCCCGCCAAGTTGCGCAGGTAGCGCTCAACCTCGTTTTTCAAATCATCGTCGGTCTGGTAATGTGTTTCAGCCAGGTGTAACTTCAACTAAGAAAACAAGTGATAATCACTTGGTGCTAAGTCTGGACTGTAGGGGGGATGGGTAGGGATGACCCATCCGAACTGGGCCAGGAGATCTGCCCTCGGTGAGCATTTTGAGGACCCACCTTGCGATAATGCGAATGTTCGGTCAAAATCTTGTCAATCCTAGTCTTACTGACATCAGGGATAGTTAGTTAAGTGCAGAGGAATCTACTCCCATTAGTCCTGGACCAGTAGGACCAGGATCCGGGCCCCCTTCTACCCGGGAGCGATGGATACTCCGGGGCTCTTTCCATAGGACAATGCCTGGTTTCCTAAAGGCCGCCCGCTGAACACAACGTCAAGACGGGATGGAAGTGGATACGCCACTTGCGCGCGTCAACCCCGCAGGGAAGACTACGGAAAAACCTCGGTGGGGCCGCCTGGTGATCTAGTACACCTTCTACTAACTCTGCAGGCTAGTATCCGGGACTTATGAGGCAACCCTCTAACCCTTCCGCATGGCCTTTGCCTTGCCGGAAGTACCCAATTCCCCGTGGGTGTCGGGAACACACTGCCCCCTCGATTCCAACCCAATCCGAGCAACTCCCCTACAAGAGGGGCTCGACAGTTCGGCCCGAGGTTCCTCTAGTATCATCAGAGGTACCAGGAGTGCTAAGGGTCCACAGCGCCCACACCACGGCTGCTGAAGGGGACGGAAATGAAATGAAATGTGTAGTGTTTAACGCCCGCTTTTACTACATACGGCACCGCAGGCGATGACACTGATGATACGTGAGATGAAGATGGAGCACCGGTGGAATGAGATGGCGGGGGAAACCGGAGATCCCCGAGAAAACCCGCCCCAGCGCCGTGTTGTCCAGCACAAATCAGACTTTGCGGTCGCCTGGGATCAAACCCGGGCCGCCTTGGTGAGAGCCAAGCAGTCTAATCACTGAGCCACGGCGCGGCTGAAGGGGACGGATCTCCATCCCCTACAAAAGCAGGGGACTTCAGGGATAAGCTCGCACAGCTCGCGAACTGTCACACGCCGAACTTTAAGCATTTCTTGCTCCACTTTTGCAATTGTTTCGGATGAAACCGAAGGCCGACCAGAAGGCTGTTCGTCATTGACGTCTGTATGTCCGTCTTTGAACTCTCTGACCCACTTTCGCACGGTTTTGACGTCCATACACTGTGGCCCATAGACTTCGCATAACTGACGATGAATTACAGTGCCGATAGTGCCCTTGGCACTCGAAAAACGGATCACTGCACGCAACTCGTACTTGGCGGCGGAAGTGATAGGAAGCTCCATCGCAAACGGCTGCCCAGTCAAGACTAATGATTACAACGGGTTCGTCGTGGTGAGGATTTGAAGGGGTGTAGCCAGGCTACACGCCTGCCGGATCTCGCATAATAGCGTTCTTCACAGCTCCAGCGCCTTGTGGGCCTTATTTTACGGACATGCCACGTATTTCATGTGAAGGACCAATATTTAATTTTGTATTGTTTTTGCATATTTTATGTCAAATTATTTTTAAACTAAATAAAAGTGTCAGTACTAATATATCTGAACTAGCCTGAGATGGAGTATAAGAATCAATGTTTCTATACTGTGACTATGGGTTCGTGAAATCAAAAGTCCATATTACAAACACCAAAGATTACACTTTATTTCAGTAGAAACACACTTCGTACACAGAGTCTAGAATTACGTCACATACACAATACAACTTGCGAGGACATTGACCACAAACAGACAGCTGTTCACGGACGCGAGCTCAATTAACAATTGAGTCCTGTCTGATCATGAGTAAATAAACAAAACAAGAACTGTGTTTGAGTACCTTACTTTCAAAGTATGGCGTATTGTGTAATTATTACATATAAATTATAAAGTTTCGTTAGAACTTTTACACTGTAATATTAACTAACATATGTGGAAATATTAATGTTTTTTTTTTTTTTTTTTACTTGTTCTACTGCCTTTAACTGCAATGGTCATATCGGAGGCCGTATTCCTTGGGTTATAGATACCTTATATTCCAGAAATTCCTGTATCTATCGAGACGCGACTAGAACGAACTGGAACTCTCGAGAAATCCGTTTTTTCCCACCCGCCGTTTTTTTGTTGTTTTTTTTTCAATTTCAATTTACGTTTTCCAACGTTAAGTTATATCGGACGGTGAATTAATTGGGTAAAATGATGCTCAAATGAGTCTAGGGTCCATGGAGCTTAGAGTTACCCGACATTTGTTTTTCAGGATTAGGGAAAAACCCGGAAAAAAGCTTATCCAGGTAACTCACCCTGACCGAGATACGAAATC
The DNA here is from genome assembly GCA_030765055.1 of Mantis religiosa. NCBI lineage: Eukaryota > Metazoa > Arthropoda > Insecta > Mantodea > Mantidae > Mantis > Mantis religiosa. The sequence goes on from CM060951.1 coordinate 11,560,319, forward strand.
GGGAACTCTTGAGCGTGAGTCAGACACCCCTGCCGTTTTGGCGAGCTTTCATCTACACCAGCAGCGGCAGACTACCAGAAGAGTCGATTCGTCCAGGTTTACCTGGACGGAGGGTTTCCTTCCCAGCACCTAGCTGACTACCCCTTAGAACCACAGACTGTTACGTGCCAATATGCCGACGACGTCTTCATAATGGCACGTAACAAAAACCTAAGATATTGCCATCCTCCGCTGCAGCGCCAGCTCCGAGCCATTTGCCGTTGGAGTGAGACGTGGAGGATGGCCATTAGCCCCGAGAAGAGCTCTGCTCTTCTCCTGGCTAAGGTCCGAGCTAGGCGACCGGATTGGTCGCTGAGGCTGAGGAAGAGGCAAATCCCCTGGGTTCCCACTGCCAAATACCTTGGCGTCCAGCTCGATCGCGGTCTAACCTACGCACCTCACGTCCGGGTCGAAGCCGGACAAGGGCATTCAGCACTAACGCAGTTGTACCCAATTCTTAAATCCACCATGCCAACGCACCTCAAACTACGCCTATAACGGGCGATTATACCGCCCCTGATTCTGTACGGCTGCGAAGTCTGGGGATCAGTGGCTCCCACCACTATTCGCAGACTACAGCGCGTCCAGAAGAGGGCACTGCGCATGATCTAGGATACCGGGCGTTGATTCCCGTCCCACATCCTTCACATCTACTCCGGGGTCCCGTACATCGTGGACGTGGTGCGGGATAGATCCCGCACAATCTACGATAAGCTGGACTCCCATCCCAACATCCCTTGGCCGTTACGACCACAAACCGAGCTACCGGTTGCCCAAAGATGCTTTGGGTAACCAGAACTGAACAGGGCCACATTTCCCTGACTTCAACCCCTCCAAGTCCAGAAATGGGCTTGGTAAGTCCAATACCTAAACATTGTTCCTTTTCCTCTAACCTGTTAATCCGACTGTGCTTAGTTGCCTCCCAGGCAGGCGGAAGAGCGCAGCCAGCACTGGGCGCAAAACCTCCCCACGGGGCAACAGCGCGCATAAGACTAGACATACCACTGCCGAAGACAACCGCCTGAGACAAAGATGACAATTATACTGCCCAGATAAAGCTGCAATAAGCGGCATCTACACACTGCACGCCTGTCTCTTTGAACTAGTGACCGGCGACGCCTCGATCAACAATGGGATCGCGACAATGCTTACTCGGGAAGCAGTTTTAAAGTCATTCTTTTTCTATAATTTGATCCACTTTGTTTAAATACCAAGTTGCCAGCATTTCATGTCAATTAGGTTTAACACAATTAACAGTCTTGTGTTGAGTTACAGATCATGCATTTACCTTCAACTTTCTTATACTGTTCACGCGTACAATCGCTGAAATAGTTCGTTAATACCCAGAATAAAAATTACTCCCCGTATTACTAATACTTACTGTCATTCATCTGAAAAATTTATGACGTGTTAGATGAATAAATTCTCAAACATTTTCTTCGCAGCACCAAATGAAAATGCAGATAAGCTTTGATCTCTCCACTTACTCTGTCTTCACCTTCCCTCTCCGTCTATTCCTTTTGGTAAGTGGTTGTACAATTTTTCCTTTTGTTGATATTATGTCAGTGCGAAAACCTGCAGCTCATACAATGTTTACTCGTTTTGTACACATTTATATTTGACTTTACAAAAATAATAAACATTCATTCATATAATACATCAACTGTTGATATACCATACGTAACTAACATTTTATAGAAGCGATTTAGAGGCAGATCTGAGTATTTACTGCTCTTGTAAAAACATTTCATAAACTGCTTATTCTTCTGTCTGCTTCGTGCTTACAAAGATCGAATGGAGTTTTTGTGTATGTAAGTAGGTGACTGGAGGGTGTTATGGAGTACCACGCATATTTATACAAATAACTGATTTTTCAATAAAAACCTCCAAATCAACATCACTACATACTACTCGTATAATTGTGATGGACTATTACTCGTAAAGGAGTCTAGAATAACATAAGGAACAGGGGCTGTTTACATTTCATTGAAGTTCATTTGTTAAAAAATTATACTTTGAAATTAAGCCTTAGAAATGAATGTCCTTTCAGGTGGATATACCTTTGGCACATTTATGAATTTTATGCGCCAACCTCTTCAGGGAGTCTCCATTCAGGCTTTGCCTGCATTGAGGGGATCTAGTCCATTGCATCAAGTGATTGTTGCGACCGGAAAAGGCCATTGTTAACGGAACACGTCACCTGACAGACGGATATTCCTCATAGGGTATGTTAAATTACCCGTCTCTTAGATGCATGTTCCTTGTAACGGAAAAACCTTTCCCTGGGTTTAAACGTAATTATGATCGTCTTTTCATCCGGCTTGCTTCCAGAGAACAACTTGATCATGTCTATTATGAATGCGTAATATTTATTTTTAACGATTATCTATTTGTTTAATTTAGGTTCGTACAATGAGTTTATATGATATGATATATTTATTGTCTATATTCCAAAATTTTACAATTTACAGCTTTAGGCTACATTTATTTGTCTTGTTGCTACCTTGTCTTAAATGACACCCAGGTCTTCTGCTCTGTCAGGTAGCTCTTAACCTCCATGCCTCCTTGTTACTTAATTATCCCCTTTCCACCACATCATCTTCCTTTCTTATATTCTTTACCTTTCTTGTCCACTTTTATTTTACTTTCTCATAGAACTCTCCAATGCTTCTTACCTTCTTTTCCTCCCTGCTCTTTAACATTTTTATAGCTACTACCCTCTTCTCTACTTTCTCCCATTTTTCCTCCCAAACCTTTTTCTTCATGTTGTAACCTCCTCGCATTCAGTTACATAGTGTTCTATGCTTTCTTTTCCCCCACACAATTCACAAATTCCCCTTTCCCTACCTCTTATGCCACTTAGAAATATTAATCCTGTTCTCATCCAAGCTAGCCCTTCTCACTCTTGCCTATTGCAGTAACCTACATATGCTTCTCGTCTCCACTTTCTTCCTAGTTGCTTGTAAAATTGTAATTATTTCATATTTCCTAGACTTCCCCATATTTCCTGTCTTTCTATATGTTCTATTCTGCATTTTACTAATTTACCCACATCGCTTGTATTCCGTTCCTCTAATCTCCATATATCTGCCATTCCTATTTTTCCCATAATTCCTACTATTTCGGCCTAACTGCTCCTCAGGATGATTTAAATAAAATCTGTAATTGGGCTGCGGCTAACAAAATGTCAATTAATGCCAAGAAACGTAAGTCCATTGTTTTTAGTAGAACTAAGGGCAAAATTATAGTTAACTATCACATGGGAGGGGTGCAAATTCCACAGGTGGACAGCTGCAAATACTTGGGAGTGTACCTGGCAAGTAATGCTGGATGGGACGAACAAGTAAATTCCACATCTAGGAATGCGTGGAAGGCATTACATTTCGTAATGAGAATATTGAAAAAGGGGAGCGCTAGGTCCAGGGAAATTGCCTACAAGGCCTTAGTGCGGCCGGTTATGGAATATGGAGTAGCATGCTGGGACCCGTATAGAGCTAACCAAACCGATCCATTAGAAAAAATACAGAAGAGGGCAATAAAATTCATAAAAAGAGGCAAGTATTTTGGGCCTATAAAAGGAGATGAGACTAAATGGGAGGAATTAAGAATTAGGCGTAAAAAACATAGGTTGGTAGCATTATTCAAAGCTAATGCTGGTGTAAAGGCATGGGCAGACGTTAGTGTAAGGTTAGATAATCCGGATTATTATGGACGCAACGATCATAGGTATAAAATTAAGGGTAGAAGATACAGAACCGACGTAGGAAAATTTTCTTTTGTTAATAGAACTATTGAAGAATGGAATGAATTGCCTGTAGCAGTCTTTCAGGGCTGTGCCCTGTCGCTGAAGAAATTTAGAAAAAATCTAGATGGTTATAGTTTAACTTTTAAATTATACTGGTATATAATATGTAAATAGAGAAGTAATTAGATATGTTTTAAGTGACTAAAGTTAAAATAATATCATGTATGCATTGCTTATTGTTGATACGAAAATGAAGATGGTTATCAAGTGTTACCACAGCTCCACGTTGTGCACCAGCTTGAAGCAAATATTATAGTGAGCAATGAGGTTTCTCTCAGGGTATGCGTGGATGAGTGGGAGAAGGAAATTTTACAACACTAGAATGCCCGTCTCCAAATTATTTATTCACTGCTTCTTCTTTTCAAACCTCGAAATGGAAGCTGGCGACCGAGGGCTACCAATCTCGGGTTATAGTGACTGAATGCTAATTATATTTCTCGATAAATTTTGAATGACCCGACAAATATTCAATACAGAATAAGTTGACCGCTCTAATAGGCTTCACGTCTGACTTCCTTCCTCATATCGACTACACTCGATAAATGTTTATAATGGCTTCCTAGCCGCGATGTAGCCATATCGGCTACACACCGGCGACTGCTTTAACCACAACTGCGCGTATATATATATATAACTTTCCCTTTTGAAAACTCTTTTAAACACACAAAGTCCTTTTGTGGCTGTTTTGGTCGCCATTGTAAACGATCCAAAGAATTCCCTATTCATATACGTCAAGTGACAATTCCTTTAGAAACCTTCTAAGGACACTGCTCCTTTCATTCATGGCATTGTTACAGACTTTCCCCAACTGAACTGACCTCGCCCTTGGTCGTCACAAAGAACCAACATTCCTTTGACGTCTGTCATTCTTTGCTCCTGGCAAACCATATTTTCGGTATCATTGTGTTATTGTTATAAATCTAGTATTTGTAATTTGATCTGTATTCTTAACTCTGCCACCGGGTAGTACCCAATTGCAGTGAATAAATACATACATAAATTATTATTCCACTTCTTCTTGTCTATCCTAATTCTACTAAAGCTACTTCCCTAGGTGTTGATCTTGGTAAGCCTAGTAGCTCTTTACAAAACCTTCTGTAGCTTTGGTCCACCGTTTTGTTTACCTCTGTGGACCCCCCCCCCCCCAACCCAGATCTCCACTGCATACAACATTTTACATTCAACTAGTGCTTCATACATTCTTTCTAACCACTTGACTGTCATTTGTACCTTATATTTGCATATTCTTATTCCATTCATTGCCGCACTTCCTTTTGCTTCAATTTGTCTCCTATGTGCTCCCCACTTTCCATTGTTATTCAACCTTACTCCTAAGTATTCAAATTCACTGACCTTTTTCCATTTAGTACCAACTTTTCATCTTTTTTTAGTTTAAATCCCTTCTTTAGGACCATAACTTTCGACTTATTTATGTTTATTTTTATTCCCCGCTCTTCACAAGTTTTCTGGATTTCATTTACTGTCTTCTACAATCCTACTATAGATCCCAGTAATCCGAATACATTTTCGTATGCATTAACAAGGCAAGGGCCGTAGGATCGTGTATACTTATATATGGATACATAAAGGAATATAGACTTCTTTGTTATGTACCAAAGAGGTCAAAATCAGCTATTTTATTGTCATTCATGCAGCATATCGAGTATACCGATACAATGACTGGCAAGACTGAAATTATTTATTTCTACGACTCGACGAAATCCTGAGTTGACACAATTCTCATGAAATGCAGTACAGTCGCGCAGTTCGAACGGTTGCCATGGATTTATCTCTGGTAATAGATAACTCTCAGATAACGCACTAAAGTAAACATGTCATTTGTGATTCCTGCGAATTCACTTGTCTGAAGTGATGCGTCCATTGGTGCTAAGCACACGAACAAGGGGCGCGTCAGTACCTCGCTCACGCTTACAAGAATACTCAGTGCGTTATCCGAATGATAACCGTTCCAGCTGCGGGACTATAACTACTATGTAATCAGAAGGACGAGCAGATAGCCCCTTGCCATTTTCTAAAAGACAATAAAAAAGTGAGTACATTTGATTTGATACATTCCATTGGAATATCTTCACGAAAACTCATTTACAACAAAGTAAATTATGGTGGAAAATCAATCTGATGGTTTGAAAAACCGTATGATAGAAGCCTTGAATGAAATTGATACTACACAGAAACTACCAAGTCGAAGAATTATGAATAAGGATCAGCACAAGGGGCAATTATTACTGATAGGCTACAAAAAGTGAAGAACTGTCATTATTGCCCATATCTGAAGAAGAGAATGGCATATTTCAAGTGCATCAAATGTGTAACCTCAACCAGTTTGAAGTGCTCAGGGAAACTGTGCAATGCTTGTATTGCTTTCATGTGTTATTTTCATCCATTGTGCCATTATAACGTTAATATTTTCCTTAGTTTTGTATAAAAACCATTTTGATATACAGTTATATGTATTGCAGTAATTCAGTGTGTAAAACATGGGAAATTAATTTTTCTTTCACACCAGACGTGTGTAGGACACAATATAAAAGCGTAGAGCCAGACTGAAAAATTCAATGCCATAGCCGGGAATTGAACCACGGATTTTCTGGTATCCGTCCAGCCCCTCTAACCATTGAGCTAGTATGGCCAACCTGCCAACATGATATTAAATTCTCCAACTGACTCGTGATTTTCCCGGTAAACCACTAGGAGTTCTCATAAACACATGAGACAACTAGCTTAATGGCGACTTACTATGCTATAAGTACTTTAAGACCCGGACTTTATAGTTCGGACCACTATTAGTGGTTCAAATCCCGGCTATGGTATTGAATTCTTCAGTATGGCTCTACCCTTTCATTGTGCGTCCTACACACGGCCAGTGTGAGAGAATTAATTCCCATTAATTGTACCTAATAGTGGTCTGAACTATAAAGCCCGGGCCTTAAAGTACTTACAACATAGTAAGTCGTCATTAAGCTAGTTGTCTCGTGTTTTTATGAGAACTCCTAGTGGTTTACCAGGAAAAACACGAGTCAGTTGGAGAATTTAATATCATGTTGGCAGGTTGGCCATAGTAGCTCAATGTTTAGAGCGGCTGGGCGGAGACCAGAAGATCCGTGGTTCAAATCACGGCTATGGCATAGCATTTTTCAGTCTGACTACCCTATCATAAAACATTTAAAACAGATATAACCATCTCATAGACCGATGTTCCTTATATGAGTACAAAAGACGTGTCCCTCTCTCAGATGGATGTTCCTCATAAAGGGGTAAACAAATATTCCTTTCTAAGGGTTAAAATATGCCATATTTCTATTTATGTAACTATTTCTTGTTTAGTTACTAATATTACACTCTAAACTCAGTTGTGACTTTATTTATATTCAGTATATTTTATACAGCTATATGGAACATTGTACTTTCACACTGGGCATTAAGAAATATCTGATATTTCATAATACCCGACACGGCGTTTTGGACAATGAACCTTTAAAGTAATTAACTAAGCATTGTGAGATAGAAATAACCGCAATTTAACAAACTACAATTGTTTCAGCGCACCTTACACTTAACTTCAATGTTCAAGTTACATGCCCACTCAAACCGTGAATCGAAGTTGGCACCTCTGGACTTGTAGTGTTAGCACGTGAACAATTATGTTCCTTTACTTACACTTCATGTAGTTTTATTAGTACTGTAATTTCAACTGAATACAGTTTAATAGCCAGACGGATGAGATGGTATAAGATATGTATGGTGTCACACCCTCAGTGACACAAACATGATGTTATCAGGTCAGGAGAGCTGCGGGAACATTGCACTGCAATCTACTAATATATCTCTAATTGCATTCTCGTCCTTTCTACATTAATCCAATACGAAATTGTTCACCATCTTCTGTAACTAAACGAGCTCATCTTAGGGTAGGGCGCGGCCATTCCGCCCGAAATAAGCAAATTGGTTTACTGCCCAACAATGAACTGGCAGCGATGACTTCTCTGCCAGTTCATTGTTAAGCTTGGTGTTTGTAAGACTTGAGGTTGTAGGCTGCCGTTTTAATAATATTAACAGAAGAAGATCACAAGGTAAGTAATTCATGTTGCGCTATTTGTCTTGAATAAGAACCTTAGGGTCTAGTACTTGCAGATAGAGATTTTTGATTGAAAATTAGTGTCAGTGTAGGTTATGTTTTAGTTACGTCCATGCATATCAGATGGTGCGTTTATTTTATAATAGCTCTCACATGGTGTGCAATTTCAAACGTTCAAATTTTAGGGCTATTCCGCCCAAGAAAAGTGGGGCTATTCTTGCCCAGTTACAATGTAGGTCTTTTGTACTCTTTTAACCTAATTATTTCTGATACAAGTATTACTAATTTTTATTTGATCCCTTCAAAATATAAACAAAGGAAGCTGGAACGAAACTGGACAAGGACGGCGTTGCTCGTGCTGTTACAAGCGTATTAAACGGTGAGAGGAGCAGCGGGCCTTATCAGAGTGCTTTACTCTACACTGAAGGCTCGTGTTTATGCACATAAACGTCAAGAAGCATTAGAAGTGTACAAATCAGTTGGTCGTCCTACAATGTTCAGTTTGGAGGAGGAAAAAGATTTAGTTTCCAGGTTAAAATACCTGGCAGCAAGAGGCTTTGGATGTACACCGGAGCAAAAACAAAGAAAAGCGTAGACTTATTGTAAAACTAAATTGTGATAATAGTGAGTAAAGTGATGACTTGGTTAGAAGACAGTGGTGAGGAAGATGCACCATGTGGATTTTGTGGGTTAAAGCTTTATTCTCCGAAATCAGCAACCAAACGAGACTGGATCAAATTCCAGAAATGTGGAGTATGATTTCACGAAATGTATATAGGTGCAGTTGCTCCGTAGGGGAGGGATTCATCCCCTTCAGCTGCCGAGGTGCGGACGCTGGGGACCCTTAGCACTCGTGGTACCTCTGACGTTACTAGAGGAACCTCGGGCCGAAATGCTGAGCGCCTCCCTTAGGGGAGTTGTTCGGATTGGTTTGGACTCGAGGGGGCAGTGTGTTCCCGACTCCCACGGGGAATTGGGTACCTCCGGCCAGGCTACGGCTGCCAGGAGGGGGTAGAGTGTTGCCCAAAAAGTCCCGGGTACTAGCCTGCAGAGCTAGTAGAAGGTGTGCTAGATCACCAGGCTACGGCTGCCCGGAGGGGGTAGCGTGTTGCCTAAAAAGTCCCAGGTACTAGCCTGCAGAGCTAGTAGAAGGTGTGCTAGAACACCAGGCTACGGCCGCTCGGAGGGGGTAGAGTGTTGCCTAAAAAGCCTCGGGTACTAGCCTGCAGAGCTAATAGGTGTGCTAGAACACCAGGCTACTGCTGCCCGGAGGGGGTAGAGTGTTGCCTAAAAAGTCCCGGGTACTAGCCTGCAGAGCTAGCAGAAGGTGTGCTAGAACACCAGGCTACGGCCGCCCGGAGGGGGTAGAGTGTTGCCTAAAAAGCCTCGGGTACTAGCCTGCAGAGCTAATAGGTGTGCTAGATCACCAGGCTACGGCCGCCCGGAGGGGGTAGAGTGTTGCCTAAAAAGTCCCGGGTACTAGCCTGCAGAGCTAATAGGTGTGCTAGAACACCAGGCTACGGCTGCCAGGAGGGGGTAGAGTGTTGCCTAAAAAGTCCCGGGTACTAGCCTGCAGAGCTAGTAGAAGGTGTGCTAGAACACCAGGCTACGGCCGCTCGGAGGGGGTAGAGTGTTGCCTAAAAAGCCTCGGGTACTAGCCTGCAGAGCTAATAGGTGTGCTAGAACACCAGGCTACTGCTGCCCGGAGGGGGTAGAGTGTTGCCTAAAAAGTCCCGGGTACTAGCCTGCAGAGCTAGCAGAAGGTGTGCTAGAACACCAGGCTACGGCCGCTCGGAGGGGGTAGAGTGTTGCCTAAAAAGCCTCGGGTACTAGCCTGCAGAGCTAATAGGTGTGCTAGATCACCAGGCTACGGCCGCCCGGAGGGGGTAGAGTGTTGCCTAAAAAGTCCCGGGTACTAGCCTGCAGAGCTAATAGGTGTGCTAGAACACCAGGCTACGGCTGCCAGGAGGGGGTAGAGTGTTGCCTAAAAAGTCCCGGGTACTAGCCTGCAGAGCTAATAGAAGGTGTGCTAGATCACCAGGCTACGGCCGCCCGGAGGAGGTAGAGTGTTGCCTAAAAAGTCCCGGGTACTAGCCTGCAGAGCTAATAGGTGTGCTAGAACACCAGGCTACGGCCGCCCGGAGGGGGTAGAGTGTTGCCTAAAAAGTCCCGGGTACTAGCCTACAGAGCTAGTAGAAGGTGTGCTAGATCAGCAGGTTACGGCCGCCCGGGGGGGGGGTAGAGTGTCGCCTAAAAGGTCCCGGGTACTAGCCTGCAGAGCTAGTAGAAGGTGTGCTAGATCAGCAGGTTACGGCCGCCCGGGGGGGGGTAGAGTGTCGCCTAAAAGGTCCCGGGTACTAGCCTGCAGAGCTAGTAGAAGGTGTGCTAGATCACCAGACTACGGCCGCCCGGGGGGGGGGTAGAGTGTTTACTAAAAAGTCCCGGGTACTAGCCTGCAGAGCTAATAGGTGTGCTAGAACACCAGGCTACTGCTGCCCGGAGGGGGTAGAGTGTTGCCTAAAAAGTCCCGGGTACTAGCCTGCAGAGCTAATAGAAGGTGTGCTAGATCACCAGGCTACGGCCGCCCGGAGGGGGTAGAGTGTTGCCTAAAAAGTCCCGGGTACTAGCCTGCAGAGCTAGTAGAATGTGTGCTAGAACACCAGGCTACGGCCGCCCGGAGGGGGTAGAGTGTTGCCTAAAAATTCCCGGGTACTAGCCTGCAGAGCTAGTAGAAGGTTTGCTAGATCACCAGGCTACGGCGGCCCGGAGAGGGAAGAGGGTTGCCTAAAAAGTCCCGGGTACTAGCCTGCAGAGCTAGTAGAAGGTGTGCTAGATCACCAGGCTACGGCGGCCCGGAGGGGGAAGAGGGTTGCCTAATAAGTCCCGGGTACTAGCCTGCAGAGCTAGTAGAAGGTGTGCTAGATCACCAGGCTACGGCGGCCCGGAGGGGGAAGAGGGTTGCCTAATAAGTCCCGGGTACTAGCCTGCAGAGCTAGTAGAAGGTGTGCTAGATCACCAGGCTACGGCGGCCCGTAGGGGGAAGAGGGTTGCCTAATAAGTCCCGGGTACTAGCCTGTAGAGCTAGTAGAAGGTGTGCTAGATCACCAGGCTACGGCCGCCCGGAGTGGGAAGAGGGTTACCTAATAAGTCCCGGGTAATAGCCTGCAGAGCTAGTAGAAGGTGTGCTAGATCACCAGGCTACGGCGGCCCGGAGGGGGAAGAGGGTTGCCTAAAAATTCCCGGGTACTAGCCTGCAGAGCTAATAGAAGGTGTGCTAGAACACCAGGTTACGGTCGCCCGGAGGGGGTAGAGTGTTGCCTAAAAAGTCCCGGGTACTAGCCTGCAGAGCTAATAGAAGATGTGCTAGAACACCAGGCTACGGCCGCCCGGAGGGGGAAGAGGGTTGCCTAATAAGTCCCGGGTACTAGCCTGCAGAGCTAGTAGAAGGTGTGCTAGATCACCATTCGGCCCCACCGAGGTTATCGGTAGTCATCCCTGCGGGTTAGTCATCCCATCTTGACGTTGTGTTCAGCGGGGAGGGGGGCTTTTTAGACTCCGGGTATTGCCCTATGGAAATAGCCCCAGAGTTATCCATCGCTCCCGGGTAGAAAGAGACGCGGGTCCTTGGTCCTACGTGTCCAGGACTAATGGGATAAGTTCCCCTGTATTTAAAAAAAGTAGGTGCAGTTGATAAAAGAAGTTTCATTTGTGGCAAATACATTTAATTAAAATAGAGAAGTACTGTGAGTGCTAACAGTCCAGTTAATTCTGAGATTTCCTTTCTGTGTAACATTCGCTGACAAGTATAGCAAGTAAAATATATTGGTTTATAACATCTGTACGTTTTAACGGATTAGTAAAGACTGTTCTGATCTATTTTAACCCAAAAATTGTTTTTTATTTGTTGTATAGCACAATAAATTTGAAATGAACGCAATAGCCCCGCTCTAACCTATGGTATTTCGTATGCAAATAGTATATAGTTACTAAAATTAGGCAAGTGAGTCAACCTTGTATATACTTTTCTCCACTTACACGTTTTTTATGAAGACTAGTTTCTGGGGACTTCTCCCCTATCGTCAGTTATGTGGTTGACTGATGATGCATCCGGTGTCTTCATCTGGCTTGGTGTTGTGCTGCCATCTAACGTCCTGGTAAGTTTGATGACGTCATCTACCGCGGGAATTTCAAAATTCATCAAGAGGTCCTGTTTCTTCGTAATAAATATGTTTTCCCAAATCTGTAGTTCCAAAGGTTTCTTTGCCTGTTTGATCAGTTCTATTTCTTGTTTTATGTTGTGATTCTCAGACCAAAAGTGATGTGCTACGGCCGACTTGTCCATTTGTTTGAATTTAATATTTCTGAAGTGTTCTTTCATTCTTGTTCCTAGATTCCTTTTAGTCTTACCAATGTATATCTTGTCACAATCCTGGCAACTCATTTGGTAAATGCCTGATAATTGAGTTTTCGGTGTGCTATTTTTTAGAGGGTGGTTTAGTAAGTTGCGGATGTTGTGTTTGTTTTGAGGGGCTAATTTTATGTTGAAGCTGTTAAATATCTTTTCAAATTTTTTGAAGTATTTTCGATGAAATGTAAATTTTCCATATCTGGTGTTTGGGTTTTCTAGTTTTTTAACGTAGTAATGTCCTTTAAGTTTTTGTATCTTTTGTTTCTGTGGATCCCGTATATAGTTGCTAATAACGGTTCAAATATTCATCATCACATGATGGTAGTCCAATAAATGATTTATTATAATACCTAAACGTTATTTACAGCTTTCACAGCTTATTAGTTCCTCTTGGAGTTATTTAGTTTTGCTTCTTATTCTTATTATTTGACATTCAGTTGAATATAGAGGTTGTCAGGTGTATGTGCGTGCAGATTTCTGAGCTGGGAGATATAGATACTACCTAATTGATAGTATTTCAAGGGAGAAAAAGACGTTACTTGAAATGTGATCTGACAAGAAACTAATTTTCAAATTATAGACTATCACTAGACATTGGAGCCTGTACACCTTTAAAGGAATATGAAGTTTACGAATCTCGTAATATATAACTGCTGTGTATAAACTCAAAAGGTCTGTGCCCCCCCAGGTCCCGTGACTTAACCTCGCTGGATTTTTTCTTGTGGAAGTATCTAATGTGTAGAAGAATAGGTCATGGACAATTGATGTTCTCAAGGAATCCATTCGAACCGAAATAAGTAACATTGGTGGGGATACTCTCCGTAAAACTTCAGAGAATATGGTGAGACATGTACAAACATGTATACATGCTGGTAGAGGACACTTCCAATTGTTTATCTGAGATGTAAATAGTGTAATGTAATCTCCCAATTGTGTATTATATTCTATCAAAGCTGCACGTGTGTCCTATTATTGGTTCAAGGGTTATGACCTATTGAATTGGTTCAGATATACACTCCTGGAAATGAAAATAAGAACACATTGACGCCGGTGTGTCAGACCCACCATACTTGCTCCGGACACTGCGAGAGGGTTGTGCAAGCAATGATCACCCGCACGGCACAGCGGACACACCAGGAACCGCGGTGTTGGCCGTCGAATGGCGCTAACTGCGCAGCGTTTGGGCACCGCTGCCGTCAGTGTCAGCCAGTTTGCTATGGCATACGGAGCTCCATCGCAGTCTTTAATACTGGTAGCATGCCGCGACATTGTGGACGTGAATCGTATGTGCAGTTGACGGACTTTGAGCGAGGGCGTATAGTGGGCATGCGGGAGGCCGGGTGGACGTACCGCCGAATTGCTCAACACGTGGGGCGTGAGGTCGCCACAGTACATCGATGTTGTCGCCAGTGGTCGGCGGAAGGTGAAAGTGCCCGTCGACCTGGGACCTGACCGCAGCGACGCACGGATGCACGCCAAGACCGTCGGATCCTACGCAGTGCCGTAGGGGACCGCACCGCCACTTCCCAGCAAATTAGGGACACTGTTGCTCCTAGGGTATCGGCGAGGACCATTCGCAACTGTCTCCATGAAGCTGGGCTACGGTCCCGCGCACCGTTAGGCCGTCTTCCGCTCACGACCCAACATCGTGCAGCCCGCCTTCAGAGGTGTTGCGACAGGCGTGAATGGAGGGACGAATGGAGACGTGTCGTCTTCAGCGATGAGAGTCGCTTCTGCCTTGGTGCCAATGATGGTCGTATGCGTGTTTGGCGCCGTGCAGGTGAGCGCCACAATCAGGACTGCATACGACCGAGGCACACAGGGCCAACACCCGGCATCATGGTGTGGGAAGCGATCTCCTACACTGGCCGTACACCTCTGGTGATCGTCGAGAGGACACTGAATAGTGCACGATACATCCAAACCGTCATCGAACCCATTGTTCTACCATTCCTAGACCTGCAAGGGAACTTGCTGTTCCAACAGGACAATGCACGTCCGCATGTATCCCGTGCCACCCAATGTGCTCTAGAAGGTGTAAGTCAACTACCCTGGCCAGCAAGATCTCCGGATCTGTCCCCCATTAAGCATGTTTGGAACTGGATGAAACGTCGTCTCACGCGGTCTGCACGTCCAGCACGAACGCTGGTCCAACTGAGGCGCCAGCTGGAAATGGCATGGCAAGCCGTTCCACAGGACTACATCCAGCATCTCTACGATCGTCTCCATGGGAGAATAGCAGCCTGCATTGCTGCGAAAGTTGGATATACGCGGTACTAGAGACGACATTGTGCATCCTCTGTTGCCTGTGTCTATGTGCCTATGGTTCTGTCAGTGTGATCATGTGATGTGTCTGACTGCAGGAATGTGTCAATAAAGTTTCCCCTTCCTGGGACAATGAATTCACGGTGTTCTTATTTCAATTTCCAGGAGTGTATATGGATCACACTATATATAAATGAAGTCATTATGAAGTGAAGGATAAATAGCAGTATGTATACACCATCACAGAAGCGACATTAAATTACGAACCATTTTCTTTTTTTCTTCCCTCTCCTCGAAGCTGGACGCTGCCATATGGGTCTCCTTGATCGTGAAATAAATTTAGAGAGTGGGGGAAAGTCCAACATGAGAAGATGGGAAATGTTCATTAAGGAAAGTGGAAGAGAAACTAAAGACTTCTTGTAAGAAACGTAATTTTTCGAAACGAGATTGTGGAAAGGGCAGGGAACTTCTTGACGGTACCATGAAGTCATAAGTGAATACGTGGACGCTAAGTATATCAATACTGCACCAGAGTAATGCTAAAACACTTCTACTTTTTACATTATTTTATTGATTTAGATTATTTACTGTGCATACTCCAAAATTTTACAGTTTACAACTTTACGCTACATTTATTTGTCTGTACCTTGTTGCTACCTTGTCTTACAGGACACCCTGGTCTTCTGCTCTGCCAGGTATCTCTTAACCTCCATGTCTCCCTGTTACAGATGTATTATTTCATCTTGACAGGAATCCTGCGCGGTAGGGATGAGCAGCAACTGTGGTGGGAATAGTGCACCTATCGCCACAATGCGTCACACGCGTAAGATACGAGAGAGGAGGAGGGTGCATACGGTGTCTAAAGACATATTTCATTCTCGAAGCCAGTTTTGCAGCTCTTATAAACTAAGTTGTAATTCTTACTATGGTAGTAATCTCCACGCTTTTGTTGGATCTTAAATAGTACATAGGCATTTGGAACAAAACCCTGTTCTCCTCCAGCAGACATGATAAACAACTGTCGGCCTTCCAATATCGCTGCAGAGTCCCTGTAACGTATTTCACTCCAGACATATGGTCCATTATGTGCTGTATTTATATAAGTTTCATCCATATAAACTATATAAACTTCACTTCGATATCTCCGAATATTTCGTAAATACTTAAGCGATTTTGCACGTACGGTGCGATGTTCGATTAAAATTTGTTTGTCACGCTTAGTGTTTTTTTTTTTTCAAATAATACTAGCTTCAAAAAAAAAAAAAACTCTTCTTAATGTTCAGACACTGCCTTGGAAGTCAGTAGGATTTTTAGCTCATAAGTACTTTCTTCAAAGTTAATCTTTGTTTTTCTGTGCTTTAAAAATTATTCATAGTTCGCCTAACTACTTCTGAATAAAAACATCCAATTTAGATTTTGTGCATGTTCTTAATCTTTGTTTACTGGGCATAGAGAAGGACGTTGTTGCACTAGCACCAATGGCTTTTCTTTCCTTAATAACTCTCCTAAACTACTTTCAGACACAACTGTTGCCTCAGATAACCTTCCCCAGATTTTCATATCTGACCCAGATCATTGTTCCTATTTTTATAAATCTATGGATATTGGTTATTACTTCTCCTGTTTTTAAATGTAGCACTTTATTTCCTAATGTACTGCTAGGAAGCGTCATTTATAAATGCTCTCTTGGAACCAGGAGACAAGCACATTTTGAAACAAGCTGTAGTGTTACCGAGTAGCTCTGCACGTGTTTAGTTGCTCGCAACTGGTACGCAACTGACCTGTCCTGCCCTCCAGTTGCAACGTTCTGAGATGGACTCGTCCAGATACCACTGCGCATCGCTCTGCACTTTTCAAGATAACAAAATACATCTGTACTTAATTAGTCCCTTTCTTCCCCCTCAGCTGTCTTTCTTATGCTGTTTATATTTCTTGCCCATTTACCTTTTACCTTTTCTAAACACTCACCAAAATATCTTACCTGCTTTTCCTCCATTGCCGTTAAAATTTTTATAGTTACTATCCTCTTCTGTACTTTCTCCCATTTTTCCTCCCAAACCTTTTTTCTCCATATTGCAACCTCCCTGCATTCTGTTCCCTTTTCTCTACCTCCTGTCCCTCTTAGAAATATTGTTCCTGTTCTCATCCAAGCTAACCATTCTCTCTCTTGCCTATTGCAGTAATCTATATATGCTTCTGCTCCCCAGTTTCTTTTAATTTGTTTTTTAAAATTGTAATGTTTTCATATTTTTTAGACTTCCCCATATTTCCTTTCTTTCTATATCTTCTATTCTGCATTTTACAAATTTATCCACATCGCTTGTACTCCTTTCCTCTTATCTTCATATATCTCCCATTTCTATATTTTCCATAATTCCTCCCAACTCTGACCACAAACTATTGTCACCCAATTATCGGAACGCCGGACGAACGACAGCTGAGAGGGGACCAGAGGCAGCCGAGCCACACCCCCTCATTAATCTCAGTCACCGGCTGAGGGGACGATTAGGGGAGTGTCACTTGTCGCTGGCCGCCCCTTTCCCCTTCGCCTGCCATCTGGAATTTTCGCGGTGATTCATGGAAACCAGAGACTTCCAGAAGACAATGATATTCCTATAAAAAGAGCTGGAATGAGTGGAGTCAGTCAGTGCTTGACGAGCTAGTGAACGGACGAGAAGACTGCGTAAGTGCGTCGGAGGAGTTTACGTAATCGCGAGTGCAAGTGGAACTTTAACGGACAAACTGGTGAATCGTAATTGTGTGCATTACGTAATTCTGTGTAATTGGCAAGTGTTCAACTGTAAGTCGGTGGAAATAAAGAACGTTTTTGAGTGGTGCAATTGGAGTTTTAATTTCACGAACCCACAAAGTCACACTATTTTAGTTTCTCATCTCTTTTGCTGTCCCATTCATCATTTCATAATTTCCCCTTCTTTGGACAAACACCTATACCAAAATTTTGTTGTCCTTTCCATTATTATTCTATTTCTTCTTGTCTTTCCTAATTCTACTAAAGCTACTTCTTGGTAAGCCTAGTAGCTCTTTACAAAACCTTCTGCAGTTTTGGTCTATAGTTTTGTTTACCCCTACGCCCCCCCCCCCCCAGATCTCCACTGCATACATTTTGGATTCCACTAATGCTTCATACATTCTTTCTAACCACTTTGTTGTCACTTCTGGTTTATTTATTCATATTCTTATCCCACTCATTGCCGCCATTCCTATTTCTTCAGTTTATCTCCTGTGTGTTCTTCACTTTCCATTGTTATTCAACCTTACTCATAAGTATACAAATTAATTGACCACTTTTACTCTTTTGTCATTGAGTACCCGCTTTTCATATTTTTTTAGTTTAACTCCCTTCTTGAAGACCATAACTTTCGATTTATTTAAGTTTATTTCTTCCTTTCATGATTCAAACCAAGTGGCCTGCTTCAGTATCATCCGTTTTGAAGCCTGAATACATCTATAATATTTTACCATTAATGTCCAGGACTCACTACCGCATGTCAGGACTTGTAGCGTCATCACTTCAAACATGTAAATGTTATAGCTCACAATTTGTGTGCTGTAAACCATTATTGAAATATTCTTTTCTTTCATAATACTTAATAAATAAGATTAGCTTTACAAAGCTCGTAGATTTTATTGAAAAAATTAAGTTTTTTAAGTTAAAAAATAATCCATGAACATAAATTATATATTGACATAAAAATGTGTGGTAAAATTTTCAACCCTTACTGCGAATTAGTTTTTGAGACGCTCACACAATCGTTTGAGTGAGTTTATGTGATTGTTTTTAAGAAAATTGACAAAATCAAGTATCGAGCTGTCATTAAATATTTGTTTTTGAAAGGCAATACGCCTACTTAAAACAAAGATAAGTTGAATTCTATGTATGGGCTCTCTGCAACATAATTTGTGACAGTAAAATTTTGGGCAGCTGAATTTAAACGTGGCCGTAAGAGCTTGGGAGACGATGAACGTTCGGGACGTCCAAAAACTGCAACTACCAAAGCAAACATCGCCAAAGTTCACCTCATGGTGCTAGACGACCGCAGATTTAAAGCGAGAGATAGCAGAGACTATGAAAATGTCTAAAGAACTTCTTTGTCAATTATTAAATCAACATTTAGACATGAGAGAGCTGTCCACGCTTTGGGTGCCGAGTTTGTTCACGGTAGACTAAAAACGTGTTCGAATGAACCTTTCCAACACTGTTGGTGCAGTTTAGGCGCAGTAAATCCGAGTTTTTGCACCGGTTAGTTACTGTATATAAACATTAGATACACCATTATACACCAAAGCACAGTCCAAACAGTGCACTGCTAAGGGGAAACCAGCTCCATTAGAAAGCAAAAAAAAATTTTCACTGGGAAAGCGATAGCGACAGTTTTTTGGGATAGTCAAGGAGTTATTTTAATCTATTATCTTCAAAAAGGAAAAACCATTACAGGATCATACTGCGCATCATTACTTGATAAGCTGAGAGCAGAGCTTGCGGAAAATCCTTTTTACCAAGACAACGCAATGTCTCACACCTCAGCGGTTGCAATGGCGAAAGTCCACGAAATACGGTTTGAATTGCTTGACTCACCAGAGTCACTTCTTTTTCTTCCTCCATCTGAAGATTACGCTCGGAGGACAGTTATTTTCAAATGAAGAGGCGAACAATTATTTTGCATAGAAAAATGCCGAGTACTATTTGGGCGGGTTACAGAGATGGGAGCATCGCTGGGAGAAGTGTGTAGAGTTACAAGGAGACTATGTTGAAAAACGTCGAGTACTATTTGGACGGGTTACAGAGATGGGAGCATCGCTGGGAGAAGTGTGTAGAGTTAGAAGGAGACTATGTTTAAAAACGACGAGTACTATTTGGACGTGTTACAGAGATGGGAGCATCGCTGGAAGAAGTGTGTAGAGTTAGAAGGAGACTATGTTGATAAACGCCGAGTAATATTTGGACGGGTTACAGAGATGGCAGTGTCGCTGAGAGAAGTGTGTAGAGTTACAAGGAGACTATGTTGAAAAACACCAAGTACTATTTGGGCGGGTTACAGAGAGGGGAGTATCGCTGGGAGAAGTGTGTAGAGTTACAAGGAGACTATGTTGAAAAACGCCGAGTACTATTTGGACGGGTTACAGAGGTGGGAGCATCGCTGGGAGAAGTGTGTAGAGTTACAAGGAGACTATGTTGAAAAACGTCGAGTACTATTTGGACGGGTTACAGAGATGGGAGCATCGCTAGGAGAAGTGTGTAGAGTTACAGGGAGAGTATGTTGAAAAACGTCGAGTACTATTTGGACGGGTTACAGAGATGGGAGCATCGCTAAGAGAAGTGTGTAGAGTTACAAGGAGACTATGTTGAAAAACACCAAGTACTATTTGGGCGGGTTACAGAGATGGGAGTATCGCTGGGAGAAGTGTGTAGAGTTACAAGGAGACTATGTTGAAAAACGCGGAGTACTACTTGGACGTGTTACAGAGATGGGAGTATCGCTGGGAGAAGTGTGTAGAGTTACAAGGAGACTATGTTGAAAAACGCCGAGTACTATTTGGACGGGTTACAGAGATGGGAGCATCGCTGGGAGAAGTGTGTAGAGTTACAAGGAGACTATGTTGAAAAACGTCGAGTACTATTTGGACGGGTTACAGAGATGGGAGCATCGCTAGGAGAAGTGTGTAGAGTTACAAGGAGACTATGTTGAAAAACGCGGAGTACTATTTGGACGTGTTACAGAGATGGGAGTATCGCTGGGAGAAGTGTGTAGAGTTTCAAGGAGACTATGTTGAAAAAGGCGGAGTACTATTTGGACGTGTTACAGAGATGGGAGTATCGCTGGGAGAAGTGTGTAGAGTTACAAGGAGACTATGTTGAAAAACGCGGAGTACTATTTGGACGTGTTACAGAGATGGGAGTATCGCTGGGAGAAGTGTGTAGAGTTACAAGGAGACTATGTTGAAAAACGTCGAGTACTATTTGGGCGGGTTACAGAGATGGGAGCATCGCTAGGAGAAGTGTGTAGAGTTACAAGGAGACTATGTTGAAAAACGCGGAGTACTATTTGGACGTGTTACAGAGATGGGAGTATCGCTGGGAGAAGTGTGTAGAGTTACAAGGAGACTATGTTGAAAAACGCGGAGTACTATTTGGACGTGTTACAGAGATGTGAGTATCGCTAGGAGAAGTGTGTAGAGTTACAAGGAGACTATGTTGTAAAACGCGGAGTACTATTTGGACGTGTTACAGAGATGGGAGTATCGCTGGGAGAAGTGTGTAGAGTTACAAGGAGACTATGTTGTAAAACACCGAGTACTATTTGGACGTGTTACAGAGATGGGAGTATCGCTGGGAGAAGTGTGTAGAGTTACAAGGAGACTATGTTGAAAAACGCGGAGTACTATTTGGACGTGTTACAGAGATGTGAGTATCGCTAGGAGAAGTGTGTAGAGTTACAAGGAGACTATGTTGAAAAACGCGGAGTACTATTTGGACGTGTTACAGAGATGGGAGTATCGCTGGGAGAAGTGTGTAGAGTTACAAGGAGACTATGTTGTAAAACACCGAGTACTATTTGGACGTGTTACAGAGATGGGAGTATCGCTGGGAGAAGTGTGTAGAGTTACAAGGAGACTATGTTGAAAAACGCGGAGTACTATTTGGACGTGTTACAGAGATGTGAGTATCGCTAGGAGAAGTGTGTAGAGTTACAAGGAGACTATGTTGAAAAACGCGGAGTACTATTTGGACGTGTTACAGAGATGAGAGCATCGCTGGGAGAAGTGTGTAGAGTTACAAGGAGACTATGTTGAAAAACGCCGAGTACTATTTGGACGTGTTACAGAGATGGGAGTATCGCTGGGAGAAGTGTGTAGAGTTACAAGGAGACTATGCTGAAAAACGCGGAGTACTATTTGGACGTGTTACAGAGATGAGAGCATCGCTGGGAGAAGTGTGTAGAGTTACAAGGAGACTATGTTGAAAAACGCCGAGTACTATTTGGACGGGTTACAGAGATGTGAACATCGCTGTGAGAAGTGTGTAGAGTTACAAGGAGACTATGTTGAAAAACGCCGAGTACTATTTGGACGGGTTACAGAGATGGGAACATCGCTGGGAGAAGTGTGTAGAGTTACAAGGAGACTATGTTGAAAAACAAAAATAAAAGATTCTCGAGTTTTGTATCTTAATTAGGTCAGAAACGACACGTATATTACGTAAATATTCAAAACATAAAATTTTGAATAGCAAAAATTTCTCTCGTGGTACGCAGAACCGTATTTGTATTGAAAATGCAATTCAGAAACGTACATTCATATAAAAAACATGCACGACTGTGGTAATATACCCAATATGGAATATTAAGTCAATTTATTGGAATAGAGGTATGGACAATCCAAGATATTGGAAGGAGACAAAGCACAACGAAGTGTCCCAATGACACCCGTTCATTAGTTTCCGTTTTCTGAAACCTATCTGGCACGACATTCGATATCAAGGGAAAAAAGTCATCATCTCGATTAAATTTCGTCCCTCCTTCCCTAGAGGCCAATTCGTACAAATGTGTCCCTCTCAAGTCGGAGAGTTAGAGAGAGGGAGGGGGAAGAAAGCTCCTCCTTTTTCACTGGCGAAGAGGGTTACTGAAAATGTGTCGTGTCCTGAAATTTAACTTGAGACCTTGCTCAGGAATGACAGGTTACATTTCCACCCCCAACACCACACCCTAGCGACTCGCTGTCTACTCTTATTTCACGATTCGTGGCGCGTCTATTTCTTATGAAAAGCTTTTAGAAAGAGGTTTGATATGGGTGAGATGAAAAGAGAAAAGGATCACAGCTTCACTTAGCAGATTACAGAGCTTAGAGTGAGAGATGGAACGCGCAACGCAGGACAAAGAAGAGAGGAAACGTTGGACCTGAAATCCTTAAATGTGCGCCTGTGTTAAACTAATAATACTCACTTAAGATTAAAAGATACTAAAAGCCGAAAAAGGAAACCACAAACACATCACAAGCAAACAGTTCCACAAATATTACTGTCTGCTTTGAAGACAAATTCTTTAATAAAACTCTGACGTTTTCCACTCGTACACTTTCTCTTCTTTTGTGCAAAAATGTTCTTACAAATACTCATTCCCATATCTACTTTATGTTAATCACATTAAACTTTATCTTATTGCAAATTATTTTCTTCTGGTAGACTAAGTGATTGTCAAATGTTTTAAAATTTTTCTCTATGATTTCTATGGAATTCCGTTGTCTATGCTTGATTAAGGATAAAAAATGAATTACGACTTTCTTTATTAGAATAGTATAACTTTTTCTTTTGTAATTTACGCCCTTTAACCTTTAAAGTCCTATCGGACAATGAGGGAACGAGTGAACTGACACTCAAATTTGACCAGGGTCCATGGAACTTAGAGTTAACCGACATTCGTCTTTAAGGATAAGGGAAATCCCCGGTAAAACCTTATCCAGGTACCTCACCCTGACTGAAATTCGAACTCGATACCTCTTAAACGTGAGGCAGACACGCTACCATCTACGCTACCGAGGCGGGCAAGTACAGAACAGAGAACACAGAATACCTCGAGAAATTATTTGCTCCAAAAAACATTATACAAATTCTGCGATATAAGATGTATCTGTGTAACAAAATATTGTGTTTGAATGAGTAGATCCAGATTGAAAATTCAATCCCATAGCCGGTATGTGAACCACGAATCTCCCGCCCTCCGTGCGGTAGCTCTAAGCCACTGAGCTACTATGGCCAACATGCCGACATGACATTAAATTCTCCAACTGACTCGTATGTTTTCCGGTAGACCACTAGGGATTTTCATATGCTATGAGACATCCATTTTATTTACAGGAAAACCATTTAATTTAATTTAATTCACATTACATTTACAGGACATCCATTTGATTAGACATAAAAGTATCATAAACATATATTTTAATAAAGTGTTTATAGAAATGATCGCCCATCTACGACACTATTGTGAGGTGTAAAAGGAATTTTCAAACTGGTCACATGTCCCTGACAGATGAGCCAAGGGCTGATAGACCGTCAGCTGTCACAGTGAAGAAAGTGGAGTGTTTAATACTGGAAGACAGACGAGCAACCATCCAAACGATCATGAATGAGACATCTTAGTTAAGGTAGTGTGTGGACGAACTGTACATGTCTAAGGTGTCTGTACGGTGGATTCCACGTTTGCTAACCCCTTTCCAAAAGCAAACATGGCGTGACCTTTCAAGACAGATGTTGATGCTGTTGAAACAGGAGGAAGATGAATTTTTTTGATCGTCTGGTAACCATGGATGTATCCTCGATCTATTAGTATGATCCAGAGATAAAAACCATGAGCATGCCGGTTCCCTCCCTCTCAAAAGCACAAAGGTACAAAAGTCAGCTGGGAAGGTCATGCTTTCAGTTTTCTGGTACTGTCGTGGAGTCATCCTTACAGATTATCTTGCCAAGGGTCAAACCATCACTGGCAGATACTACTGCAATCTTCTGGACAAGTTACGAGCAGCGATGTTTAAGAAACGACGTGGTATGATCTCCAAAGTTGTTCGTCTTCTGTCTGACAATGCACCAGCTCATTTATCTCAAGTTACACTTGATAAAACAAGTGAATGTGTCTTTGAGACGTTACAGCATTCGCCTTGTTCGCCCGATCTCGCATCAAGTGATTTTCTTGTCCCCGGAAATGAAGAATCTCTTGCGTGGTCGCTGATTTTACAACACAAATGACGTCATTAATGTAGAGGAAGAGTGGTTTAAAGTGAATTCTACAGACTTCTGCAATCAAGGTATTCGGAAGGTCAAGAAACGCTGGGAGAAATGTGTACATCTGGATGACTACGTAGAGAAGAGCTAACAAGCACGTATCAACAGAAACTCTCTATCACATTTTTTCAAACGGTAATAATTAAAACTTTACGACACCCCCTCGTACTTCGGCGCATAGAGCATATCGAGCTATCATCAGTTTATAGTATTGCAGAAAAAATTAAAACTTAAAAAAATAGTTTAAAATGACAACTGATGGGCTACGCCCATTATGAAGTATGGAAATCTTGTTCATTTAAACGTAGACAGCTACTGCATCCTTTTGTCACATTTGTTTAATTGACTCTTGGTGCACTATTTAGTTATTCCACAAATATAAAGCTCTCTCCAGAAATATCCGCTATTTGTCCGCACACTGCTCGTGACCAACCAAGTGTGGAGGATGAATATGTTCATGTATATAAATTTTTAAATTAATCAATTTTAATAATTGTATTTTAATATCATTCTCCTTAATTTAATCATTCTACGACTCACGTAGTAGCGGAAGAGTCCGTGCATGAAGGCCGTTTCAAGGAAGAATCTAAAACATTCGAGCGTCTATTTCTGACGGGCTGGAATATCGGAGACCTGATTTCAGTATATTTTATGTTTAATGCTCTTAGTAAATCTCCGCGTCAGGGAGCGGAAGTCACACCTCTTCATATGTTATTTTAGTTGACTCAACGTCCACTCTAAAACCACCGCATGCATCTTTACGGATGGAAAGAATCCTGTTTTCAAGATTCACGGGAATCTAGGGGTTTACCGCACTTCCAGCTAGAAACGTCCAACTGGAATAACTCGTTGGTTTTTAGCGGAAATGGAAATTCTTAATGACGCACATTGAAGACCGTGTTTCCGGACTTTACCGGATTTAGAGTTTGAATATAATGATGAGGGACAGACCGTCGTTGGTTGATTCTTGGTGTGTTGCTAGAGTGGACTCTGTCCCAGTCAGGCCCCGTAGGATATGTCTGATTTGTTCTCTCTCCGACATATCGGGATTAACTCTATTGCAAAGTGCCAACATCTCATATATGTATTTCTCTGTTGGCTCTGTAATTTCCTGCACCCGCTGTCGAAACTGAAATTCTAGAATCTCTTCTTCAGCGAGTGCGGCAAAGGCTTTTTCCAAAGCCCTTCTCAAATCACCCCATAAGTAACCGATGTTGCGAGGGACAAACGTTTGGAACCAAGTAGCCGCTGCTCCCCTTAGGTATAGTGGCCGCGCTTAAACCATCCCCAACCGGCTCTCTTTGTAGCGAAAAACTGTTCTTTCCCCTAACCACAATGTCATAAACATCTTAGGAAACACCAACCGGGGTCAGAGGTGAAGAATGTTAGGCTCGTGTTTACAGCTGAGAATATCCAGTGTTGCCGTTGTTTAAATTAACTTTTAGAGGCAAAATATAAATAAAGCAAAATTCACTGTAAGAAATCGTCATTGATCTTTTCAAATAAATTTTAAATGATTAATGTTTCCTATCATAATACATAATGTTACAACTCTATAACATAACTGAAAAGAAATATATCACCTACGCTGTTATGGTATTAGTACTTCTCTTACGTACAAGAACTAAATGCGTATTATTAGCATAATATCTAAGGAAAGTTTAGTAAAACATCATTACAATTTTAAAAGGGTTAAACTGCATCAATGTGCATGAATTTGCGAGGGATATTTACTTGCGAATTAAAGAAGCACTTTGGATATTCTGGTAGTTAATAATAATTTATAAGCAAAGATTGCCCGTTAGAGCTTTGTTTATTGCAATCGTGAGCCGTTTTATCCTAAAACATTTTCCTTTATTCTATGGTAGCTACAAGTGGTGAATTTCAGTTGATTTAACAAAGCAATAAACACTTAAAAAAAAAACAACCAAGGAATTAAAGAAAAACTAGCAAGGAAACTCTATTACTCTTTTCAAATTTTCGAAACTTTTTACAAGGATGTCTGCTAATTTTACAAGTTTGAACAAAGTTAAGCATTGTATTTGTTTATGGGGGGGGGTGGGTCTTCTGCTAAACACAATTTAAATAAATAATCACGTACATTCCGCATAATAATTAAATATGCCATAAACGCTTTAGAACTCGAAAAAGTTTAGATACTTTTATATATATATATATATATATATATATATATATATATATATATATATATATATTACAAGTATGAACGGAAATCCATGTTAGCATATCCATGTTAGGTTCGATACCCACGGTCTCCACATCTTAATTAAATTACGCAAGTGCTAAACGCAAATAACTATTAAACACAAATAAATTTATAATACTATACTAAGTAAAACACTATGTAACTTCTATAAATATAAGCTTAATTAACACACATAGGAAGCACGTTTGCACAGTCTAAGATAATTTCTGAGGACACAAGAAAAATATTGCAACAGCGCTCTAACTTGGTGAACGTATTAAGAGGGGCCACCCATATGTTTAAGGGTGGAAAACCCTTATAATTGCTTACATGTGAGGAGGCGTGGTCAGAAGGGAAAGCTTTTGACGCCGCCTGGGATTCAATGGACGAGGCTACTATAACACGGCAGGTACTGCTTTTTCTGTTCATCACCCTACCCATTGGCTGCCGCCACCGTGTCAAAGTTATAAAGGTACACCCTAATGTCCTGTGCTGGTTTCCCTTCGAACGTTCCTGGGTCACTTGCGGGCCTGGCAAATGGAAGATTTGGGGGGTTCAGTGTCTCTCCCGCTTTTACACTTGATTCAGGTATGATGGTCTTACTACCCGGTTCTGCCACTGCTACGATCTCACTACCTGGTTTGTTATCTAGATCTCCAACACTTCTACTACGACCCCGCGAAAATGTCAACAGTTCCTTAGATCTATCTATGCAACTCCGTGACCGTAACCTAATTTCTGACATATACTCATTAATGTCCTGTAACTCAGAGGAGATGCCTTGGATATCTTCTAAATGACTAGTATAATTTTGTATATGAGAATCCTGCAACCTCGTATATTGCTTATACAATTTACGTATCTCTTTTGAAGTAGGGCTATCCATTCCAAAATTATCCAAGAAGTTACGCGGCATAAAGCAGAAATTTTAGTATTCCGACCAACAGTTCGGTGGAAGAATTTTGCTAAGACAGAGTAGTAAATAAAATATACATGCTAAGCAAAGAAAAAAACATAGGCACAGGCCTACCGTAACATTTTCACATTGCATGGCATACGAGAGCAAACCAAGGGACCATACTTTTGAGTTACTATTGATCCCAAAAGTCTGCGCCTCGTTGGTTGATTCTTGGTGTGTTGCTAGAGCGGACTCTGTTCCAGTCAGGCCCCAACAGCTACGACCATCTCCTCACGGTAAGTTTGGCCGATGCCCTTTGGTTACTTTATGTATAACACTTAGTATGTCAATGAAAGGGAATCATGCAACTATCTCAATAAGTAATTGATCACCCCCTTAAAGTCACCCTTCCATTGACGCCCCCAAATGTTTACGAAGATAGACGTAACATAATAGCGCAGCTGGAGGTCAGCAATATTTGGGATGACTCAGTAGCAGCCGGTCGTGTGTGGGGTTGCAAATGTGCAACCAATTCGTCTAAGGTGGGCGCTCTCCCTTTTGTATAGAATCTATAAATTTCTCGAAGAATTAAATCGCATGTGAAATTATCCACTTTAGAGAAACTTTTCCTTTTGTTTTCATACTTGATCGGCGTCTTTGGTATTCCTTTCGTCACAATATTTCTTACTGTATTTCTGTGAATAACCAGAATTTATTATCATTGCATGACCCCTTACCAAGATTATTTGTCAGTACATATTTATGTGTTCAAAACAAGCGCTTGAATTTGCTTAGAAACAGTTCCCGTTATAGCTTTGTCTTTTGAGGCTTCTCCAGTAATATAACTCGGCCCAGCAACACTTTCCAATGTATTCACACTGTTGTGTTCACTTTAGTTGTTTTCACTTGACTTAAAATTATCTACTACTTCATTTGCACTTCCCACTGCATTTCCCTCCCACGGTCTCCACATCGTGACATACAACGAATTTCTGCACGTAATAAAACAGACCATTTGGAACTTTGGCAACTGAGACTCTACATGCGACTGTCACTTCGAGAAAATCAGGGTTGCTATTGGTCCTCAACGACAGTGTTCCATTTCTGAAGTGTGGAGATATATTTATGACGCTCATTATTAGGCGGAAGGGTAGTTTCCTTTGAGAGGCAAACTGCACTCGCGTTCACTAGGCAGACACTAACGTAAGAGGTACCATGAGTGCTAGGGTTCCGCAGTGCCCGCACCTCGGCAGCTGAAGGGGACAGATCCTCCCCTGCGGAATGTTTAGGAGTCGTCCTCTAACATGAAATAAGGAGGCGAAAAGGGAGGAAATTGGAGATAGGACTGCAGTGATAGAAAACAAAAAGGTTCGTTCTGCCGACCAGGGGAAAATATGGGAAGCAGTATGGTCAGAGTGGGTGAACTCTCGATTGTGAACCTCAAAGTTACAAAGAAGCCATCTTGCTTGGTATAAACCGTTTATAAGAATAACGTTTACTGTTGCGCATCAAAACTACTGTTAGAAGTTTCTTTGTTTCCTAGATATATTTGTTTTTATAAACCGGAAAGGAAATAAATGAATAAACCTTCAGCTTTGACGAAAAAGCCGGTGGTATAAGTCAGAGACCTTTATTGTTTTTATTTCTACACTAGATTAATTGCGCTCTGCATTGTGGTAAAGTTGAGAGAAGCTGTAGCCAAGCTAAGTACTTGCGGTTCAACAGTTTTCAATGGAAGTCCCCCCTAAAAGTTGCACAGTTATTTGTCTCCATCAAGTGGTCCGCCGGCCAGCCGGCAGTCATTAGGCTGCGAATCGTTACGTTAATTTACTCTGTAACAAAAGGCAGCCGCTTGCCTCTCTTTTGACTAACAAGTAGAAAAGGCATAAGCGGAGACCGCCCTACCTGAATTTTAAACTTCCATCGTCAAAAGTTAACGCCAACTTCCTTTTCAGCAGGCTGGTGTATCAATCCGCAGAATTGTGCGTAAGTTTTACAACAGAAACCTGTGAAACATCAGTAAAACGCCTCTCTCTATATGTTCCACGCGGAGTTGAAGTCTCACGCGTAATTTCATTCCCGTTTTTCGTGACATAGGAAATAAATATAATCTCTTAAGTTGCACTCGTACGACTTTCTCTACTTATTGTTTAACATTATTTAAAAAGCGTGTGTTTTACTACACACTTTCTTATACAGGTATACCGCAAACAAACTGCGGTCGGTGTGCACATACTGTTGTGGATTATCTTGTTTCTATGTTCTGACTTTGTTCTCCTAATCTAGTTTCTAATTTGTTCTGAAATTGTTGGAGCATCTGTTGCATTGTAGTTGTGAGGCTTACTACTGCTGCAGTACTAATATCTTGTGCTGGGCTGTTCAAGTTTTGCTCCTGTGATTGTTCCGCCATTGTTACTTTTATCATTCTAGCACTTCTCAGTAGCATATACTTATTGCCAATCTACGGATGCACTACTTGGCTGGCCCTATGTCTCTTCTCCTTGTAGAAAGATGTTTAAGGTGTAGAAAGATGTGTTGTGTTTACCTCCTTTGGCTCTGATGGTTGTCACGTCGTGGTGGATGCCCACGTCCCTGGCGTTCTTCTCCGGTGTCGTGATGCTGAAGTTGTTGCTTTCTGTTGTCGCCGTGGTCGGTCCCCTGGTCCTCGGCGTGCGTCTCCGGTGTCGTCATGCTTCCCGTAGGGAAAGGGATCCGTCCCTTTCAGCTGCCAAAGTGCGGGCGCAGCGGACCCTTAGCACTCGTGGTACCTCTGACGTTACTAGAGGAACCTCGGGCCGAACAGCCGATCCCCTCCTTCGGGAGTTGTTCGGATTGGGATGGTCTCGAGGGGGCAGTGTGTTCCCGATACCCGTGGGAGATTGGGTACGTCTTCGGACGGGGTTGAGGGAAGCCATTAAGTTTCCGGGTACTAGACTGCTTATCTAGTAGAAGGTGTGCTAGATCACCAGGCGGCCCCACCGAGGTCATATCGGTAGTCTTCACCTTGAGTGTTGACGCGCGTAAGTGGCGTATCCACTTCCGTCCCGTCTTGTGTCCCTAGGACCAGATGGGGGGGGGGCTTGTTAGGAAACTAGGTCTTGCCCTAATGGAAAGCCCACGGAGGATGCCGGGCACCCTTCACGGGATAGCTCGGATAACTCCCTGGTTGAAAGAGGCATGGGTCTTGTTCCTACGGGTTCAAGGCCAATGGGAGTAGAACCTCTGGACTCAACTGTCGTGATGCTGAAGTTGTATGTTCCCCGTTGTCGCGGTGCCGAATTTCAGAGTTGGTTTAGGACACGTTGGGTGCCAGTTTGGTGTGGGTTCTTTTCGGTTCGTTGCCCTTTTGAGTGCTTTGTTACGGATGGATTATGAAGGGTTTGACCTTGAGATGGAAAGGTTGGCGTTTTGTATAATTGTCGGTGAGCTGGGATCTCTTTCTCAGGGTTCGGTTAGGAAAAGTCGTGCTTGCCGTCTCTCTATTCCTTCATTTTCTTTAACCTGGCTATCTCTTTACTCTCTTGCTAACACTTTCGTTGTCTTCCTAATTTTCCTTTCCCCTTAACATTTTTACGTTGTTTTGCGAACTCCCTTTATTCCCTATTTTTGCACTGTCTTCAAGACCATAACTCTGCTTCGGACTGCGACCTCGGATCCTACTTCCCTCCCAATAACACGCCTTCTTCCCGTCATATGAAGTACCAGAGAGACGCTTTTTCCCCCGTCGTATTCCCATCTTCCATTCTAGCTGTTCTCGTCTATCACCGCCCATTTTCTATTCCTTTACTATTTTACGCCTATCACGTGGTTTACACTACATTTTATTGGCAGGGTTTATTTCTTCAATTTTCTCTTATTGGTCACTCTCGTCTGTCTTTCCTATGCAGCAGTAACATTTCCACCCTTCTGGGTTGTATGACCTCTCAGCATCATAACGGTATTCTATCATGCTTGGCTACGTTTCTCTTAAGCTTCGCATACTTTGCTGGCGTCTCATTGTCGGGGTAACCTTCGAGGGTTTATTGTTCCTTTGTTATTATTTCCTGCCTCGTGTCTTTGTTCAGAAGCAACTCCTGTCCAGTTTTTCCTTCATTTACACTATATTGCAATTTCGAATATTCTTTTTAACTTTATTTCTTATATCATTTGTTCCCTTTTTATTCCCATTATGCTTATTTATGATCTCTTCTGTTGTATTAATTTCTAGTTATCTTTTCCGTCTTGGAACCTGAGGTTTCTGCTTCAATACGCGAGGTGTGCATTCTTACCTTCTAGCCATTCAACCATGTGGCGATATATATCAGTTGTTTGTTTCTTCAGCTCAATCCCTGTCCATCTTAATCGAGCCACAACTACGGACGCAATATTTGTGGCGTTTTCCTCCACTCTCAGCAGATGGGATGGACGTTGACTGTTTGAAAGATCCAGGTCGAGATATGATTAAATAAGTCGTTATGGCAACTTTAAAAGAACAAAGAGTGTGTGTGAAGTTTTGTTTCCTGCTTTAAAAAACTGCAACGGAGACACACCAAATGCTTCAGGAGGCTTTCCAGGAGGACGCTATAAGCCGCACACAGGTTTTCGAGTAGTTTGGGCGCTTTAAACGTGGTGAGATGTGTGTTGAGGACCAAACTCGTTCTGGACGCGCTTCAAAATAGCGAAATGAGAACTTTGAAAATGTCCGCCAAAAGATCAACCAGGATCGTCGCCAAACGATCGACCAAATTTCAGTAGCGACAGGAATCAGTTGGAGCTTGTGTCAGCGGATTTTGAGGGAGTATTTTCTCATGAGACGTGTTGCTGCTAAATTTGTTCCACGCCCTCTCACACAGGAGCATAAAACCATCCGCATGAATGTGTGTCAGGACTTGAAAACAGAGATTGCACGTGATCCAAACTTCTTGCACAAAGTCATTACAGGGGATGAGAGTTGGTGTTACGGGTATGACCCAGAAACCAAGCAAGTGTCAAGGAAGTTTGGACTCCCAACTCTCCCAGTCCAAAAAAAGCACGGCAGGTGAGGTCAAATGTGAAGATGATGATCATTGTCTTTTTTGATGGTCGTGGAATTGTGCATCGGGAATTCGTACCCCCTAGCCAGACTGTTAATCAGCACTTTTACTTGGATGTTTTAAGGCGTCTGCGAGAGGATGTGAGGAGGAAACGCCCGGAAGTTGGCGATCAGGTGATCACGACAACGCTCCAGCACACACGGCCTTACGAATGACCCACTATTTGGCATCTCAGAAGTGGTTTGTATTTCCCCACGCTGCGTATTCACCGGAGCTAGCCCCGTGCGGCTATTTACTATATCCACGAATGAAAAAAACGCTAAAAGTGGAGCGTTATGAAGATGTGGAGGCGGTAAACCAGCTTCGCAAAGGGCACTGGACAATAAAAAACTTTAAGAGTTCCAAACATGCTTCCAACAATGGGAAAAGAGACTTGACAAGCGCATAGTAGGTAATGGAGAGTATTTTGAAGGTGACTGAAGTAATTTTGTTAAAAGGTTAGTCAATAAATTTATATGACAATAACCCGGTTTCTTTTGGGTCCCTGCTCGTACTATTTCAGCATGTGTATGAGAGCATACAATGATTATCGCATAATCTGAACCTTAAAATGAAATGAAGAACAATTTGCTTACGTAGCTATCGTTCATATGCACACAAAACAAAATGGTTCAAATTAGATGCGTTCTACGAAAGACAATGAAACGAAGTAGTGACATTTTTGTATACTGCCTAAACCAATGGTAGTTTCATTAAAGTAGCTAATAAATACGAAAGAAATTAATGTGTATTAATGAAGCATTTTTACTCCATAAATCTCATGTATTAATTTTATGCATTGTGCGCAGAAATTTTAGTCTTGCAGCAACAATATCGCTTCTTTCATGCAGAAATTTTCGATCATCATCGGTTCTCCTATATTTTAACAAAATAGATTTCAGAATATTGTACATGGAAGATACAGAATCCGCATATTCTATTTTCCCCCCTCATTAAATTCGTCAGCCGTTTGGCTTTTGTATACTCACCATAGTCATATAAATCAAATTGTTGTACTTGAAGCACACTTTTGAAAATTGTCTAATTTGTTAGCACGTTTTTAGCTGCCCAATGTTTCCCTGTACATCTAGATATAAAAACTTCTAATTTGGTAAACTGTTTTCCTTATTTAACAATGTTCGTTACGGAAAGAGCAGTCACGTGACAAGTTTGTAACATTAATTCTCAATTCTGAACGAAACTTGTACTTTAGAAAATTTGTCTAATTGTTATATTTTTGAACAAGGAATACACACTAACAGTATTACTTGTAGCGGATTTATGTAAAATATCATTGTTTCGCAGTTACTACTAGGTGTACCAGTACTAGACTTGCTAAGTGGTATATTTACTAACTTTGAAAAGAACGTGTACACTCCTAAAAGATCACCACCTTACTGAATGTAAGGTACCAAATGCAACTGTAGCATAACACGTATGTGCTTTTCTTCACTGACAGTTAATGATTCTTTTGTTTCTAGTCAGACGCCTTATCTTCCCATATCTCCGAAACCAGATGTGCTACAAACATGCGGTTTGGACAGTAGTCATTAGAAAAATAGCTCTATGACATGGGAAAAACAAAATAATTAATTGGTATCTTTAGAGCGCGCAAAAGAAATAACCAAATTCTTTGGCAAAGCGAGCCAGTACGCGTGCTTAACTGGACAACGTTGCATGCATCGTATTGGCCTGTACCACTTAATGTCAGAGGTTCTACTCCCATTAGTCCTGGCTCCGTAGGACCAAGTACCCGGGCATCCTTCTACCAGGAAGTTATCGAGTTGTCCCGAAAGGTTGCCCGGCGCCTCCGAGGCTCTTTCCATAGGGCAAGACTTAGAATGTGTAGTGTTTAACGCCCACTTTTACTACATACGGCACCGCAGGCGATGACACTGATGATACCTGAGATGAAGATGGAGCACCGGTGGAATGAGATGGCTGGGGAAACCGGAGATCCCGGAGAAAACCCATCCCAGCGCCGTGTTGTCCATCACAAATCTCATTTTGCGGTCGCCTGGGATCGAACCCGGACCGCCTTGGTGAGAGCCAAGCGGTCTAACCACTGAGCCACGGCAAGACCTAGAGAGTATAAAGCCCGTCCCCATCTGGTCCTGTGTACTCAAGACGGGATGGAAGTGAATACGCCACTTACGCGCGCCAACTCCAAATTGGGAAGGCTACCGGTATGACCTCGGTGGTGATCTGGCACTTCTACTAGCTATGCTGGCTAGTACGCGGGAATATTAATGGCTTCCCTAAACCTCGTCCGGAGACGTACCCGATCTCCCACGGGTAACCGGAAGCACTGCCCCCTTGATACCAACCCAATCCGAACAACTTCCTATCAGGGAGGGGCTCGAATGTTCGGCCTGAGGACGTTAGAGGTACCACGAATGCTAGGGTTCCGCAGCGCTCAAACCTCGACAGGTGAAGGGGACGGATGCCCTCCATCAATAGAACAGCCTCGCCTAGCCCCACCTTAGGTTCATTTGTATTCTGTAGCTACCTTATATGAACTAAACAATACGATGTCTTGCACCGTAGAGTAGTAGGCTAGGTGTTGCGCTTTGGTTCCCTATCACGAAATGCTCCTAAGGTCAATTCTATCTCTGGGTGGTGAGAACTCTGTATCTGGAATATCGTGAGGAAATTGAGGAACTTTGCTACGTAGCGAACCTGGTCTAGAAAGGCAACCTCTCTGCAGTGCCGTGATACTGACATCTCCAAGTGTCGGTTAGATGATTGCCCTCCTCTGCCTTGGTTATAGGGTCGGGTTGGCAGGCTCTGGACACTTGCGGGCTCTTACGCCATGGGCTAGGTTTTACACAATACTACGTTTGTAGCATAACAAAGGAACAAACACAAAGTTTTAGCTGAAAATATCAATTCTCCTCAGTCCCGTGCTTTAAAAATATAGCGGGAAAGGATTACATATTTTATTAGACGTCATAATTTATTACATGTTTAAGCTGCCTGCCTACGCTTTACTGGAATACGCCAAAATATCTTGACAATATAAAAGGATTTGGAGAAAGCGGAAGGGGAACCAACGAACACAGAAAACTCTAGGGGTACATGTGTAGTGTTTAACGCCCGCCTTTACTACATACGGCACCGCAGGCGATGACACTGATGATACATGAAATGAAGATGGAGTACCGGTGGAATGAGATGGTGGGGGAAACCGGAGATCCCGGAGAAAATCCGCCCCAGCGTCGTGTTGTCCACCACAAATCTCACTTTGCGGGCGCCTGGGATTGAACTCGGGCCGCCTTGGTGAGAGCCAAGCGGTCTAACCACTGAGCCTCACGTGGCCTGTCTAGGGGTACATCTCTGACGTTGCATTTCATATAACTATCTACTCTTCAAGAAACTA
This sequence comes from Mantis religiosa, assembly GCA_030765055.1. Taxonomy (NCBI): domain Eukaryota; kingdom Metazoa; phylum Arthropoda; class Insecta; order Mantodea; family Mantidae; genus Mantis; species Mantis religiosa. Next base: position 11,596,262 of record CM060951.1, read on the forward strand.
TTCTGACAAACCTATAGTTCAAACTGTTATTTACATATATATTATTCACTATCTTTAGATCCGTAAAAGGAAGGCAAACACTATTTTTTTATTTCTAAGCTCAATACTTATAAACTTAGAAGTTTTAAATCATCATTTATAATTTTTCAAACAAGCTACATGTGAAGCTACACATGTATAAAAACTGTACAAAGATATTCAATTATAACAAATAAAACAGTGCCGCCGTCTGAAGATGAGAAGTGGGGTCAATTAAGAATGAAAGTACAAAAAACGTTATGCGTATAGAACATTGGGAAAGAGCCTCCAACCAATCCATGAAACAGGAGGCGTATATTAGCCGAAAGGATTCGGTAGAGGCTAAACGCCTGCAAGTTATACTGTGTGCGTAACTCTGCAAACACAGAGGATGCCGAGTCAACAGGCACCCATTGCTCCGCTCAATGAGGCAAACAGTGAATGAAGCACGTGTTATCTTTCTACTCTTATTTTCAATGTTCAGTTTTAGCTTCTCGGTGATACTGCCTTCATTTATATTCACTGTACAGGTTTATAACAAGTATATAACAATAATTAAGAACAGGTCACATAGAAAGGAAGGAAAATCAGAAAGAAGATATCTGTTGTGCAAAATTGATATCAGCTCTTCTACCCAATAATGCTTATATTTTTATGCTTTCTAATTGGGAGTCTGCCACATATCTATACTAAGTAGAGAGTACGCTATTCTCTTCAAAATTTCATATCGATATTTTAAAGTAATGCTTAATCTTAGACAGCCTGAGGTCACAAACGAACTAATAAATGAGGCATTTTGAGCGCCTGTTAACTGCAGGGATCAAAAACTAAACTTTATATAACTGGCAAAATATTCTCAATGCGACGTAAAAGTACTTTCATAAAAGTTCCAAATATCCAATTTAACACCTAAAACAATTGATAGTTTTATGTAATTATTTACAACTACTTCAGTGGAACTTCATAACCATTACATAGCAACGAGCTTCGTAAAATTTGACTGTCACTTGCAGCCTACGACATTCACATTATGTGTAACAAAACATTGAAGCAATATATTTAACAACGGCTCACAAAGTTCCACGTTGAGGCTACAATTTGAAACTAATTTTATTGTGGGTGGCACACAGCCCCATGTTGGGCACCTATTTGAAGCAATAATTTTGGCGGGCAAAGCCCCAATTTGGGCGCCAGTTTGAAGCAATATATTTAACAAGGGCGCACACAGTTCCAAATTGGGCGCCAATTTGAAGGAATAAGTTTGGCGGGCAAAGCCCCACTTTGGGCGCCATTTTGAAGCAATACATTTAACAACGGCGCACACAGTTCCACGTTGAGGCTACAATTTGAAACTAATTTTATTGTGGGTGGCACACAGCCCCACGTTGGGCGCCAATTTGAAGCAATAAGTTTGGCGGGCAAAGCCCCACTTTGGGCGCCAGTTTGAAGCAATATATTTAACAAGGGCGCACACAGTTCCACGTTGAGGCGACAATTTGAAACTAATTTTATTGTGGGTGGCACACAGCTCCACGTTAGGACGCCAATTTCAAGCTATAATTATTGGCGAACAAATATTTCCACTTTTACGGGACAGTTTGAAACAAATAGTGTTTAACTCAGGGTTAAGCAATGAGGTTAATCACAGGGAATGCGTGGATATGTGTGAGAAGGTTTTATTGACACTGGAATGCCCGTTTCAAACTGATTTACTGACTATTTCTTTTATCCGAACATCAAACTTGAAGTTGCCAACCAAGGGTTACCAATAACCCCGTTTAGAGTTACTGAAGGCGGAATGTTTATTACTTGATAAACTTAATTCGTTCCTCACGTATATATATATATATATATATGAACCGACAAGATATCAAATATCTTTTCTCATTTCTGGTATGCCTGGCCCAAGACAGAACAAGAGGACTGCCCTAATTGTCCTCACGCCTCGGACTGTTTCAATGGCTTGCCAGCCGCGAAGTGACTGACGGTCCTCACAGCTGCGTGTGAGTATATGTGTCAATTTCACTTTCTGAAAGCCCTCTTCATTCAACCAAAGATTCCCTTTGTGACCATTTTGTCATTGTCATTATTAGAGACCGAAGAATACCTCATTCAAGAAGTCAAGTGCTCCCCTTTAGAAATCTGCTAAGGACACCTTCTTGCATTTCTTTTGTTATAACAACTCAACCAACTGGACCTGTTCGTGCCGTAACAAACATACAAGACTCCTTTGAAATCCATTACGATTCTTTATACATGGCAATTCTTAATTTCGTTAGCAACATTTTATCTCCATTAATACGTATCTTGTAGACAACGTGTGTTTATTTATATCCAAGTATACCTACCAATGAGCTTATTCCACTTCTCAAAAAATGACTGGAATCATTACAAATAACATCTGTATAAATAGAAGAACTTTCACGACTTACAGAAATTTGTATCAATCAAAATTTTTTCAGCTTTAATGGACAGATCTATAAACAAAAAACAGGCCTAGCTATGGGCAACCCATTGTCTCCCTTCTTGGCAGATTTATTTATGAGTGCTTTTGAAACACATATCACAAAAACTTTTCCAAAATATTTCAAAGTGACATCGCTATGTTGACGACATTTTTGCAATAGCACCTAAAAAAGTCATACAAGATAGTCTTAGACTTTTGAATATACAAAATCCAGCAATAATATTTACATTGGAAACAGAAGAGGATGGTGTGCTCCCCTTTTTGGACATCAAGATCAAAAAAATGAACAACAAACTCACTTTTGGTATCTACAGGAAACCGACACACACAGATAATTACATTAAGAACAACAGTTTCAAACCAAAACAACACCAACATGCCATTTTCAACAGTTTAATCTTTCGGATGATCAACTTTCCACTAAACAGAGAAGATTATCAAGAAGAATACCTACACATAAAAAGTAGCTATATCCAACGGTTTCAACCCAAATTTAGTAGACAAAACAGTTAACAGACTCAACAAAGCTAAGAAAATAAAAGAAACCACCACCCTAGAACCTACAGGAGAAAAAGAGAAAAAAAAACTTTTTAAAAAATTCACCTTCCACCCATCAGCCTATAACAAATTCCAAAAAATCTTCTCAAAACACAACATAACTCTTGCACCTCAAAATAGGTTCAATATCAGAAATTTGTTAAAAAGCCCTCCCAAAAATTCAATCACTACCAAAGGAAAACCAGGAATCTATGAGATCAAATGTGAAACTTGTCCTAAAATTTATATAGGAAAAACAAAAAGAAATATTAACATCAGAACTAAAGAACATATAAGAAACATTAAAAATGGTGAACAGAAAAATCAGCAGTGGCTTTTAATTTTTTGAATACTAGTCATGACATCAACTTGGAAACATCTCTAATAAAATACGTTAATCACCCCATAGACCTTTCCGTATGGGAAAAAATCTTCATTAACAAAAATCGTCATAGAGTAATGAATTTTGAAACTCCACCACCGGACATCTTTCACAAGTACATCACGCCATCTATTGACAAAACGGAGAAAGAGGAAACCACTACAACTTGCACTAGTCGAGTATCAGCTGATGATAGGAGCAAGAGTTCTTGAATCGTGTCCTGTGAATAAACAGTGTGAGTGAAGCAATGTGTCAATATATTCTCGATTCACTTTTGTATTAACGTGTGTTTATTTTATTTACAAATATACGAGGCTGAGTCAAATGAAAATCTTAAAATTTTTTAAAAATATTTATTGTACAGAAGTGGTACAAAGCTGGTTCCAACTTGTGCCTTATGCAGGATGGTGGACATTTTGGATAAATATTTTGGGATGATATTTGGAAGGATTGTTATGCGATGATCTCCGTCTTGAAGCAGGATTAGTTGAGATTAAGGTGGATGCAGATTAATTTGTCAACTTTGATGACGATCTTGAATAGATCTAGAAGTTTCTCCTGAAATTCGGGATAATTAGGCGCATTTATAATTGTAACGGGGCTGATAAAAATAGTACTACTATCTTTAAAGAATGAATAATACTTTTCTCGCTCAAAGAAGGACATTTAGTTCCCCATAAACAATCTTAATATCTTTGAAACAACCACAAATGCTATTAATGTAATCTTTTTACAAACAGCTGTAGATTCCACGGTGAACTACGAGGGCTCTCCAGAAAGTAGATTACGTTTTGGAATAAAAAGTAAACAAAGTATAGGAAACACATTTTATTATATACAGATGAAAGCCACACTCAAATACTACTTTTCGACATAGTCACCATTCAAATTAAGGCATTTATCGTAGCGATGTACGAGCTTGGAAATTCCTTCGTGGAAAAATTCGGCCGCCTGCGCCTTCAACCACTTCGTTACCTCTTCTTGCAGCTGTGCGTCGTCATCAAAACGCTGCATAGCCAGCCACTTCTTCATTGCTGGGAATAGGTGGAAGTCGCTCGGTGCCAGGTCGGGACTGTACGGCGGATGAGAAAACAACTCCCACTTAAAAGATTCAAGAACTTCACGAGTGACATTTGCCGTGTGGGGCCGGGCGTTGTCGTGAATCAACAAGATCTTAGAGCTCAACATTCCTCTGCGCTTGTTTTGAATGGCTCTTCTGAGTTTTTGGAGAGTTTGGCAATACCTTTGAGAGTTTATTGTAGTGCCTCTTTCCAGGAAGTCCACCAAAATCACACCTTTTCTGTCCCAAAAAACAGTCGCCATCATCTTCCTTGCCGACATTGTTTGCATGCATTTCTTGGGTTTTTGGGGAGAACTTGTGTGCCCCCACTGCATTGTAAAGAGTCACCATCCTTATGGTAAACGTCCAAAAAGTTCAACGCTGCAGCCATTCGCTGATTTTTGTGGTCCTCTGTCAAGACTTTTGGAATCCATCTTGCACAAAACTTGTGGTAACCAAGCTTTTCGCTGATGATTTCGTGCAACAAACTTCGCGAAATTTGTGGAAAACTCAAAGAAAGTTCCGTTATTGTGAACCTTCGATTTTCACGGACTTTAGCATCGACTTTTTCGACAAGTTCGGCAGTCACTATGCTGGGTCTCCCACTTCGATCTTCGTCGTGAACATTACTTCGGCCATTTTTAAATCTGATGACCCACTGACGCACTCCACCTTCAGTGATAATGTTGTCCCCATACACTTCACAAAGCTGCCGATAGATTTCTATCGGTTTACAGTTTTTTGCAGTCAGAAACCTTATTACTGCACGCACCTCGCAGCTCGCGGGATTTTCAATTAACGCAGACATTTCAAACCGTCACAGTATCTGAACGGAGCACAGCACGAACCTCTCACTAGCACGGCTAGATGCCAACTGAGCTGCGCAACGCTCTGACCCCAAGATGGCCGCGCTAGCCCCGCCCCTAGCGGAAACAGACGAAAACGTAATCTACTTTCTGGATAGCCCTCGTATATCTTCTTTCTCACACGCTACTTATGCATCTTTAATGCATACACAAAGTTATTTCTGCACACAGTTGGATAGACAATTATACGTCTTATCCTTCAATACTTTCAGAAACAGAAGAAGAAAACATTTTTAAAATATTCAGCAACTCGCCATGATCCGTTGCCAGGGTTACGCCATTACACACTTAACGTCAGTTCTTTATTTTATTATATATACTAATATTTTCGACTGTTCCAAACATGAAGTACAAAAATAACTATCACAATTCTCAACATTTTCTATAGAGGTAAATAACCTCACAAAATTCCATTACAGTTTAGGTATAATAAGTTGTCCCTAGCACTATCAGTTTTGAAGAAATTAATGAAAGAAATATGTTAGTTCTATGTAAATCACTATGTATTGTACAACACTCCATGAGTTACACTTTCAGATTTTTAAACTCAGATGCATTTTAGCTCCACCAACACCAACTCCAATACTCAGACCATAATACGGGAATCGATTGTAGGAAAAATGGCGGCGCTCGTGGCCCAGCTTGTTATGTTGTGGTTATATCTACAGATTAAAGTGTGTGTTTGTTTACTTTGATTGTGTATTTGAAAAATTAATGTAATTCCTATTACAGTGGCAATTAGTGACTAACGAGTTAGTTTATAGTTAAGTATTTAACATAAAGTGATAACGTTTACCTAAATATATACTGTGAAGTATTGTCGAAATGCGTCGTTGTTGTGTTCCCAGCTGCAATCTAATTATGGTAGTGCACCTTACACGACATTTAAAATTGCGAAGGAAAAATCGTAATGGGATAAGTGGATCAGGATCATACATCGTAAAGATTTTAAAGTAAATGACAAAACTGTAGTTTGTATTCATCATTTTGAACAGTGCTTTGAGGTTAAGGAAGACATATTTCCTGTAAATGATGGTGAACCAATTCGTGCTCTTCGAAAAGTACAAAAATTAATAGATGATGCCTACCCCACGATTTTTAAGAATCAGCCATCCTATCACACATTAAAGCTCAACCAGAAAATACGAAATCCTGAAGAATGCATCCAAGACATTTTACAGAGAGTGAAGATAATTTTAATATTTGGTGTGCACAAGATGTTATTGACAGTTTTGAGTCCTTAAAAACCGAAGTGGTGAGGAGATTTTAACCCATTGATAGGCATTATTAAAGACGATTAGTTGCGTTCTTTTCAATAACATTCAAGATCCCAGCTTCACTGATGTTCCTTCACTTAATAAGTTTCAAAGTATTTCATAACCTAGAAGAAATATTATGAGCCTACCAGTGGAAAATTTTAAATGAATCTTGCAGTGTGAGGGAACTTGACACCTTCAAACGTGACAATTGGAGTAAACTGGACAATCTGGTGAGTTCTCTTAAATATTATAGTATAAGCAGTATGTCCTTGCCAGAAAAGGTTACCATGTAAACAATGTAAAAGAAACTTTAGTACTTGCTACAGGCGATAGGATGATACAGTCCAATAAGATAAAGTTTGCTGTGTTTATTGCTTATGAGTTGTCATGCCTTATAAATTAAATTTTGATTGGAAGTATAAGGTGGAAAATGCATAGTACTGGTCGTGCTACTATATAATGTTATAAGCTCTTAGGATTTGTCATGATGCTCTTTATTTATGTTATTACACATTTTAGTTGAAAGTATAAAGTGATAAATGCTTAGGAGTTACCTCGCTGCTCCGTAATATGGATTATATTATGTCCATTGTGTATAGTTTCCTATTCTGCGTAACCAGAGTCGCTGGGCTTCGACGGGCGCCATCTTGGAATCTGTATTATGGTCTGAGTGTTGGAGTTGGTGTTGGCTCCACATATTCAAACAATTGACAGCTCGTTTCAAGTACTTCATTTGTTAGTGCATATTAAATTTATCAATGAGCTTATCTATTCTCACCCTCACCCCACATACTGTGAGAGAAAAGTAACAGTTTTTCACTCTAGCAGTTGGTAGTTGTGTAAGAGCATTTTATTACGTGAAGGAGTCGCAGATACGCTCCCACGTTTAATATTTATATGTTTGTTATCAAAATCGATGAAAGCTGTATGCGTCGCTTTATTAAATCCTTGCGTTTTGCAATAACCTTTTTAATAATAAAAACACGTCTGCAAGCCCCATCTTCATAATTGCACTGTTTTTACAAGCGAATATTTATTAATTCTTCATATCCTCAGGCAGCATTAATGAAAACCGTATTCATTTAGTGCTTTTCATTATATTTCTTTTTCAGATACGCTATGACTAAATGTAAGCCAATCTGCTATCATCTGTTTTTTTATCCAGTATTATAATTTAAATTTCAGCTGAATTTATCCATACTATAATAAGCTCGTCCGTAGCTTCTCTGTGGTTTTCTATAGTAGATGTGATATGTGAACAATTTCCTAGGCTGTCGCTTTCAGCTGAAGAGGTTTATTAATTCAGAGAAGAAGAATATGCAGCTGAAAGGTACAGTTTAATTAGACTCCAGGTTTGCCAACTTTGTAGTCCTGGATGTGAATATTCTCATCAAGAGGTTTGTCCTTCCCCAAGCCATCTACGGCAATATCGGGGTCCCTTAGAGGGCGTATATTTGTAACCACACTGGAAAAGACACCCGAGGGTGGTCTGAAAGGCTTTCGACCTAATAAAACTACAACACATGGTTTTTAGATTTTTTTCAACAGTTTCCTAACTCTACACAATTCTCCCAGCAATGCTCCCATCTCCCTAATCCGTCCAAATAGTACTCGGCGTCTTCCAACATTGTCTCCTTGTAACTCTACACACATCTCCCAGCGATGCTCCCATCTCTGTAACTTGTCCAAATAGTACTCGGCGTTTTGCAACATAGTCTCCTTTTAACCCTACACACTTCTCCCAGCGATGCTCCCATCTCTGTAACCTTTCAAAATAGTACTCGGCGTTTTTCAACATAGTCTCCTTTTAACTCTACACACTTCTCCCAGCGATGCTCCCATCTCTGTAGCTTGTCCAAATAGTACCCGGCGTTTCTCAACATAGTCTCCTTGTCACTCTACACACTTCTCCCAGCGATGCTCCCATCTCTATAACCCGTCCAAATAGTACTCGGTGTTTTTCAACATAGTCTCCTTGTAACTCTACACACTTCTCCCAGCGATGCTCCCATCTCTATAACCCGTCCAAATAGTACTCGGCGTTTTTCAACATAGTCTCTTTGTAACTCTACACACTTCTCCCAGCGATGTTCCCATCTCTGTAACCCGTCCAAATAGTACTCGGCGTTTTTCAGCATAGTCTCTTTGTAACTCTACACACTTCTCTCAGCGATGCTCCCATCTCTGTAACCCGTCCAAATAGTACTCGGTGTTTCTCAACATAGTCTCCTTGTAACTCTATACACTTCTCCCAGCGATGCTCCCATCTCTGTAACACGTCCAAATAGTACTCCGCGTTTTTCAACATAGTCTCCTTGTAACTCTACACACTTCTCCCAGCGATGCTCCCATCTCTGTAACCCGTCCAAATAGTACTCGGTGTTTCTCAACATAGTCTCCTTGTAACTCTATACACTTCTCCCAGCGATGCTCCCATCTCTGTAACACGTCCAAATAGTACTCGGCGTTTTTCAACATTGTCTCCTTGTAACTCTACACACATCTCCCAGCGATGCTCCCAACTCTGTAACTCGTCCAAATAGTACTCGGCGTTTTTCAACGTAGTCTCCTTTTAACTCTACACACCTCTTCCAGTGATGCTCCCATCTCTGAAACTCGTCCAAATAGAACTCGGTGTTTTGCAACATATTCTCCTTGTAACTCTACACACTTCTCCCAGCGATGCTCCCATCTCTGTAACACGTCCAAATAGTACTCGGCGTTTTTCAACATAGTCTTCTTGTAGCTCTACACACTTCTCCCAGGGATGCTCCCATCTCTCTAACCCGTTCTAATAGTATTCGACGTTTTCCTCTGCAAAATAATTGTTCACGATAGTGATTGCCTCCTACTTCTGACGAAAATCTGTCCTCTGTGCGGAATTTTCAGATGAGGGAACAAATTGGAAGTCTTTTGGGGCAATTTCTGGGGAGTAAGGTGGATGGTCAAGCAGTTAAAATAGTAATTCTTGGGTTTTCGCCATTGCAACCGCTTAGGTGTGAGATGGTGCGTTTTCTTAGTGAAACAGTATTTTCCTTTTTTTGCAAATGTGGCCGTTTTTCACAAGTTCTGCCTTCAGCTTGTCAAGTAATGATGCATAGTATGCTCCTGTAATGATTTTTCCTTTATGAAGATAACAGATTAAAATAATTCTATGACAATCCCATAAAATGTTCGCCATCACTTTCCCAGTCGAAAACATCAGTTTTTTTTGCTTTTTTGTGGTCAGTTTCCCCTTTGCACATCACTGTTTGGGCTGTAATTTTGCTTCCGGCGTATAACAGTGTATCCAAGTTTCATCTTCAGTAATTAGCCTGCTCCAAAACTCCAATTCATTGCGCCTAAACTGCGCCAACAGAGCGTTGTAAATGTTCATTTAAACAGGTTTTTGGTCTAACGAGTGCAAACGCGGTTCCCAAAGCGCGGACAGCTTACGCATGTCTAAGTGTTGATTTAATATGTGGGAAACGCGCTCTTTTGACATTATATTTAATTCCGAGGTTGTCTAGAACCATTTCTTGAACTTCGGCGATGTTTTCGTCGATAGTTGCAGTTTTTGGATGTCCCGAGCTTTCGTCCCCTCCCAAGCTCCTACTTCCACGATTAAATACAGCTGCCCAAAATTTCATTGTAATAAATGATGGTGCAGAGTCCCCATTCACGGAATCCAATTTATCTTTGTTTTGCGTAGACGTATTGCATTTCAAAAACCAATATTTAATACAGCTGCATACTCGATTTCGTACATTTTCTTAAAAACACTCACATCAACTCACTCAAACGACTGTTATATAACAGCTGAACGTCTGAAATGGCTGAAGCTTTGGTGAGTAACTGTCAACAGATGAACAACGGAATTCACTAGCTTTTATTCAAGAGTGTTCCACATCTTCATGTTGAGGTTGGAAACTCTTCAGACCACCGTCGTATAGGTGTACATTTTTATGTACTTTAATACCTTTGTCTTATATATTTATTGTATTTGTATTGTTTTACACTTGCATTTAAGATTTTTTTATTGTTTCACGTGTATATGTAAACGGGCATTAATTGTTTTAAATAAATATATTTTCATGAAATTAAGGAAATTAAATCAATTGTGTTTACATAGTGTTTTCAAATACACTGCATTAGAAACAATAAAATTAGTTCCTCTTCTTCATCATCATCTTATTAGCTTCAGGTGTCTTCAGGTGATGTGGCTTAAGAAGTAGAGAAAGTCAAAATCTGTTGAACGATTAGGAGCATTAAAAACACATACTTGTTTAAAATAACGACAGTTTTGACATCAACATTTTTTTGAAGTGTGCTTCAGTCTGAATTTAAAGTTGACCAGGTATAGAAGATTGTTCAAAATTCTTTCCAAATGAAGAGGGCTGTAAATAATATTTTCAGAAAATTCATAACTACATTTTCGTTAACATATACGAATCCTAAATTACACAATTTAAATCTGTATTTTTGAAAAAGAAAAGGAATGTTCCGTATAAAGGTATTGATGAAGAGTTTTCTTAAAACTCTAGGTCGCATTTTTTAAAGACCCTGAACGGTCACAAATTGGTATGTCTAGTTTAATATTTATTCAATTTTTACTTTCTCAGTTCTCTGTAACTTTTACTTAAAATCATTTTATTTATATTCAATGGCCCAAAAGGCGTATTTCTGATACGAACCTTTTAGCTAGAAAGATATGCCTTCTCAACCCTATATAGTAATACATAAGAGAATACAAAAATATTTACTTCATTAATGTACTTTGAAGAAATATATATCCATGTAATTTAGTGCAGCGTGACCTTCTATCCATTCCTCGGGATTGATTTTTGTTCCCTCTTCCTTGATAGAGAATGAACTCCCCATTTATTACGTGACCAAGCGTAGCTTCTTCGGACTTGGGGACAACTTTCCCAGGCTGTCTCCACACGTGCCAGCCTAATAATGTAAAACTTCCTGGAAGCGGACGGCTCAGTAGTCGCGAAATATTTATAAAACATTCTCTAAGGACATTACGAACGAACCAATCTGACTTTCGTTTTTTTTTTTCTCTCTCTTTCATGGTTACTTGAGTCAACAATGTCAAAACGGCTTGGAGTATCAACGATACAAAATGTGACTAAGTCTAAAACAATATTGAACATGAACAAATTGCTAATAACGATAGTAAAAAGTTATATTGTGAGGGCTGTTCAATAAATAATGATCGTTTTTTGACAACGTACCTTTATTCATCATCATAATTGTGATGATCCTTCACAAAATAGCATTCCCAGAATGCGATGCACTTGTCCCAGCATTTCTGTCAGTCTTCAAAGACATGCTGGAAAACATTATTTGAGAGATCCTTCAAAATCGCCTCAGCAGCCTTCACCACTGCTTCTGATGATCGATAATGCCTCCCACGAAGGCGTTTCTTAAAGTGAGGGAATAGAAAAAGGTCACATGGGGCTAAATCTAGACTATAGGGAGCGTGAGGGATGTTTTTCACCTTGATTTTTGCAAGAAATGCAGTAACAACGTAGTCAGTATGCAGCCGCGCATATTCGTGCTGCAGCATCCAGCCTACTTCACGGAAATGTGGTCTTTTGCGCCTGATATGGACTTGCAATGTTTTAGGACATACCTGTAGTATTGCTCAGGTACTGATGTGTTTGCAGGTACAACATGATAAACCATTCCATGAGATGACCATAGCTTTACCAAGAGAGGCAACCAATTTTGCTTTTTGGGGGGTTGGTGATGAAGGAGATTTCCACACTGAGCTTTACTGTTTTCTCTCAGGATCAAGATAATGTAGCCAAGTTCTATCAGCAGCGATTACGTTTGAAAGAAACTTCGGATCTTCCTCTAACATCACCTTTCACTGCGTGTTACCCCAATTGCAGCTGTAGGCAATACTAAACATGCCTGAACTTGCCTGGTTCTCATAGGATGGAACCAGGAGTACCAACAATGAAACTACTACAGTGTGTTTCACATTGATCTATCAGAATATAATAAGATTTAATTTTATTGCGAAAAATTACCGTAAAAAATAATTATCATTTTTTATTGAACAGTACTCGTAAATAGCATACTAACTCAAATAAACGTTGCACACCATTAATGCTTCTTTGGGCACACGTCGAGGATTTCAAGAGTAACAAAAATTGATTTGATAAAACTAATGCCGCTGTAATAAGTATCAAGGTACCATTTGCCATCAGAGGTAGAGTGATTTAGAACTGAGGTCTCCGTGGCCAAGTGACGAAGCTAGGTTGTTCGAAAAGGCGATGAGATTTGAACTTTAACTGCACACCATATGCCAAGGCTCCTTTCAAAATAACGGAAAACGGTGAAAACCCCTTATCTAGATCACTTGCCCTGATCGAGATTCAAACTCGGGTCCTCTTGAATGAGAAGCAGACACGCCGTGTCTACAGCATAGAAGCCGGTGAAGAGATAAAATTAGAGGATGTGGGTAGGAGAAGAGATTCATATTACGTATTCGCCTTGTCTAACATGAAAAACAGAAAACATGTTTGAATGGGCGGCTCCTAAGAATCGAACTAGAAACTCCCGAGCACGAGACCGCCGTAGGTCCATCTCCCAACAATGTCGGGAAGCTGGTAACAGTGATAGCTAATACAGGTAACCTGAATGTACACAGATCAGCATCACCAAATTACCCCTGTTCTTAAAACATAACACAAGTGTTAAGGCGTTTTTCAAGTGTTAACTTTCTGGTCACAACGTGGGGAACTGCGAGAACACAAAATAACTATTTTATTATTTCTACCTGTTTGATAAAGTTTATTATGTGATATTGCTGAACTGCTCCCACGAAATTCTGTTATTATTGAACATTTAAGTAATATAAAACTGAACCACTTCAATAGGTCATAACTTTTGAACCAATAATGTGACACATCTGAAATTTTGAGAAAATATAATACACAATTGGAAGATTACATTACACTATTTACATCTCAGAGAAAATGTTGGAAGTGTCCTGCACCAGCATCTATAGATGTTTGTACTCGTCTCACCATATTCTCTGAAGTTTTACGGAGAGTATCCTCGCCAATGTTTCTTATTTCGGTTCGAATGTATTCTTTGAGAATATCAATTGTCCGTGGCCTATTCTTGTACACTCTATTTTTAGATACCCCCAGAAGAAAACGTCCGGTGGCATTAGGTCAGGGGATCTGGTGGGTCACAGACCTTTTGAGATTATTCGATTAACAAAGAAACTCGTTACAGGTTTCATGGTGTCATTAGATGCATGGCACGTTGTTCCATCCTGCTGGAAAAAACCTCTCAATTGAATATCATCCAGCTGCTCCACAGATGTCTTGAAGATACCCACATAAACTTCAATGTCTACAGTCGTATCAAAAATGGACATTGAAGACTGTCAACTGTCAGCAATTCTCAATGTTATCAATTCTCCCAGAGCCACTGAGATCATTAAAACAAATTTATACATTCTACGAGTTTTCAAATGGAAGTTGTGGCGTCTTGAAACGGTTCAGGTTTATATGGATCGCACTGTAGTAGATAGTAATTGAAATGTTTATTGGGGTATTTGATACCCCGCTTTAGAGTTCGTGTGAAAGAAAACATACATGTCTAAATGTACATTTAGAAAGTCATGTTACAAGTGTGAAATGGATGTGCATTGTGTGATGATCATTTGCCTTCAGTTCTGTTTCACGTTGTATGAGAGACAAACATTCCAAGAACTAAAATTACAGAGGAAAACTGATTTACGCAGTCCCTACGTCATGTGTAAGACAAAAACTGCTGACTATAATGTTCTTGCACATGACAGAAGCAGAAACCTTTTGCTAGATCAAGGACAAGGACTTATAAAGACTCACCTGAAGCAAAGAACGCAGAAGCTGAACGGAATGTCAGCAAACACGAAGGCAGCAATGAAGGAATTATTTGTTGATGTAAGCCCAGTGACACAACAATCAAGCTGAATGGAATCCTTGCAAATTGTGTCCTAGGAATATAATAGCGAAACTGTAAAACAAAATGTGGGAAGTGCTATTCTTTTGTGTGCAGTGAACAGAGTTATGAAAACACAAAAAGTAAGGAAAATTGTTGTTATTTAAACTGCAACGTCGGTAATTAGAAATAGTAATACATTTGGAGACAAAGAACTTATATAATTTGTGACAAACTAGTTAAGAACTACTTTTCATTAGATAGCTAATCCATTACGGTATTACTGCATGTAATAATTGAAGCCTTCAGATTCAAAAGTTTCCAAGTCGATGTGCACTCTAAATACCAGTTCTGTAATAGTGCTAAAATATTTGTGGATCAGAAGATGTTAAGTCGAACATATGACCCTGATATGTTGAATGAGCATCAATTTCAGAAATAAAAGTTGTTAAGTCAGAATTTCGAGTTAGATGTTATGTCAAGTAGCTGCCCCATTGGCCGTTTGGTGGTGCACGTGCACTGTGCCATCCAAGCTCTTTGATATCAGCTTTTGCTACATTTTAGATTACACGTTGAGACATTACACATTCCTCAAGTGCACTTTCAGAACTTTTATCTGTAGTTCCCAATACCAGGGTACTCTTACATATCTATTGACAGATTTTTGGTAACATTGAGAAGAAACGATCAGTGGATAAGTGGGTGAAACTGATTAAATATTCACTACAGAGGAAGCCCATTGATGTCCAGTCAAACGTCCACTGAAAGATAACGGAGAATATAATGGCAATCGAGTTGTTGAAGTTTTTGACTTCAAAGATGCCCTCGCTGGATGGGTGGGTGGATGGATGGATGGGTGGATGGGTGGGTGGATGGATTGATGGATGGATGGATGGATGGATGGGTGGGTGAATGGATGGGTGGGTGAATGGATGGGTGGGTGGGTGGGTGGGTGGTTGGATGGATGGATGGATGGATGGATGGATGGATGGATGGATGGATGGATGGATGGATGGATGGATGGATCGATGGATGGATGGATCGATGGATGGATGGATGGATGGATCGATGGATGGGTGGATGGATCGATGGATCGGTGGATGGGTGGATGGATGGATGGATGGATGGATGGATGGATGGATGGATGGATGGATGGATGGATGGGTGGGTGGGTGGGTGGGTGGGTGGGTGGGTGGGTGGGTGGGTGGGTGGATGGATGGACGGACGGACGGACGGACGGATAATTGGGTTTAAGGGCGCTCAACTACAAGGTCATCAGCTCCCTTGAAAGCCAATTAGGTTAAAGTCAATCTAACAAGCCAAAAAAATCAGTTACATAAAATCAAGATGAAAACCCGTATAACGGTATCAAATACTAAAAGAAAGCATAAAACAATAAAATGATTAAAATTCCAATTTAATGGGTCCTATATTCTAAAATTTAAATTTAAAATGAGATCTAAAACCTTGCTCGTCGTCCGCCAGGGTCTTCGCCAAGCTGGCCGGCAGCTGGAGAGACCTGCGGAGACGTGCTAAACTAAAACAATCTAAAAGTACGTGGCGGACCGTCAGAAATGAACCGCACAGTGGACAAACTGGTTCTGGGGCCCTACTTAATAAAACGCTACGACTAAAATAGCAGTCACCTCCTTCCGTCGGGATAATCGACAGGAGCTCGCACAGTAAATCGGAAGATCCTTCACGGTCCTGAGCTTGCTGCCACGTAGAACAGACCACTAATCGCGCCAGCACGAGAGCGCCGCTCTACGGACAACAAGCCTGAAGTCTTTGGCGGTGGCTAAAGGGAAGGTAACACCAGGTGCTGTGGCGGCAACCTTAGCCGTCGAACCCACCATTTCATCACCCTGCAGACCAACGTGACCGGGAACCCAGGCACACACTACGCTAACGCCAGAGGTGTGTAGGACGTGCAGGGCGTCCTGGATACACTGTACAACGGGATGGTCGGGGTACAGCTCACGAAGGCTCTGAAGGGCGCTAAGGAAATCACACAACCTTTGGCGGCGGACATGTAATATGGCTCGGTAGATTGCATAGAGCTCTGCAAAGTTGCCCTCGACCAGGTCCTTGTAAGAAGTACTCCTGAATTTACTTTAATCCAGGATGTGTATTTCCAAAGAGGATGTGTATCAGAAACTCGTCACACAATGTCTTCCTCGCTTTATCATCCCCAGTCTCTTTTGAGGAGAGTAGTGAGGTTACAAGTCTTACACAAGACAAGTGATAGTGCGAAAAACACACCAGATAGACTTCGGAGATTAAGAAGACAAAATATTACGGTGTTCGTTCACTACTGGAACATGTCACTCTGCCAGAAGGTACCACATTTTATGACACAATGAATACGGAAGTGAGGTAGAAGATGATGCAGTAGAGATGGAGATATATTTTGATGACATTGTTGTATGTCAGTCCATGAAGTGCATACTGGATTAGTCCATAGTAGAGATGTATTGGTGGAAATAATGTAATTGTTTGTCCATGGCTACATATTGTAATATTTTATCATGGAAAAACTCTAATATTAAGAATCAGAAGCTGTTGAGTCAAGTGACGTAACAGCTTTTCATTCATTTTAAGTTAAAAGTTGTTAAGTCGTAATAATAAAATATCCTCTAACACATGCTACATATGTCAAACTGTGAGAAACACTTCAACACAGTACTTTGTACCTCCAAACGGACCTATCACATATTTTTTTTCATTTGTGTTATTATTTTGGTCTTTAAAATTACTTTTGAATACTTTGAGCAGCTCTCCTGCACATTTTGAAACCGTGTCCTGGCAACTTCTGCTTCTTAACGCTTCAATTTTGTTTTTGTTGTTACTTTTGGATATCCAGGAAGCCCCCTTAGTACAATGTTGTTTGTAGCTTGGTATGGAGAAGGCTTAATTAGTGTTTTTTTTCTGTGTATGATATTTCAAACTATTTACAAAGTGATCTGTTGCTCTTAGTTCTTACTGTAGCTTTACCTTAATGAATTACACTGACACATACAGGATAAAGTGTATTTCATAATTTTCTTTATTAATAAAATATTGGATAAAAAACACGTGAATGCAACATACAAAATATTTAGTTAAAACGTGTTCAATGTGCAGTATTTTCTATTTGTACCAACAAAAACTTAAAGTTAATGAGGGTGGAGAATAAAAACGTTTCGTATGTGTTACCATACAGTTTAATATTTATGGTCCTGTAATTTAGATTATAATTAGAGAACGTAATGATGTGTTATTTTTGTTTTCAAATTCATATTACCTTTACATCGGTAATTAATTCAATTAATTTAACCGTTACGATGTGTATTTGTACCTATTTATGTATTCCTTCACCATCAATTAACAATTGTGCAAAAAGCTAATTGTTTTCCTATCTGCACATTTAATGTAAACTCCATTATTATTCTCTATAACGTACGTTCCTTGCTGCAGACTTTTGCGGTCGCTGCTATAACCTGCGGCGCATGAACCATTGTCGCACTGGTGATATCAGTAGAGTAAGAAGCGGACTGAACCTAACATTTTCATATGAAGCAGCCCCTGTCATCTAATAACACGGATACGACATATAACCTAATATCAGAAAGTCATTGAAACAGAGGAATAAATACAAATAAATGATAGATTTACAAATATAAATAAATTCATATTCATATTCATTTATTGCATCCGTAAATCATAAATTCATGATGTATAATTGTCAAATTACTAACTACACAAAAAAATAGTAACAAGAAACAAGAATTACAATAAGTTGTTAAGTATAATAACCAAATAAATAATTAAAATTTACATTCCTTTTATTCCTACCCTTTGTCATTTAAATACTCTTCTACTTAGTAGTAACACTTTTGTAACAAATACTTCTTTGATGTGTTTTTAAACTTTGTGAAGGACTCAATGTTTTTTATTTCACTTGGCAGTTTATTGTCGATATGAATTCCGTTGAATTTAAAACTGTGCTCATACATTTTATTTTTATGATAGGTGCCATGTAAGTTTGAACTATTTCTCGTGTTATGGTCATGAATATTATTGCTTTTCTGAAATTTATCTAAGTTCGTTTTAACCTGTACTATTATTTCTAAAAGGTAAATGCTTGGTAATGACAATATGCCTAATTTTTTGAAGCATCGCTTACAACTATCTGTTCTCTTTAAATACATCATAATTCTAATTACCCTTTTTTGGATTCTAAATACTTTGATAAGGCTAAATCTATTTCCCCATACTGCTATACCATAAGAAATTAATGATTGAAAATTTGCAAAATAGGCTATTCTTAATGTATTCAAATTTACACTGTGCTTCAAAATTGATATTTCGAAACAAATGCTACTTAATTTCTTCATTAGACTTTCAATATGTATATTCCAATTTAGACTGTCGTCCATCCAAACTGATAAAAATTTTGTCTTTCGTGTATATTTAATTTCATTTTCATCCATTATAATTTCAGGTAAATTAACTACCTTATTGATTTTATTATGAAAACCCAATGCCTGACTCTTATCCTTATTTATAACTAATAAATATGCCAGAAATTATAAATATGACGTATGCCAGAATAGACATATATGATAATGCTAGCATATACTCAGGAGACCGCCACGGCTCCCTTTGTAACCACTGTAAATAAACATCCCTACTCTATTATCTGTTTTACCCTCAAGGAAAATTTGGCGCCTCTCAGTCGGAAACCAACCCATTGTTAAATTCCCATGCGTGCCTCTGACAACAAGGTATACGATTTTGACCGACTCGCAAAACGCATGCCTTAGCATAAATCTTTGCATACGGACTGTTAGAGAAAGCGTCTCTGATGTTAGGTCCAAAATTGAAAATTCTCAACACTGATCTCAAGTGGGGATAGTTAAGAACCAAAAAAAATTGATATTTGTTCATGTGATATTGCAAACTCCGAGAAATACCCAGAGTGGAGATAATTCAAAGTGATGGCGGAAACTAGGTTTTGCTAGTATGATCACCTCGGTCCTGAGTTTTATGTGAGACGGACGCATATTCGGCGCCGCCTAAGAACTATACTTCCACGCCAGCACAGAGACAATGTCCAATATCTAACAATCTCTCCAGTGAGAGTTAGCACAAAGAGTAATATATAGGGAAGACGATAAATATATCCAATTCGACTACGCAGTGCTACTGCCTCCGTACTTCACATCACAATATTGACAGTGACGCTTGACTTAGCAACCACACCGACGACGACTTTACGGAGGCGAGCATAGGAGTCTAAGGATAACAATATACTTCTGTCAACAAGATCCCAGGTGTCATCATTCAACCGACAACCAATCAGGACGCACCCACTCCTGCTGTACACCTCGAACTGACTACAATCTCCCTTTACTCTATTCCCACTCCCTTGGACCCGTAGGACCAAGGACCCGGGCCTCATTCTACCTTGGAACGATGGAAAATTCCAGGATTCTGTCCATGGGGAGTACCTTGAGTCTAAAAAGCCCCCCCCCCATCGACCACTACGTCAATACCGGTGAAAGTGGATACGCCACTTACGCGCGTCAACCCCGCAGAGAAGACTATCGAAAACCTCGGTGTGGCCGCCTGGTGATCTAGCACACCTTCTACTAGCTCTGCAGGCTAGTACCCGACTTTTTAGGCAACCCTCTGCCCCTTCCGGGCGGCCGAAGCCTGGTGATCTAGCACACCTTCTACTAGCTCTGCAGGCTAGTACCCGGGACTTATTAGGCAACCCTCTACCCCCTCCGGCCTGCCGTAGCCTGGCCGGAGGTACCCAATTCCCTGTGGGTGTCTGCAACACACTGCCCCCTCGAGTCCAACCCAAACCGAACTCCCCGACGGCAGGGCCTCGGCTATTCGGCCCGAGGTTCCTGTAGCAACGTCAGAGGTGCCACGAGTACTAAGAGTCCGCAGCGCCTGCACCTCTGTTAAGGACTTAACAACAGAAATTTGGTTTGTTAGTTTAACAACAGATTTAACACGAGTGTTCAGCTAACACTTTTTCTTGAAAACCAAAGTTTTGTTCTATTTCTAAATTCGTATTAAGTCTTAACATCTCTTAGTGAAATCGGCATTAGGACATCAAAACGTTTCCCCTAGTAATACTATTCTTCAGAGTTCTACAAAGAGCACTTTCGTGAACCGTAAACCTCTTTAAGCACAAGTTTAAGAAGAAGAAAACGGTGTCACTTTTGTCAAAAACTGCTTGTATGTAAACTCGCAAGCAATTATATTGTTAACTGGCGTTTTTAGACAGTCTCTTTCAGCCGCGGTCTCAAGTACCTCGAGTTTAAGAGCCAGTTTACAGTCAGAGACCTAGTTTGCATTTTGAAATGACAGGGGCGGCGCAACGTGATGCGACTTTCAACAGCCGTGCGTGCTCGTTAACCCTGCGAACTTCTGCTTCTCTCAGTCCATTTGCTGTGATCCTCGTTCCTTTCTCAAACATATGTGGATACCCATTTCTTGGTTAACACACGCTCAAGCTACACGTATGAACTAGTGATGGCACAATACTATCGAAACTGATACTCTAGCATCGATTCTCGATATTCCTTCATAAAATCAGTAAAGGCATTTGTTTCCTGTGTATAAACGCTAGTAACCAATTTTGTTTTGCTCTTGATTATAATTATGAGATTTCATATAGTCATGTTCCGACAGAAAACTGAAGATCGTACAATGCACTTATCAATATTCGTAAAGTTCACTCATGGTCGATTTCAAAAACAGATGCTAACATTGGCATTAACAAATGTAATGTAACAATCCTCAAACCGTTAACAATTGTTAACCCTATTAACTGTTTCTTTTTGGGGGAGAGGGCTATACGAGGGATGTTCAATAAAGAATAATCATAATTTTTACGGTCATAATTTTTCGCACTAAAATTCAGGCTTATTATATTCTGTTAGCTTAATGTGAAACAAACACGCGGTGATAGTTTCATTGTTGGTACTCTTTTTTCCCGCCTGTGAGAACCAGGCAAGTTCAGATATGTTCAGTATCACCTACCGCTGCAATGGAGGTAACACGCGAGGAACAATATGCAGCTTTGAAATTGTGCTTTCGTCTCAAAACTTCAGTTGAGTTCTATGGAGAGTCTGTTCTTCCCTACAGCACAGCTCGAAGGTGGTTTAAAATGTTTAAAGAGGGGAGACAATCAATTTCAAAGGAAGTTGGACCCGGTGCTCCAGTTACTGCTCTTACGAAAAAAAAGAAAGAAAGAAAGAAGGAAAGAAAGAAGGAAGGAAGGAAGGAAGGAAGGAAAGAAGGAAGGAAGGAAGGAAGGAAGGAAGGAAGGAAGGAAGGAAGGAAGGAAGGAAGGAAGGAAGGAAGGAAGGAAAGAAAGAAGGAAAGAAGGAAAGAAGGAAAGAAGGAAAGAAGGAAAGAAGGAAAGAAGGAAAGAAGGAAAGAAGGAAAGAAGGAAAGAAGGAAAGAAGGAAAGAAGGAAAGAAGGAAAGAAGGAAAGAAGGAAAGAAGGAAAGAAGGAAAGAAGGAAAGAAAGAAAGAAAGAAAGAAAGAAAGAAAGAAAGAAAGAAAGAAAGAAAGAAAGAAAGAAAGAAAGAAAGAAAGAAAGAAAGAAAGAAAGAAGGAAAGAAAGAAGGAAGGAAAGAAGGAAGGAAGGAAAGAAGGAAGGAAGGAAAGAAGGAAGGAAGGAAGGAAAGAAGGAAGGAAG
>CM060951.1:11619487-11789487 GCA_030765055.1 Mantis religiosa
AAGAAAGAAAGAAAGAAAGAAAGAAGAAAGAAAGAAAGAAAGAAAGAAAGAAAGAAAGAAAGAAAGAAAGAAAGAAAGAAAGAAAGAAAGAAACAACACTGCTGCTGCCATTGTGAGAGAGAATCGACAAATTACCTTAAGATCATTTTCAGAAATCTTGAAAATTTGATGGGTTACCACGCACACGTTGTTGACAGAAACATTACACATTAGACGTGTTCGTGCGCGATGTGTTCCAAGACTGTTGATTCCCGAACAAAAGGACATTCACATGTAGGTCTGCATGCAGTTAAAGTTGATGTTAGAGGAAGATCCGGAGTTTCTTTCAAACGTAATCACCGCTGATGAAACTTGGCTACATCATTTTGATTCTGAGAGCACACAGCAAAGCTCAGTGTGGAAATCTCCTTCATCACCAACCTCCAAAAAAGGCAAAAGTGGCTGCTTCTGCTGGGAAAGTTATGGCCATTTCATTCTTTGATATTCATGAAATGGTTTATCAGCATGTTGTACCTGTACACACATCAGTAACTGGACAATACTACATGCATGTCTTGAAAATATTGCAAGTCCATATCCTTTATTTCTTACAAAAACGAACCATGTAAATGTCAATTATCATTAATTTCAATAAAATAGCAATCAAATGTTGGTTTCCTCTTTCAAACTTAGTACCCTACTTCGCCCGATTTTTATGGGAGTCTCTGTAGCTGAAATACATTAGCTGTAAGTACTCCATATCAGCTATATGGTTATTTTTCATGACGCCAGGATGCTTCGCTAAGCAGCTGTCTTGGTATGTAGGTTTAACTGGTACAACAGATCCTGTGTCAGCTCTGAAGCGAGTTCCTAGAAGTGGCCGTCGACTGCATGCTGGGACAGTCAATGTCAAATATCACTAAGCACGACCACGCAGTGACATTAAACCTTAACTTACTCCATTTGTTTCTTGCTTCCTAAAGTCGAGGATAGTCACAATTATTTCCCATCATTGCTTAATTGACATTTACCAGTTCATTTGACAGTTAAGTGTCCACGGTTATAAATTAAAAGAAAAGTGTTATTTGCTTTCCTTTGACACCACAACCAAATGCGGAGCACTTTCAGTGTAATCTCAACTTGTTGTGCGCTGTGAGCAGGAAAATTTATTAAATCGATCGCTGTGAGTGAGCTAAACATTAAAAAATGTCTAGGCTCTGTATGTGGGTTGGTAATCAACGTCACAATACCACAAGTTTTCCAGTACTTTAGAGACGATTCTGGTATACATGCATAATAATCGCTTACATAATTGCAAAATTAAAGTCAATAAATACCATCCAGCATAAGCAATCCATGAAGTAACAGCCGCATGAAGAGGACTACAGCTGGCCACCCAAATGCCGACCTCACGCCCACATACAAAAGCATAGAAGGGCGATCATCCAACCGATATAGGGAGGAGATGTGGTTGGCATTACGGCACCCCAGCTGGATAGCTGGCTTCCTAGACCAGTGTTCCCTACCTATCGTACCCCCCGTAGGGGAAGGGATCCGTCCCTTTCAGCTGCCAAAGTGCGGGCGCTGCGGACCCTTAGCACTCGTGGTACCTCTGACGTTACTAGAGGAACCTCGGGCCGAACAGCCGAGCCCCTCCTTCGGGAGTTGTTCGGATTGGGATGGTCTCGAGGGGGCAGTGTGTTCCCGAAACCCGTGGGAATCGGGTACGTCTTCGGACGGGGTTGAGGGAAGCCATTAATTCTCCCGGGTACTAGCCTGCAAAGCAAGTAGAAGGTGTGCTAGATCACCAGGCGGCCCCACCGAGGTTTTTCGGTAGTCTTGACCTTGAGTGTTGACGCGCGTAAGTGGCGTATCCTCTTCCATCCCGTCTTGTGTCCATAGGACCAGATGGGGGAGGGGCTTGTTAGTCTCTAGGTCTTGTCCCATGGAAAGCCCCACGGAGGACGCCGAGCGCCCTTTGGGACAGCTCGGATACTCCCTGGTTGAAAGAGGCCCGGGTCTTGTTCCTACGGGTTCAGGACTAATGGGAGCAGAACCTCTGGGCTAAACCTATCGTACCTTCTCAAACTCCTAACGATGCTGAGTGGCTACAGGTCCTATACCCACACTCCAAGGAAGTATTCATACCCGCGTGCTTTCCGTGGTATGGTACCAAAGCAAAACAGACTACCACACTATGTCACGGTGCAGGATATCTAATCCAACATTTATACAAATATATTTAATGCTTTGTACTCACACAACTTTGGCTACTCTGGTACTACCAGGTGAGTCAGCTGCCCCTTATTCTCGAGTTTTATGCAGTCTGCATTTTATACTCCAACATGAAAACATTGACACCATTACTAGGTTATACCCGCTTATTTAACATGGATGTTAAACACCTAATGAAATTATTAAAGAGTAGAGCCCGACTGAAAAATTCAATGTCATATGCGGGATTTGAACCATTGATCTTCTGGTTTCCGTCCAGCCGCTCTAAACCATTGCGCTACTACGGCCAACGTGGTAGCATAACATTAAATTGTATAACTGACTCGTGTTCTTCCCGGTAAGCCACTAGGAGTTCTCACAAGCACATGAGACAACTACCTTAATGACGACTTACTATGCTGTAAGTACTTTAAGACCCGGGTATGACATTAAATTCTCCAACTGACTCGTGTTTTCCCGGTAAACCACTAGGAGTTCTCATAAACACATGAGACAACTACCTTAATGAGGACTTACTATGCTGTAAGTACTTTAAGACCCGGGTATGACATTAAATTCTCCAACTGACTCGTGCTTTTCCCGGTAAACCACTAGGAGTTCTCATAAACACATGAGACAACTACCTTAATGAGGACTTACTATGCTGTAAGTACTTTAAGACCCGGGTATGACATTAAATTCTCCAACTGACTCGTGTTTTCCCGGTAAACCACTAGGAGTTCTCATAAACACATGAGACAACTACCTTAATGACGACTTACTATGCTGTAAGTACTTTAAGGCCCGGGTATGACATTAAATTCTCCAACTGACTCGTGTTTTCCCGGTAAACCACTAGGAGTTCTCATAAACACATGAGACAACTACCTTAATGACGACTTACTATGCTGTAAGTACTTTAAGACCCGGGTATGACATTAAATTCTCCAACTGACTCGTGTTTTTCCCGGTAAACCACTAGGAGTTCTCATAAACACATGAGACAACTACCTTAATGACGACTTACTATGCTGTAAGTACTTTAAGACCCGGGTATGACATTAAATTCTCCAACTGACTCGTGTTTTTCCCGGTAAACCACTAGGAGTTCTCATAAACACATGAGACGACTACCTTAATGACGACTTACTATACTGTAAGTACTTTAAGACCCGGGTATGACATTAAATTCTCCAACTGACTCGTGTTTCTCCCGGTAAACCACTAGGAGTTCTCATAAACACATTATATAACTACCTTAATGGCGACTTACTATGCTGTAAGTACTTTAAAACCCGGGTATGCCATTAAATTCTACAACTGACTCGTGTTTTCCCCGGTAAACCACTAGCAGTTCTCATAAACATATGAGACAACTACCTTAATGACGACTTACTATGCTGTAAGTACTTTAAGACCCGGGTATGACATTAAATGCTCCAACTGACTCGTGTTTCTCCCGTTAAACACTAGGAGTTTTCATAACACATGAGGCAACTACCATAATGACGACTTACTATACTGTAAGTACTTTAAGGCCCTGATTTTATTTTTCGCACCACTATTAGGTACGTACAGCATAGTAAGTCACCATTAAGGTAGTTGTCTCATGTGTTTATGAGAACTCCTAGTGGCTTACAGGGAAAACACGAGTCAGTTGGATATTTATTGTCACGTTGGCCATATCAGCTCAATGGTTTAGAGCGGCTGAACGTAGACCAGAAGATCCGTGGTTCAAGTCCTGGCTATGGTATTGAATTTTTAAGTTTGGCTCTACTTTTTCACAGTTGCTATTTAAATTATATGGCAAAGTTCAACTGTAGGATGCTATATTAAGAAAGAAAAACAAAAAAGAGCTAAATAAGCAATTTGGTTCATGCTTCGTATTATAACAAACTTACAGTTTAATGATGGATTGATTATCTGCTTATAAATAGAAGCACTGCTAACACCTTATGAAAAGAACTTGGATTTTTAAGCCGAATAAACCTTCATCCCGATCTCCTCAAAATAAATTTCTTTCCTAGGTTTTGTTTCCTAGATCAGTTACCGTACCAAACGTTATGCTTTCCTTAATTTTTGTGAGATTTAGCTATGAAGCTGTTTCTATATAACGTAAAGTTAAATTATTCATAAAAGCAAGCGTTGAAAATAACTAAGGTAGCTAAAAGATATGAATGAACATAAGGCGGGGCTAGGCGTGGCTGTTCTATCGCTACTAACCAATGCGGTGCGTGCAGCGTTGTACAGTTAAGCACGTATACTGGCTCGCTTTGCCGAAGCATACGGCTAATTTCTTTGCGCGCTCTAAAGATACCAATTAAAGAATTATTTTGTTTTTCCTATGTTACAGAGGTATTTCTTCTGAGCTTTACTGTCCAAACCCCATGTTAGTAACACATCTGGCTTCGGAGATATGGAAAGACAAGACCTCTGACTAGAAATAAAAGAATCATTTAACCGTCAGTAAAAATCACACACGTGCTATGCTGTAGTTGCATTTTGTACCTTACATTCAGTAAAGTGGTGATCCTTTAAGAGTGTACACGTGCTTTTCAAAGTTAGTAAATATTCCGCTTAGCAAGTCTAGTACTGGAGCGTCTAGTAGTAATGGCCAAATAACTGATTTTACATAAATCGGCTAAAATTATTCTTCTTAATGTGTATTACTTTTTTAAACATTTTCGAAAGTACAAATTTCCCTCAGAGTCGAGGATTAATGTAACAGGCTGGTCACGTGACTGCTCATTCTGTGACGAACATTGCTAAACAAGGCAGTTTACCAACTGAAACAGTGAAACATCGGGCAGGTAAAATACGTGCTACCAACTTAGACATCTTTCAAAAGTGTGTTTTACGTATAACAATTTATGATTTATATGACATGGGTGAATATCCAACTGCCAAAATGTTGACCAATTTAATGATTGGGGATAAAAAAAAAATATGTTTTTTTTTATCTTCTATACCCAACATTCTGAAATCTCATGGGTTCAAATATAGGAGAACGAATGATGGTCGCAAATTTCTGCTTGAAAGAAGCTATATTGTTGCTGCAAGGTTAAAATTTCTGCACACAATGCATAACATTAGAACATGATATTCATGGTGCAAAAATGCTTCATAAATACACATTCATAACTTTCGTATTTATAAAGTATTTTAATGAAACAAAAATTGATATAAAGTCCATTACAGACAGTATACAAATATGGCATAGATAAAATAGGAACCATAATCACAAATAGTTTAAATGTTACTACTTTGTTTCATCGTATTTCGTAGAAGGCATTTGTTTTGTGTGCATATGAACGATAGCTATGTCAACGAACTGTTCTCCAGTTCAAGGTTTTAAGGTTCAGATTATGTGATAATCATTGTATATGTTGTCACACACATGCTGAAATATTAAGCGAACTTCTCTGTCAGTATCTGTATGATACTTGCTAGGTTGAGACAAAGACAGATATATCTTCCATCTCTGTCGCCTGCTTGTCGTGGAACAGAAAAACCTTATTTTTCCTTCGTAATTTTACGTTCTCCAATGTTAAGTCATATCGGACGATGAATGCAATGGGTGAAATAATACTCAAATGAGTCCATGGTCCATAGAGCTTAGAGTTACCTGACATTCGTGTTTCAGAATAAGAAAACCCCCGGAAAAACCTTATACACTTTACTCACACTCGAACTCGGGACCTCTTGATCGTGAGGCACACTCTACCACCACGCTACCGAGGCGGGCAACAGGAAGACTGTACGATGACCGTATTGACTCAGTTGGCTCTATTCCTTCTTTACGTTGTTACTGCTTCCATTGTGTTACAGCAAACATAAGTACCCTCATTTAACTAATTTCCTGTTATTACATATCACATTCCTGTATGCAAAGTTCCTTCAGTGGAATGTGACGTCACTGAGGCGTATGAACAGTGCTGATACAGCGGGCTCTACGTTAATAGCGAATGTATTACTTTCATAATGATAATGTTTGAGTCCATATACCGATTTTACATTGGTGTAGACCAAGTCAAGATTACATTTTAGGCTTAACTTACAATTACGAAATTATTTACAAGTATTTACACATTACATACAAACAGACTTACAGTTCATCAGTTGAATACACAGAGCTTGATATCAAATATTTTCTTAATTTATTTTTAAATACATTTTCTTTGTACATTGTTAGGTCTTTGGGAAGTTTTCTTTATAAAAGTGTGCTCCTGCGAAATATGGGTTTTGCAATATGAACAGTCTCCTTAAATGAGTGTCAACACTAGATCCCCATACTTCTAAACCATATGCAATGTGTGGATAGATTACTCCATGATCCTCAGTGTTTAATACGTTTATATCAACATATTTCGACAGATGGCTAATCAGGTACATACCAATATGTAACTCTCAGTAATGAGTTGGTTTCCCCCCTTTTTGTGGATACTTTGGATACTACAGACGTCAAAATAGCTGTTTAAGTTAGCATCTCTCAACCCGTTATTCTCTTGTTTCAGGGAAAAGGGAATGCATACATGCTATTTCAGGAAACTTGAAACTAGTGTATATCTTGAAAGATTCTAACGTTATAAAATGGACCCTAATTGTAACTTAACCTTTCTTAACACTGTTATTAAACTATTGTTACGTCTTGTCAAAACAATACCCAGTAAATTTAAAATTTACCAGAAAAAAAAGATCAAAGAAAAAATTATTACGCCATCTTTATATTACGTATTTAAACAGTTTCGCGCTGAACTTAGAAACCTACCGGCAAATAACAAGAGCAAATGAATAAACCGCGTTTAGAACAGTAAAGAGTATAGTTCTACACACTGAAAATACAGAATTGCACATCAAACTCACCAAAGTAATCCTTCATTGTGCAGCTTCACACAATAACACACCACACGCAAGAGTAAAGCACTGACCTCGAAGAACGACTCACTGGTAACAAGAGAGTAGCGGCAAGCGAACCACCCTCAGGTGACAGCTACGTCACATCAATGAACAAAGAAATCACAAATTCCAGTAGTGTCATCTATCGTAAATATTTCAACGACATCTGCATTTCTTTGTCCAGTGAGATTGTGTCTATCTCTTACGCTTTATATTGTGCAAGAGTAATTTAAAATGAAGAGCAGTTAAAGATTCAAAAATGTCATTCTAAAAGGACAGTAACATGGTCGCTTATTCAAAATACTTACTGCCGCCTATGGGCTAATCACATATTTCAAATTAACAATTAACAATTCTCACATGAGTTTCTCACCACTCTTTTACCAATTATTTGTAACAAAGCGTCCTGTATTTTAGATAACCGGCTGTAGAAATGGTTTCAATAAAATTACCTTATTAAAATAGTGTAAAAACAGAAGAAAAACCAGACATAAAGTTCTACTAGAATATGGCTGTACCAGTGCTGATGTATAAGAGTGAACCGTGGACATTAAGAGAGAACAACAATTGAATTCAATTCACTCATCGTCCGATATGACTTAACGTTGGAGGTTTTCCCTTATCCTGAAAGATGAATGTCTGGTTACTCTAAGCCCTATGTAAACTGTACTCATTCGAACAGCATTTCATTCATCGTCCGATATATCTTAACGTTGGAGGTTTTATCTTATCCTGAAAGATAAATGTCTTTTAGCTCTAAGCTCTATGTACCCTGTATTCATTTGTACATCACTTCAACGTTCCATATGACATAACGTTGTAGGTTTTACCTTATTCTGAAAGAATAATGTCTGGTAGCTCTAAGCTCTAAGTATCCTGTACTCATTTGAACATCATTTCATTCACCGTCCGATATGACTTAACGTTGGAGGTTTTCTCTTTTTCTGAAATATATCTGGTAACTCTAAGCTCCATGTACGCTGTATTCATTAGAACAGCATTTCATTCATCGTCCAGTATGACATAACATTGGAGGTCTCCCCTTTTCCTGAAAGATCAATGTCTGATAACTCTAAGCCCTCTGTACTCTGTACTCATCTGAAATCATTTCATTCATCGTCCGATATGACTTAACGTCGGAGGTTTACTTATATCCTGTCAGATAAAGGCCTGGTATCTCCAAGCTCTATGTACCCTGTACTCATTTGAACATCATTTCATTCATCGTTCGATATGACTTAAGGTTGGATGTTTTCCTTTATCCTGAAAGATGTCTGGTAACTCTAAGCTCTATGAACCCTGTAATCATTCGAACACCATTTCATTCATCGTCCGATATGACTTAACGATGAAGGTTTTCTCTGATCCTGAAAGCTGTATGTCTGGTATCACTAAGCTCTATGAGCTCTGTACTCATTTCAACATCATTTCATTCTTCGTCCGATATGACTTAAGGTTGGAGGTTTTCCCTTATCCTGAAAGATGTCTGGTAACTCTAAGCTCTATGTACCCTGTACTCGTGTAAACATTTCACTCATCGTCCGATATAACAACTTGGGAATTTTCCCTTATTCTGAGAGATGAATGTCTGGTATTTCTAAGCTGTAGTACTCTGTACTGATTTGGACATTATTTTATTCATCGTCCGATATGATTTAAGGTTGGAGGTTTTCCCTTATCCTGAAAGATGTCTGGTAACTCTAAGCTCTATATATCCTGTACTCATGTAAACATTTCACTCATCGTCCGATATAACAACCTGGAAATTTTCCCTTATTCTGATTGATGAATGTCTGGCATTTCTAAGCTGTAGTACTCTGTACTCATTTGGACATTATTTTATTCATCTTGCTATATAATTAAACATCGGAGGTTTACGCGTATCCTGTAAGATAATGGTCTGTTATGTCCAAGAGCATTTGAAATTCATTTCATTCTTCGCACTGTATGACTTAAAGTACGTTAGTTAAAAAGAATCCATTTTATCACATTGACAGGTGCTTCGGGTGCTGCATGGCTGGGAAAATAGTGGCTCAGTATATAACTTCCGCCACCGACGGTGGAGTTCCTGATTCCAGCATCCCAATCGCAATGGACGAAGGCATTGGTTGTACTAAACGCTATTGGGAGCGTCAATCTAGAAGTGTTAAGGACCCATGGTACTCTCACTGCAGCTGTCTCTCCCGCAGCATATACATACGTACAAAAAGTCACAGTGCTGGTCTCCGTTAGGAGAAGCAGTGTATGAGAGTCTTCATATGGAAGTTAATTAACTGGTGTTGCTGATTGTTGTGAGGTATGTTTTACTTCCTGTTCCGGCTTGTAACTTGTGAGACCTTGAACTTGAAAACTGTGCGTGTAGTGAAGCAGTGAATCAAACTGGTAATAATCCTGCTTTACGAGAAATAAACGAAACAACTGCACACTCTCTTATTGTTCATGCGATAAAACAAGATTATAATTGTAGGAGTAGCGTGTCTGCCTTACATTCTAAGCGACCTCGAGTTCGAATCTCGATTCGGGCCAATTGCCTAGATAAAGTTGGACAAGGTTTTCTCTTATCCTCAAGGATAAAATGAATGTCATGTAACTCTACGGACACCGGGCTCGTTTGAGCACCCATTTCGTTGATGTTTGGATGGGACCTAACCGGTTCGAAGACGTTAAACATAATAGAGAAGAAATAGGATGAAGTGTAACAGTCAATGCAAGTAGGTAGATGAGAAGCACTAAGCTTTTTTTACGTCCTCCAACGTTAAATCATATCGGACGATGAATGGATAGGTGAAATGATGCTAAAATGAGCCCGGGGTCCATGGAGTTTAGAGTTACTCGACATTCGCTTTAAGGATAAGGAAAACCCTCGGAAAAATATAATCCAGGTAACTCACCCTGACCACTCACTCATATTTTGACTCATATATTTCCCCGGTAGACCACTAGGGGTTCTCGCATCCGAGATAAACCATTTGTGGCGACTTACTACCATAAATACTTCAGTCACAGGCATCATCATTTAACTCTTATTATTTATGTTAATTAATGGATATAAATCGTTTCTTTACACTAGCCATATATGGGCTAACGTTTTTGATACGAGCGAAAATGGTGAATTTAATGTCAGGACGGCACGTTGGCCATGGTAGCTCAATGGGTTAGAGCGACTGGACGGAAACCAGGACATCCGTGGTTCAAATTCCGGCCATGGCATTGAATTTTTAATGTTGACTCTATCTTGCGACTTAGCAACTTCTGCTTCCCACCGCCTCAAATGTTTTGAAGCCCATCATGCCTTTATGGCGTGAAAGTGCTACAGACAGAGATTATAGATTTACATTACATCATTTATTTCTTTTTGATTGTGAGGGACAGTCAGAGATACGATATTTTCAGCATGTAATTATATTAATAGACTGTATGAGACGAAGTTCTATTACGTCAGGTTTTTACGCGCACTGCCGTCGTGCTATTTCAATTTTCATTCAGTGCTCTGTTATATTTCAAGTAGAGAGGGAATCGTCTTCACCGAGCATGAAAGCCCTCCAAATCTCTCGAGTTGGGAGAAATAAGTGAAAATAATTTGCATAACTGTATTAACGCGCTCTTCGCCCAGGTATGTAAATATTTGCCTTATCTCTTTTTCTTGCTTTCTCTGCATAATTTTTGTAGCTTCAAACACCAACGCACAGACAGCTACAGAATAAATGCTTTAAAAGGGAATTTAAAAATGTTATAAGCAAAATGAAAGAGCGAAGGATTTATTGACATAACCGGCGCTGAAAATTAAACATTTTCCAAGGCCTTCCGTAAATTTCATTTTACCGATTTTCATTTTTTTTCTCTCCCTCTTTGTGCGGCTTAAGTTGTCGTCACAGGCGAGCACAAGAAAAGGGACAAAATTCACAGGGAAAGTGGGAAATACGACTGGCAGAATATGATAAAAAAAAGTCCCCTGGACTGACACTGTGGTAAAGTATATGACTCCATTCAGGAGCGCGGGGGTTCAGAGTCTGTCACGTCAAGGTTGGCTCGGTTCTTTAGGCGTTGGCCTACTAATCATAAGCTAGCGGGTTTCAAACGGGCCCCAAACGAGTGTTTAACTGACAGCCTCATATTCAGTAATTTACTATCATATAAAGAACTCTTTGGGGCAAAATTCCTGAACACTGGTGGCGCTGAAATGATGCTGCAAATTGTTATCAACGACATAATAAAAAGTATGTACTTACATGCAATAAGTATGGATGTAGAACATCCATATGAAATGTTTTGTAAAGGTCAAAATCAAAACCGAAGCGATTCATTAGAAAGGGCTTTCGGAAGAGGAACGGTAATAGAAATATCTTTAAACTATTGGTACAACTGCTTAAGAAAAGATGATGGCAAAATATTAAGAGTATGTTCAGAAGAACAGAAACGTCTTGTATACACATAGGGGGTCTAAAAAGTTTCTGACCTAATAAAGATACAAGACTTTGTAATTCTACACACTTTTCCCAGGAATGCTCCCATCTCTGTAACACGTCCAAATAGTACTCAACGTTTTAAACATAGTCTCCTTGTAACTCAACAAACTTCTCCTAGCGATGCCCCAAACTCTCTAACCCGTCCAAATAGTACTCGGAGTTTTTCAACTCCCCTTGTAACTCTACACACTTCTCCCAGCAATGCCCCCATCTCTGTAACCCGTCCAAATAGTACTCGGTGTTTTTCAACATAGTCTTCTTGTAACTCTACACACTTCTCCCAGCAATGCTCCCATCTCTGTAATACGTCCAAATAGTACTCGGCGTTTTTCAACATAGTCTCCTTATAACTCTACACACTTCTCCCAGCGATGCTCCCATCTCTATAACCCGTTCAAATAGTACTCGACATTTTTCAACATAGTCTCCTTATAACTCTACACACTTCTCCCAGCGATGCTCCAATCTCTGTAACCCGTCCAAATAGTACTCGGTGTTTTTCAACATAGTCTCCTTATAACTCTACACACTTCTCCCAACGATGCTCCCATCTCTGTAACACGTCCAAATAGTACTCGGCGTTTTTCAACATAGACTCCTTGTAACTCTACACAATTCTCCCAGCGATGCTCACATCTCTGTAACCCGTCCAAATAGTACTCGGCGTTTTTCAACATAGTGTCCTTATAACTCTACACACTTCTCCCAGCGATGTTCCTATCTCTGTAACACGTCAAAATAGTACTCGGCGTTTTTCAACATAGACTCCTTGTAACTCTACACACTTCTTCCAGCAATGCTCCCATCTCTGTAACACGTCCAAATAGTACTCGGCGTTTCTCAACATAGTCTCCTTGTAACTTTACACACTTCTCTCAGCGATGCTCCAATCTCTCTAGCACGTCCCAATAGTACTCTTCGTTTTCCAACATAGTCTCCTTGTAACTCCACACTTCTCTCAGCGATGCTCTCATCTCTATAACGCGTCCAAATAGTACTCGGCGTTTTTCAACATAGTCTCCTTATAACTATACACACTTCTCCCAGCGATGCTCCCATCTCTGTAACCCGTCCAAATAGTACTCGACGTTTTTCTGCATATTCTCCTTGTAACTCTACACACTTCTCCCAGCGATGCTCCCTTCTCTGTAACCCGTCCAAATAGTACTCGGCGTTTTTCTCTGCAAAATAATTGTTAACGGTGGTAATTGACCTCTTCATTTGACGAAAATCTCTGTCCTCGGAGTTCAATTTTCAGAGGAATGAACAAAAAGAAGTCGCTTGGGGCTAGATCTGGTGAGCGAAGCTGTTCAAACCGTAATTCGTGGATTCCCGCCATTGCAACCGCTGAGGTGTGAGATAGTGCGTTGTCTTGGTGAAACAGTATTTACTTTTTCTGCAATTGTGGCCGTATTTTTGTAAGTTCTGCATTTTGCTTGTCAAGTAATGATGCGTAGTATGCTCCTGTAATGGTTTTTCCTTTTTGAAGATAATCCATTAAAATAACTCCATGACTGTATATAAAAAAATAAACAAAAGGCAGCCACCATCACTTTCGCAGCCGAAAAAAACAACAGTTTTTGCTTTTTTGGTAGCCGGTCTGGTCTTTGCAATTCACTGTTTTGTCTGTATTTTTTGTTTCGGGCGTACAAAGGTGTATGCAGGATTCATCTACAGTAATTCATCGGCGGCAAAACTCCAATTTATTGCGCCTAAACTGCGCCAACGGAGCATTGGAAATGTTCATTCGAACACGTGTTTGGTCTAACGTGAGCAAACCCGGCACCCAACGCAAGGACAGCTTACTAATATCTAAACGTTGATTCAATATGTGACAAACACGTTCTTTCGAAATGTTCATAGCCTCTGCTATCTCTCTCACTTTAATTCGGCGGTCATCTAGCACCATTTGGTGAACTTTGGCGATGATTTCGTCTGTATTTGCAGTTTTTGGACGTCCCGAACGTTCACCGTCTCCAAAGCTCTTACGGTCACGTTTAAATTCAGCAGCCAAAATTTCACTGAGGTAAATGATGGTGCAGAGTCCTCATACACAGAATCCACTCATCTTTGATTTTATTAGGCCTATTGCCTTTCAAAAACAAATATTTAATGATTGTTCGATACTCGATTTTATTCATTTTTATAAAAACTCTCACATTAACTTACTCATACGACTGTTGCATAACAACTGAGCGACGAAAATGGATGAAACTTTGGTGAGTAACTGTCAACAGATGAACAACGAAACTTTTCATAGTTGTTCTGCAGAATTAAGGATGGGGAATATATTGTAGTAAGAAGAACCTAATTTGGAAGGATTTTGGTTAATGGTTAAAAACGGAATAGAGGAATGGATAGACAAGGGATGTGGCTAGAGATCAATAGCTACATATTTAAAAATGAAGGAAACTTTGCAAAAATAAAATTATATAGATATTGTCACCCGAACGTCGGAACTCCCTATAGAACCGGCCGGCAGTAGGGCCAGACGGGAAGCATTCTGGCTGCACCTACCCATTTGTCTCGTGTCACTAACTGAAGGGATGATTAGGAGAGCGGCATGAACCCTGTACCGTCTCTTTCCCCTTCCACCACACGTCTCGAAACCTCTGAATAATTGTGCGCGCCGCGAACCTTCCAGAAACGGCGATCTTCCTATATAAGGCCTGTAGTTGGCGAGTCAGTCAGCTCTTGGCGAGCAGCCGTGAGGAGCGCCCAGGCCGCGCCGTGGCTCAGTGGTTAGACCGCTTGGCTCTGAAGCAATATTGTTTATGGGTGCACAAAAGCTCCACGTTGGGACGCCAATTTGAAGCAAATTTTATTGGCAGGCAAATAAGTTGGCGAGAAATGAGGTTTCTCTCAGGGTATGCGTGGATGTGTGTGAGAAGGATATTTAATGACACTGGAATGCCCGTTTCCAACTTATTTATTTACAGCTTCTTTCTTTTAGAACATCGAAATTGAAGTTGCCGACCAAGGGTTACCAATCTCTGTTTAGAGTTACTGACGGCAGAATGTTTATTACTCGATAAACTTTATTCGTTCCTCACGTATATATGAACCGACAAATATCCAAGACAGAACAAGAGGACTGCCCTAATAGGCTTCACGCCTCGGACTGCTTCAATCGGCTCCACGCCGAAGACTCTTGTCCAGAGCTGCGCGTGTGAGTGTATATGCCACTTTCACTTTCTGAAAGTCCTCTTCATTCAACCAAAAATCCCTTTGTGGCAGTTTTGTCGCCATTCTGAATGATCCAAAGAATACTCTATTCAACAAGTCAAGTGAGCCCCTTTAGAAAACTGCTAAGGACACTGTTTCTTATATTGCTTTTGTTATAACAACTTTCCCCCACAACTATTCGACTTAACTGGCCTTGCACGTGTTCTAACAAAGAACCAACATTCCTTTCACATCCATCATGATTCCCTTAATTTCGGTACCAGCTCTCACCAAGGCGGCCCGGGTTCGATCCCAGGCGACCGCAAAGTGAGATTTTTGGTGGACAACACGGCGCTGGGGCGGGATTTCTGCGGTATCTCCGGTTTCCCCCGCCACCTCATTCCACCGGTGCTCCATCTTCATGTCATGTATCATCAGTGTCATCACCTGCGGTGTCGTATGTAGTAAAAGCGGGCGTTAAACACTACACATGAGGAGCGCCCAGTGAGAGAACGGACCGGAAGACTGTGTACGTGCATCGGAGGAGTTGTGCGTAATTGCGAGTGCAGAGTGGACCTGTGACAGACGAACTGGTGAAACGTAAATGTGTGCGCTACGTAATTCTGTGTAATCGGCAAGTGTTCCAACTGTAATTCGGTGGAAATAAAGAACATTTTGAGTTGTGCAATTGGACTTTTAATTTCACGAACCCACAAAGTCACAATATGTGCGATAGGTAGGGGAGAAAGAGTTTATCCTGTTTAAGGACTGCAGTTATATTGAGAGGGGTTAACTAAGAATTGTATACTATGTGGAGAAAAAGTAAGTCTGAGGTATTGCAAAGAGTTAGGAAACTGAAGGAAAGAGATATAGAAAGATGAAAGGTGTACTCATAGTAACACTAATAATGATTAAAGGAGAAACAAAGAGATTAAGGGAGATACGGATGTTTGCGGAGAGATTAAAGGAGAAATGGTTAAAAGGAGCAAAGAAAGTGATTGAGAGAGATAATGAAGAAAGAAAAGGTTAACATGTGCTAAAATTAGAAGTAAATGGCCAGGAGCTGACAATATTTACAGTTAGATTAGGAATAATTAGAATGGATTATTATAGATGTAACGGACTTAAATCCTATCTTACATTCCAGTAATCTAAAGCTAATCTGCCATACCTAAATTGACAAACTTGGATACATTCAATTGCGTAACCATCCGAATTAAATGAAAAAGTGTGGTGGTGGTAGGGGGATTCTGGGTCTACTTACACCCAAGGCTGCTTTAGGGCTTATTTCGCCCTCTTCAGCCAGAATTTTTATTTTTTGGGAGAGGCAGATGGCTTTTTTTATTTATTTATTTATTTATTTTTATTTTTTTATAATTTTTTTATTATTTTTTTATTATTTATATATATTTTTGATATCTTATTTTCTTTATTCTTTTTTATTTGTTTTTTACTTTTTTGTATATATATATTTATTTATTATTTACTTTTTTTTACTTTGAAGTTTTTTGAACATGTTCTAGGATAATCTACATAGTGAGAAATGTATCCGTAGGTCGTCAGATGAGTTTTCCTAGGTTATCGCAGAAGTTGTCGTAGGTGCTGTTGCATTTTCTGTTCTTCTTTTTTTTCTTGTTCGTACTGTTTAATGATGGTTGTTAGAGGAGGGTCGCTTAAGTTCTTACTCTGATGCATCTGGCTTTGCTTATAATTCCTTGCGGCGTCAATGATGTTCTGTCTATGGGTTCGGTCGTTTGCGTTGTCCATGTATTTGGTGGTATTCTTTCTTATCGTTTCTTCTATACTTGTAGATTTTGCTATTTCATAGACTTCGTTGCCCCTGGACCATGGTGGTAGCTTCATTGCTATGCGTAGGCATTTCCGTTCATATCCGGATATTCTGTCTTTTGTGTTTTGCGTGCTGATGGGTCATAAGGTGATTGCAGCGTAGGTAAGTGTTGGTCTAATTATGGTTTTGTAGATCTGTGTTAGGGTGCTTGGGGCTAGTCCTTCCTTTCCTAAATAAATAAGTAGTCCATAATATCCCTTAAGAGCAATGGCCTCCACTGGTGGGGTCAGCTCGGCCGTTTCTTAATGAAAGATACCACTTCTTTGTCTATCTTTAATTAATACTGTATCGTTATATCTAGAAATGACTGTTCATTTTCACCGTAACTTTCACTTTAGAACTGCTATCACTTGCTTCCATTGATGTCTGTCTTTTGTCTTCCTAATCCACTTTACATCTAGCCCATTCTTGAACTCTTGGGAGCGCCGTAGCCTCGGACGTCCTGTGTCGTACTTGCCATACTGTTACGGTGTATGCCCATCTGTCTTGATGCATTCTTGCCACATGTCCTGCCCATTGCCATTTGACCCTCTTCGCTCTGGTGGCTATATCTTCTAAGCCGCTTTTTCTTCGCAACACTTCATTCTTTACTTTATCTTTTAGACTGGTGATCAGGATCTTCCTTTCCATCTTCCGTTGGCATGTTTGTAGCTTCAGAGCCTGTTTCTATGTTAGTGCCCAAGTTTGACAACCATATAGTAAGACTGGAATGATGCAGGTTTGAAGGGTTTATATTCTAATATCTGGTCTGAAATGTTTGTTTTGAAGAACGAATTTCAGCCTCCTGAATTTAGCGCATGGTACGTTTACTCCTCTCCTTCTTTCGACATCCCTTGTTCCTAGGCAGAAGCAGACCAGCAGAAGAATCGGGTCGTCCAGGTTTACTTGGACGGAATGGTTTCGCCCAGCACCTAGCCGCTTACTGCGGCTTTATCTGGGTAGTGTAGAAGTTGTCAGTCTTTTGTCTCAAGCGTTTATGTCAGGGCATAGGTTTCTCTGATCTATTGGGTTAAGCCGCTCAGGCTACCGCCTGGGGTATGTATTCCCAAGGCTGTCTTCACCCGAACTCCCCGCTTGAAGACTGCACGATCAGAGTGGATAGGAGACTGTGTGGGGGAATTATCTAGACCCATTTCTGGTTCTGGCGTTTGTATCTCCTCCTCCTGCGAGGAGCTCTGTGCTCATACCGACCCAGAGTGTTGACCAGCTGGTTGGAATAGGTAGACAGTTTCTGGTGGAGGGTTCGAGATCTCTCTCTTACCATGTCCTCTATGTAAGGGATTTGGGAGTATTCGTGTAGGATGTGAGTAGGGAATCTGCGCCCAGTACCGTAGTTCATCCTTAATGCCCGATTCTGCACGATTTGTAGTCTGCGGATGGTGGTCGGAGCCGCCAATCCCCAGACCTCGCACCCATACAGAATCATGGGTGGAATAATCGCCCGTTACAGACGCAGTTTGAGGTGTGCAGGCATATTGGATCTGAAAATGGGGTACAACTGCCTGAGTGTGACATGGCGCAGTCCCACCTTGGCCCTGACATGGGGAGTGAAGTTCAGCCCGCGATCAAGGACACCCAGGTATTTAGCCTTGTTCCTAGGAGACTCGCCATTTGGCCTAGGTAAATGTAGTTGTCACAGTATTCTATATGTTCTCCATCTACTGAAATAGTGCTTTCTGTGGAGTTGGTCACGTTTTTGTTTTTGTGCGGTTCATTCCTAGTCCCACATACGTATTATACCTTATGCTAATAGTGGTATATTTAGTAATATTATTGATAATTTAACAATAAATGATATACCTTTTTGTAATTTTACGTCCTCCAACGCTGTCATATCGGAAGATGAATGGAATGTTTCAAATGATGCTCAAATGTGCCTAGGGTCCATAGAGCTTAGAGTTACACAACATTCATCTTTCAGGATAAGGGTCAATCCCGGAAAAAACCTTATCCAGGGAACTCACCTTGACCGAAATATGTAGTGTTTAGCGCCCGCTTTTACTACATAGGGCACCGCAGGCGGTGACACTGATGATACACGAGATGAAGATGGAGCACCGGTGGAATGAGATGGTGGGGGAAACCCGAGATCCCGGAGAAAACCCACCCCAGCGCCGTGTTGTCCACCACAAATTTCACTTTGCGGTCGCCTGGGATCGAACCCGGGTCGCCTTGGTGAGAGCCAAGCGGTCTAACTGAGCCACGGCGCGGCCTCACCCTGATCGACACTACTCGGGATCTCTTGAACGTGAGGCAGACACGCTACTACGCTACTGAGGCGGGCAATAAATGATATTGCTTCAAATTTATATATCTGTTATCAAATTTTGGTAGAATTTGTTTTGTATGAGTGATGTTGATATGAATGAAATATTATTGTATGCTTTCATTTAGACTGATTCTGAAAATAAATCTTGTTTATTTTACTTTATACATTTTTGTTTTATCTTGTGAATGTTATATAATAATTGACAAAAGGTTAATTAAACATAGTGTACAAATGTATCTATAAATTATGCTTTATGTATGAATGTAGTTTGAAGAAATATTAAAAATATGGCATAGTAGCCCTGGTTTAAGAAATTAGATTGCAAGGCCATTATACAGATTTTTATTTTTAATTTGTTTTATTTATTTTGGTACGTCGGCTTTCTGCAGCAATTTTTAAAAATCTTAATGTTTATTTTTTTATTTTAAAAACAAATAAAAAGAAACTGGGGACGAGAAGCACACGTTGATTACTCCAACTGACAAAAGAGAGAAGGGCTAGCTTGGATGAGAACAGGAACAATATTTCTAAGAGGGATAAGAGATAGGGAAAAGAGAATTTGTGAATGGTGGAAAACAAGGCATAGCACAGCATGTAAAAGAATGCAAGGAGTTAGCAATATGGAGAAAAAAGGCTTGGGAGGAAACATGGGAGAAAGTAGAGTAGAGAATAGTAGCTATAAAAATGTTCACAGGAAAGAAAGTAAAGAAGGTAAAAATTATTAGTG
This sequence comes from Mantis religiosa, assembly GCA_030765055.1. Classification (NCBI taxonomy): domain Eukaryota; kingdom Metazoa; phylum Arthropoda; class Insecta; order Mantodea; family Mantidae; genus Mantis; species Mantis religiosa. Next base: position 11,639,053 of record CM060951.1, read on the forward strand.
AGTTCTTGCAGAAAGTAAAACAAAATAGACAAGAAATGTAAAGAATATTAGAAAGGAAGATGGGGAGAAAGGGACTAATTACATAACAAGGAGGTATGGAGATTTAGAGCTACCTGACAGAGCAGAAGACCAGGCTGTCATGTCAGACAAGGTAGCAACAAGGAAATAGATGACATATTTGCGTTTAACAGGTATATATTTTAGTTAATTGATGGAAATTAATCATTTCTCCACACTAGCCGTATATAGGCTAAGATATTTAATGGATAGAGTCAACATGAAAAATTCAATGCCATGACCGGGTTTGAACCACGGATCTCCTGGTTTCCGTCCAGTCGCTCTTAACCTTTGAGCTACCATGGCCAACGCACCGTCCTGACATTAAATTCTCCAGTTAACTCATATATTTCCCCGGTAGACCACTAGGGGCTCTCGCATCCGAGATACACCGTTTGTGACGACTTACTATTGTAAGTACTTAAGTCCCAGGCTTCATCATTTAACTCTTATTATTTTAGTTAATTGATGGAAATTAATCATTTCTCCACACTAGCCGTATATAGGCTAAGATATTTGATGGATAGAATCAACATGAAAAATTCAATGCGACTGGAGCGGCTGGACGGAAACCAGGAGATCCGTGGTTCAAACCCGGTCATGGCATTGAATTTTTCATGTTGACTCTATCCATTAAATATCTTAACCTATATACGGCTAGTGTGGAGAAATGATTAATTTCCATCAATTAACTAAAATAATAAGAGTTAAATGATGAAGCCTGGGACTTAAGTACTTACAATAGTAAGTCGTCACAAACGGTGTATCTCGGATGCGAGAGCCCCTAGTGGTCTACCGGGGAAATATATGAGTTAACTGGAGAATTTAATGTCAGGACGGTGCGTTGGCCATGGTAGCTCAAAGGTTAAGAGCTACTGGACGGAAACCAGGAGATCCGTGGTTCAAACCCAGTCATGGCATTGAATTTTTCATGTTGACTCTATCCATTAAATATCTTAGCCTATATACGGCTAGTGTGCAGAAATGATTAATTTCCATCAATTAACTAAAATAATAAGAGTTAAATGATGAAGCCTGGGACTTAAGTACTTACAATAGTAAGTCGTCACAAACGGTGTATCTCGGATGCGAGAGCCCCTAGTGGTCTACCGGGGAAATATATGAGTTAACTGGAGAATTTAATGTCAGGACGGTGCGTTGGCCATGGTAGCTCAAAGGTTAAGAGCTACTGGACGGAAACCAGGAGATCCGTGGTTCAAACCCAGTCATGGCATTGAATATTTCATGTTGACTCTATCCATTAAATATCTTAGCCTATATACGGCTAGTGTGGAGAAATGATTAATTTCCATCAATTAACTAAAATAATAAGAGTTAAATGATGAAGCCTGGGACTTAAGTACTTACAATAGTAAGTCGTCACAAACGGTGTATCTCGGATGCGAGAGCCCCTAGTGGTCTACCGGGGAAATATATGAGTTAACTGGAGAATTTAATGTCAGGACGGTGCGTTGGCCATGGTAGCTCAAAGGTTAAGAGCGACTGGACGGAAACCAGGAGATCCGTGGTTCAAACCCGGTCATGGCATTGAATTTTTCATGTTGACTCTATCCACCAGGTATATATTTGATAACATTTGGTATTATTTTAGTTAATTGATGGAAATTAATCATTTCTTCACACTAACCATATACAGGCTAAGGTTTCTGATAGAGTCAACATGAAAAATTCAATGTCATGTCCGAAATTTGAACCACGGATCTTCTGCTTTCCGTCCAGTCACTCTAACCCATTGAGCTACCATGGCCAACTTGCCGTCCTGACATTAAACTCTCCATTTGACTCATATATTTCCCCGGCAGACAACTAGGGGCTCTCGTATTCGAGATACACCGTTTGTGGCGACTTATCTAAGTATTTGAATCCCAGGCTTCTCATTTAACTCATTCGATTTTCATATTCAAACAAAAGCGTCATTCTATGATAAATTTTTCTTCTTATACTGCCTGTCTCTACTTATAACAAAGCGATTTGAATCACACAGATATAGAACCAAGAGAAAAATTGAGGCGCGTTTTACTTTGGCATGTGATTTGGCTCAAGTTCCAGATATTCAGGAATGTGTATTAATTCCCTTTATAATGGATTACGTCAGACCGTCCTGGCATTAAAACATTTTGAATATGAATCTCTTAGCCAGAGCATTAGTTTTACATAGACTAATTCATTCTAAAGCTTATACTGGTACAGTCCCGTTCCATTTTTACGAATGTAGTAATGTGGAAAGCGAAGCCTCAAAACCCTTTCTTTTTGAAGTTGTCATATAATTTCATTTGAAACGCCGGCAGGCTTCTATCCGCTGCATAATCCCAGCTCAAAATACATGTAAGTACAAGCTGTCTTTTCATCTATGCGCCAGAAGCTCACATGTAGACTCTGAGGCCTAAAGTAGAAAAGTTGAGGGGTCGACTCCAGTAGACGAATTTCCTGAGCCTTCTTCTCCTCCATCTGGCCACAGATCTTCTTCCTTTATATTTGTATTCTAGAACCCTTTTGATAGCCTACTTAAGTCCATTCTATTGAGATGATCTTACTTTCTCCTACAGCACTAACATTTAAATCTTCCCTCATTTCTTCCATCTATTCGATCTTAGTAATTAATCTATTAGTTAATCTATTCCAACTTAACTGATGTCAAAAATATCGTCTCAGCTGCTTCAATATATGCTTCTGTCTTAACGGGAGCCGGAACATCCGGCAAGAATTTGCTGGAGCGCTTGCCTCAAGAACAACTGAACGCATCAATTTGAAACTTTCACTTGTTATTTTACAACACCTTTACAATACATTAAACATAATAGATTTATTTTGGAGTTTTAATAAAGTATATGTGATTTATTTAAATAAATGTCTTGAATTTACTCCTAAAATTATTCAAGATTTTTTTTTTTTTTTTTTTTTTTTTTTTATTATTTCAAATTTTCACATATCTTTCTACACGTACCTTTAAGAAACAGTTTAAGTATTGCTTTAATTCCATAAGAAATGTGGAGTTGCAGCTTCAGTATTTTTATAGATGAGCGCATACAAAGTTAAACAAAATAAAACTGAGACAAACTGCATTATGGCTTTTCTATGTTAGAACTACACCTCAGAATTTCCCCAGACCCATATTATGTATATTTTTCTTCATCAGAATCCTTCCTTTTACGCTTTTCACTCCTTCTCTTCTTCCTAGAATCCATGGTCATTTGCACTACGGTATTATTTTGTTAAGTTTGGTGGGGGGAGGCTGGTAAATTTAGAACAGCTGTCAATTGTCTTACCTGCCTCAATTTCCTTGCCAATACTTCTAAAGTCATAACCAAACCTTACATTTACTTCTGCAGCACTTTCAATTGTTCTGGATGTTTCAAATGTATATTCTTTATTACACTTTTGACAACTGAGTGATAATGTAACTAATCCATTTCGTTTCTTGATGTCCTCTGATATGACAAAATTTTCGTAGTCACAAAATTTACTCTGTACAAAGTTTCTATATTTACTAACTGAGAACTTGTTGATGTAATATCATTATTTACTTTAGTTAATTTGTCATCACTGCCATTACACAATGAAGCAACCAATTTTTTTCCTGGAGGAACTAATCTTCACTTCACATTCATCGCCAATGTTTGAGGTTAGGTTTGACGAAGTCAATATATTGTCATGTGTTACTACACGTTTTTCATTTTAGGAGTTGTAGCTCTTTTATTATGTAATCAGGATTACTCAAACTGTTTATATTGGTTGTCATGTCGATTTCTTACACCAACATTATTGCTTCTCCCCATCTTCAAAACAGCACTAGTAAATCAAAAAATACTAAACAAACAATGGAAGAATTAACATCATATGTACAAATTAATATTAATAAAGAAAAATAAGGACCTCCTTTGCTAATAAGGGTGTGCTCTTCAATAAGGTTACAATCAAGAAGAGAACACAGTTAGGGGGCTCGGCACACTGTACAGCACTCTAAAAATGAGTCCAATTAAGACTTTTAAAACTATGGGACAGGAAAATAAACATCAGAGTATTTTTCGGGCAATAATTCATTTATGACTTTTCAACACAATGCCGTTCTGGCTCCCCTTCAAGCCAACATTCACCTACATCTGTCACAAAGAAGATGTGTTAAGTTACAGAGAAAAGAGGGGAGCCTGTTATACATGTCGACACCGGGGAGTTTGAATCTGGAGCATTCAGGGAAACCGACCTCTCTTGTCGTTTCCACCCGTTTCCTCTTAATAACTTCTCAACTCACTATTCCCGAAGAGCATCCCGTCCGGAGCATTGGCATAAAATACCTCTTATTATTCTAGGTGCTAAGATACTTCCCCGAACAATGCCATAGTGCCATTTCATTACCTCTACGTATTAGACATAAATAGCACTGTGCTTTATTTAAAAATTTCATTTTCACATTTAAAGAAAATTTCCTATTTTGAGAGACTTGAATCCATCACCTTAAAAAAATTTAACTCACATAAAAGATCCACCAAATGCCAAACTTGGTGTTATACTCCAGCTTGAAAGCCCTATGCCAATGGAAGGGATCGACTTTAAAATGTTCTGTGGTCGAAAACCAGTGCCGCCACTCTCTAACACACTGCGGCAACTTGGTATATTGTTCACTTAGTGCCTAGAAGCGACAAGAAGATTTAATAAAATCCCTCCGCTTACTGTTAACTTTGATGGGAAAATATTATTTGTTCTTTCAAAAATGGCGCTGAAATTCAAATCAAAGTACCAAATTTCTTAAGACATTTGCGTGGGAATTACAGCCGTAGCGTAGTTTATAACTTATATAGTCCGAATTTCGCTGTTGCAGCTTCCAAGTTCTGTTATGTATAATTTTATGCAGCATTAAATATGACAATATTTTGTGATTAGGCAGCGCAGGAGCTACTGATGTGTGAACCTCAAAAGTTGTTATTGGGACGTACCGCACACGAAAACAAAAACATTACTCCTTGCTCTGTATCAGTGACCCTAGCCTACCTTTCAGGTAATGAGACAAATGACAGTTACTTGTGAAAAAGTCGACAGTTGAAGGTTGCTCTTCAGTGTAAAACTACACATTCCGTCCTAACAGAGAGGATTTTGCGTGTACTTAGATAACAAATCCAAGCAATATGGAGCGTTATACGAACGTCGAAATGACGGATAGGGTTTTGATGTATGGAAGAGCTGAAGAGAGTTCAACGAACGCACGATTAATTTAGTTTCATTAAAATATGAATTGTAAAAATAGTTACACCAATGAAAATATTTATTTGATTAACTTTAGAGCATTTTGTTATGACCTTAATTGTACTATATTTTGAAGCGATTATATTTGCGACCAAGTGTTCCACGTTGTGGCGCCAATTTAAAGCAAGTATATTTTGGTGAACAAGTAGTTCCACATTAACGGGACAGTTTGAAACAAAAAGTGTTTAGCTCAGGGTAAAGCAATGAGGTTAATCACAGGGTATGCGTGGATATGTTTCAGAAGGATGGTTTTATTGACACTGGAATGCCCGTTTCAAACTGATTTATTGACTGCTTCTTTTATTATTACATTAAACTCGAAGTTGTCGACCAAGGATTACCAATATCACTGTTTAAAGTTACTGAAGGCGGAATGCTTATTACTCGATCACTTCTAGTCTACCTGGCCCAAGACAGAAGAAGTTGACCGCCCTAATCGGCCTCACGCCGTGGACTGAATGAATGATCACAGATGCGCGTGGGTGTACATGTGACTTTCACTTTCTGGAAGCACTCTTTTCACAAAGATTTATTTTGTGACTATTTTGTCATGCCATTAGTAAGCGTCCGAAGAAGAGCCCATTCAACAATTCAAGTGCTTCCCTTTAGAAATATGCTAAGAACACTGTTTCTTACATTTCTTTTGTTTTAACAACTATTCTCCCCAAACTGCTATTCGACTCAACTGCCCTTACACGTGTTGTAACAAAGAACCAACATTCCTTTGATATCCATCATGATTATTTACTTATTGCATTCCTTTAGTTTCGGTATCAACTTTCAAACACTTACTGTAAATATCAACAACTTCCTTTTCAGTAACAAATGCTTTATTTAGTATAATCAAACACGTGAAATAAAATGCTGGTCTTATTGTATTAGCCATTTAGTTTTGGTTAATTTCTCTACAATTCTTTGATGTATTCTGTTCTGTTTATCATTTAATGCTTCCATTATCAACATCACTAACATTAACTTCCCTCTAAAAGGTGTAAGTTGCATATGTCCACCAGCTTATTGGCCATCATGGACTGTTATAACGGAGTTTTGGAACACGTTAAACACTCATAAGCAATAGCTTCTTTATTGCGGTTTCATAAGCCAAAGAAATTCTTGAGTGAGTGAGTGTGTGGGGTTTTAGGGCCCGTCCAAAGACATTCTTAATAGTAGCAAGCTACTGCGGAGTATATCGGTATGTTTACAAACAGCTACAGTACGCGGCACGGCGTGTCACCTGTACCTGAGAACTACGACAGCGTGAGACACGCGTCGTTGTTGCTCTCACTAGGTAATGCACGTTCATTTTGGAGCATTTGTTTAGGCGCGCTCTATTCTTCTAGTTAGGACAAGAATTGTACTTGCTCAATTTGAAACAAATTCGCAGATACATACACATAATACAAGAAGTAAATCAGATCTACGCATTATAAGCCACAATACAACTTTATTCACACATAGCTTCGAACATAAAGCAGTATTATTATATAACAAACTTCCCGATGGCATTAAAAGTATAACATCGGAAAAAAGGTTTAAACTGACTGTAAACACATTTTTAAGAGAAGGTTGTTATTATTCAGTGGAAGAATACTTAAAACATGATCAACATATCAATGCTTCCTAAAATGATGTTTGTGAATAAATACCTGTGCAACTTCGGAGGTGATACTTGTAATATTCAGAAAAGCTGTAAAAATATCCTACTAAAAGTAATGTCACAGACAACAGATGAGCTTCTATGAAGTAAAATTTAATAATAAAGTAAATATTGATTTTTTTTGGGTAAAAATTATGTCTCTTACAGCCTAGTTCTTAAAAATGTAATACATTAAACTATTATGTGACCTAAGTTGCATTATTCTTAATTACTATTTGTATTATTATTCTGTTAATTACTACTGCATTACTTAGTCACTAATGTATTATTTAACTACTATTGTATTATTTAATTACTATTGTATTATTCATAATTGTATTACTCATAAGAAATGTATTATTCTTATGGGTAAAAATTTGACGAAGCCATGAATATTGTACGAGGGCTATCCAGAAAGTAGATTACGTTTTCGTCTGTTTCCGCTAGGGGCGGGGCTAGCGCGGCCATCTTGGGGTCAGAGCGTTGCGCAGCTCAGTCGGCATCTAGCCGTGCTAGTCAGAGGTTCGTCTGTGCTCCGTTCAGATACTGTGACGGTTTGAAATGTCTGCGTTAATTGAAAATCCCGCGAGCTGCGAGGTGCGTGCAGTAATAAGGTTTCTGACTGCAAAAAACTGTAAACCGATAGAAATCTATCGGCAGCTTTGTGAAGTGTATGGGGACAACATTATCACTGAAGGTGGAGTGCGTCAGTGGGTCATCAGGTTTAAAAATGGCCGAACCAATGTTCACGACGAAGATCGAAGTGGGAGACCCAGCATAGTGACTGCCGAACTTGTCGAAAAAGTCGACAAGAAATGCCCGACCTGGCACCGAGCACCCAAAAACCCCAGAAATGCATGCAAACAATGTCGGCAAGGAAGATGATGGCGACTGTTTTTTGGGACAGAAAAGGTGTGATTTTGGTGGACTTCCTGGAAAGAGGCACTACAATAAACTCTCAAAGGTATTGCCAAACTCTCCAAAAACTCAAAAGAGCCATTCAAAACAAGCGCAGAGGAATGTTGAGCTCTAAGATCTTGTTGATTCACGACAACGCCCGGCCCCACATGGCAAATGTCACTCGTGAAGTTCTTGAATCTTTTAAGTGGGAGTTGTTTCCTCATCCGCCGTACAGTCCCGACCTGGCACCGAGCGACTTCCACCTATTCCCAGCAATGAAGAAGTGGCTGGCTATGCAGCGTTTTGATGACGACGCACAGCTGCAAGAAGAGGTAACGAAGTGGTTGAAGGCGCAGGCGGCCGAATTTTTCGACGAAGGAATTTCCAAGCTCGTACATCGCTACGATAAATGCCTTAATTTGAATGGTGACTATGTCGAAAAGTAGTATTCGAGTGTGGCTTTCATCTGTATATAATAAAATTTGTTTCCTATACTTTGTTTACTTTTTATTCCAAATCGTAATCTACTTTCTGGATAGTCTTCGTATATGCCTAAGGTGAATAAAACTATCTATCTACCTACCTATCAGCGGTAAATAATACCTATTTTGTCACAGAGAAGCTGAGTAACTTCTTCTATATATTCATATAGAGAAGTATATATATGTCATTTCCAAACAACTGTATATTCCCCCATGACCCAAGTGAGGTGTCCCCTGGAGGAAGGATGAGGTGAGACGAGACAGAGGGCGGCCGACTCAAGGAGTCACAACACCGCCGAGGCACTCGCCGACATTTCTACCCTGAAAGGGACCACCAGATGAGAGATGATGTGAAAGGATAATGTGAATGAATTAGAGGAACAGGAAATTAGGGAGATGTAATTAACCTACCCAGCTTTCGCTTGGCTACCTGGGGAAATTGCCGAAAAAGCCCATGGGTCAGGCAGGTCGTCAGGGGAATCGAACACGGACCTCCCAAATTCGGGAAACAGAAGTATCGCAACAGACAGCACGTTCGGTTTCAAGTATATAGGTGAAATGATTTTTCAGATAAATAAACACAAATAAACGTTCTTGTTTATAATAATAATGTAGACAATTGAGGATTTCCTAGACGTAGCTACATTGAAGTGAGGCTAGTGCCAACTCTTCCATTCCCTCACTCGTTTAATTGCCTTCCTGCTTCGCTAATGAACGTTGTGTGTGATACCAAAACGGATATTTGCATTCCCCTGACGATTGCCTGGTGTAATGAATTCAATAGGCTTTGACAACCATGATGGATGATGACGTCACATTGGAATGATTAGTGCAACATCACAGCGGTAGGCTCTTGTTGACAACAACAACAAGGTGTAAAGTTTGGAGTCGAACCATGGACTGTGCTCTGATTTGAAACGCTGCCCATAATTCCGGCCCTTGTATGCTAACTTCATTATGTTGCCTTGTCGCACACCCAGCGCACTTCCGCCCTCTGTCGTGTGCATAGCGAACCACAATTGAGTTTTTTTGATACCCTCGATCTAACCAAGTAACATTTCCACTACTTTCCTCCAGTAAATAAAAGAAATTTTGCATTGCGCACAACAATATGACATCGATAGTTCAACAAAGAATTCCCTTTAAGAACCCCATAGAAATTACATCTTTAGAGGGGAAAAACCCTTCATCAGTTAATTCAATCAACGAAAAAATGAATTGTATTTTCTCTGTATGTGTATGATAATCTTTGCAAAGTAGAGTTAGACTGCAAAATGCAATGCCACAACCGGGATTAGAACCACGAGTATCCCGTTCTCCCTCCACTTCACGTAACAGTGTTGTAAAGTATGAAACCCGGGACCTGAAGTACTTACCATATAGCCCTTTAAAATAAGATTTAACGCCCTTTAACCCATTAGGTTACGTCAGAAGATGAATGAAATCATGTTCAGATAAGTACAGGATACACAGAGCTTAGAGTTACAAGACATTCATCTTTCAGGATAAGGGAAAACCTCCAACGTTAAGTGATATCGAACGATGAATGAAATGATGTTTATATGAGTACAGGGCACATAGAGCTTAGAGTTACCAGACATTTTCAAGATAAGAGAAAACTTCCAACGTTAAGTCATATCGGACGATGGATAAAATGATGTTCAAATGAGTACAGGATACATAGAGCTTAGAGTTAGCAGACATTCATGTTTCAGGATAAGAGAAAACCTCCAATGTTAAGCCATATCGAACGATGGATAAAATGATGTTCAAATGAGTACAGGGTACATAGAGCTTAGAGTTACCAGACATTCATCTTTCAGGATAAGAGAAAACCTCCAACGTTAGGTCATATCGGACGATAGATAAAATAATGTTCAAATGAGTACAGGGTACATGGAGCTTAGATTTAGCAGACATTCATCTTACAGAATAAGGGATAACCTCCAACATTAAGTCGTCGTCGTCTTCTTCTTCTTCTTCTTCTTCTTCTTCTACCTCCACGGATTAGGTTATAGCCTGTTCCGGTCTCATATCGATCCATCGATTCACGGAATTATTATCTTACTCAAAAGTCTCACAGAATCCATTAAGTCATATCGGATAATGAATGAAAGGATCTTCAAATGAGTCCATCATACATAGAGCTTAGAGTCACCAGACATCTATTTTTCAGGATAAGAGAAACCCACTAAAGTTAGGTGATATCGGATCATGAATGAAATGATGCTCAAAAGAGTACAGGGTACATAGAACCAGACATTCATCTTTCAGAATAAAGGAAAACATTTAACGTTGTAATATCGCACTTGAATGAAATGATGAGCACAAGATCCATTGAGCTTACAAGACATTCATCTTTCAGGATAAGAGAAAACCTCCAACGTTAAGTGATATCGGACGATGAATGAAATGATGTTCAAATGAGTACAGGGTACATAGAGCTTAGAGTTACCAGACATTCATCTTTCAGAATAAAGGAAAACCTCCAACGTTAAGTGATATCGAACGATGAATGAAATGATGTTCAAATGAGTACAGGGTACATAGAGCTTAGAGTTACCAGACATTCATCTTTCAGAATAAAGGAAAACCTCCAACGTTAAGTGATATCAAACGATGAATGAAATGATGTTTAAATGAGTACAGGGTATATAGAGCTTAGAGTTACCAGACATTTTCAAGATAAGAGAAAACCTCCAACGTTAACTCATATCGAACGATGGATAAAATGATGTTCAAATGAGTACAGGGTACATATAGCTTAGAGTTACCAGACATTTTCAAGATAAGAGAAAACCTCCAACGTTAACTCATATCGAATGATGGATAAAATGATGTTCAAATGAGTTGAGGGTACATAGAGCTTAGAGTTACCAGACATTTTCAAGATAAGAGAAAACCTCCAACGTTAACTCATATCGGACGATGAATGAAATGATGTTCAAATGAGTACAGGGTACATAGAGCTTAGAGTTACCAGACATTCATCTTTCAGGATAAGGGTAAACCTCGAAGGTTAAGTCATATCGGACGATGAATGAAATGTTCAAATGAGTACAGGGTACATAGAGCTTAGGCTTACCAGGCATTCATCTTTCGGGATAAGGGAAAACCTCCAACGTTAAGTCATATCGGACGATGAATGAAATGATGTTCAAATGAGTACAGGGTACATAGAACTTAGAGTTACCAGACATTGATCTTTTAGAATAAAGGGAAACCTCCAACGTTATAGCACATCGGGAAATGAATGAAATGTGAAAATGAATACATAGAATGAATACACAGCATAGAGTTGCCAGATATTTATCTTTCAGGATTAGGGAAATCCCTGGAAAGTAGATATTGCAGGTAACTAACGGAGATTTGAAGCGTAAGTCCATTTAAAACGCGGTTTGAGATTTGAGAATTCCTTTAAAAATTTTGAGAATCTACTTTTGCTGAATGATTTGATTTCTAATCCAGTTCTTTATTTTATATTATACTTTTAGCATTCCCACAAACACAAAATAACAGAAATACGGATCATTTTTCCAAATATTAGTGTTCCAATCACATATGTAGAATATAGAAAGCTGTTACACTTTTTTCTAGGGTGCTAAATATTTTTCATATTTGTATAATAGATTCCTTTGAATAGACTTTGAAGTGTTTCTTGTTCGGAAGGAAGTTTGTACAACTGGTAAACTTAAAGCTTAGACAAGTCGTTTTAAAGAATACTGTAGATTTCGCTGAAGCACTTCTGTGGTTGTCTTACCTGGCCTGCGGGTTTCTTTTGTCTGAGGTATCACGGATTAAGCGTTTCAGCTGAGAAGGTGCTTTCGTCGATGTTCTCTTGTTACCACTGTGTCGTTCAAGGACAGTTACATTTCTTTTGCGTCTCAGATAAGTTATTCTTGTTGTGAACTTGTACAAATGAGGAATACTTCGGTGAGTTTCACGTGCAATTCTACATTTCTAATTTGTGTAACTATATTCTATCCTGGTTCTGACTGACATGCATTTTCACGTTGTGGTGTTAGCTAGGAACTTTCTCTATGCAGCGTGGTTTTACCTGCTTATAGAGAAATAACTTGTGATAATATTAATCTTAAATTAACCTTATGGATTGCACATTAAGTGCCTTTTTATCGTAATGTTTAGCATGTTTATATACTGTGTCCCGTATCGTAAGATAAAACACAAAGATATATAATGTAAAATATGTTGTAGTACTTTTGAACACTTTTAAAGGCGGTATGTTTTCCAAAGTCGCTTTTCAAAACTTTTACTTGATAGGTACGAACACCACCACTTCTTCTTCTTCTTCTTCTTCTTCTTCTTCTTCTTCTTCTTCTTCTTCTTCTTCTTCTTCTTCTTCTTCTTCTTCTTCTTCTTCTTCTTCTTCTTCTTCTTCTTCTTCTTCTTCTTCTTCTTCTTCTTCTTCTTCTTCTTCTTCTTCTTCTTCTTCTTCTTCTTCTTCTTCTTCTTCTTCTTCTTCTTCTTCTTCTTCTTCTTCTTCTTCTTCTTCTTCTTCTTCTTCTTCTTCTTCTTCTTCTTCTTCTTCTTCTTCTTCTTCTTCTTCTTCTTCTTCTTCTTCTTCTTCTTCTTCTTCTTCTTCTTCTTCTTCTTCTTCTTCTTCTTCTTCTTCTTCTTCTTCTTCTTCTTCTTCTTCTTCTTCTTCTTCTTCTTCTTCTTCTTCTTCTTCTTCTTCTTCTTCTTCTTCTTCTTCTTCTTCTTCTTCTTCTTCTTCTTCTTCTTCTTCTTCTTCTTCTTCTTCTTCTTCTTCTTCTTCTTCTTCTTCTTCTTCTTCTTCTTCTTCTTCTTCTTCTTCTTCTTCTTCTTCTTCTTCTTCTTCTTCTTCTTCTTCTTCTTCTTCTTCTTCTTCTTCTTCTTCTTCTTCTTCTTCTTCTTCTTCTTCTTCTTCTTCTTCTTCTTCTTCTTCTTCTTCTTCTTCTTCTTCTTCTTCTTCTTCTTCTTCTTCTTCTTCTTCTTCTTCTTCACTCCAAGGGCTAGGCAATGCTGCCTGTTCCGGCTTAAATCATGTCTGACCATCGTTTTCGTGGTCTTCCCGGATGTCTCTTTCCTCTAGGTTTATAGTTTATAACTCTTCTTGGGATCCTATCTCTCGGCATTCTCTCAATAAGCTCTCTCCATTCATTTCTATAATTTATTATTTTTTTCAAAGGAACTTATATCTAAATCTTCTCTTATTTTTTTCATTTGGAATTTTATCTAAAAGGGGGCATCCCTTTCCTGTTCTTAAAAATCTCATTTCGACAGCCTGTATCTTGTTTTTGTCTGCTTTAGTTAATGTCCATGTTTCAGAACCAAAAACAAAAGCAGGCACAGCCATTACTTTATAAAATTTATTCTGCGTTTCTTTTCTGGTTTTAGTTTTTAGGCTTCTATTTGTTATGCCGCATATTTATTGAAACAGTGGCAATTTATTTTTAAAATCATTTTCATATTTATAACTTACATATGTTCCCAAATATTTAAAACCCGTAACTTGCTCTAAGATAATATCATCAATTACTATTTTGATTCTAACAGTGTCTTTACCTCGAAACGCATTTGTTCTTGTTTTATTTGTGGAAATTTTGAAATTATAATTCTTACATAACTTATGTGAAATATATACTGCTCTTTGCAGCTCGTCTTCAGTTTTACTTATAATTATTTGGCCATCAGCAAATAGTATTGTCTTAAGAATAAAATTTGGTGCAAGATGAATGCCTCCGTTAATCTTTAACACCCACTCTCTAATCAGATCATCTATATAAATTATGAATAAGATAGGAGACAATCTCCAACCCTGTCTTACACCTTAATTTGTTTGTATCCATTTATACAATCCATTTCCAATATGTATGCTGATTGTTGTATCTTTATATATAGATTTTAGAACTTTAATGAGATGATTTGGGTAGGCTCTTCGAGTCATGATTTCCCACATTTTTTTTTTCAGTTTACAGGATCAAACACTCTTTCGTAATCAATAATAGCTATATGTGTTTCCAGATTAAATTTTCTTATTTTTTCTATTATCTGCTTAACTCTAAAGATATCGTCTGTACAGGATCGTCCTTTGCTAAAACCATTTTGTACTTCTAAAAGTAGAACATCTGTAATGGTTTGTAACATTTTACTTAAGATTCTCCCATATAATTTATATCCAAAAACCACGCGATTTTGCCGTCAAAGTACAGGGATTAAAATCTACAAGAATGGCTGGGCCTTTCCAAACGTGCCTAGGAATTGAGAAGCCTTAACCGTAAAGTCCAGCCGACAAATATTTCTTAAGAAGAGGAGTGAAGATGTCCAATGAAAACATCGCATGGTCGTAGGGCTCGTAAAGTTCAACATAATAATGTTTGATTCAGAAACTATCGGATTTCCAGATCGCTAAAAGATGTTAGTGATTTTCATGCATATATTAGTCATATGCAAATGGAGAAGGCATCATTTACCATGAAAACTCACAAGTTATAACATTCGTAGGATCGGAATATAGTATCTGTCTAATGTGAATTAATTTTAGAAGCACACTTACATATTGCTATGGTCACTACCACAGTGTATTGTACCTACTTCCATGTATAAGTATATTTAGTTCAAATACAAAAGACAATGCATAGCTAAGTGAAAAATGAAAGTTCGGTTATGCTTTTTGTGGATTCAGTGACAAGGTTGCATGTTTTCTCTTATACTGAAAGACGAATGTTTGGTAACTCTAAACTCTATGTACCCTGGGAAAAATTGAACATTATTTCATTAATCGTACGATATGGTTTAAAGTTGGAGGTTTTCTCTTATCCTGAAAGATGAATGTCTGGAAACTCTAAGCTCTATGTACCCTGTACTTATTTGAACATCATTTCATTCATCGTCCGATATGACTTAACGCTGGAGGTTTTATCTTATCCTGAAAGATAAATGTCTGGTAACTCTAAGCTCTATATATCCTGTACTCATTTGAACATCATTTCATTCATCGTCCGATATGACTTAACGTTGGAGGTTTTATCTTATCCTGAAAGATAAATGTCTGGTAACTCTAAACTCTATGTACCCGGTACTCATTTGAACATCATTTCATTCATTGTCCGATATGACTTAACGTTGGAGGTTTTATCTTATCCTGAAAGATGAATGTCTGGTAACTCTAAGCTCTATGTACCCTGTACTTATTTGAACATCATTTCATTCATCGTCCGATATGACTTAACGTTGGAGGTTTTATCTTATCCTGAAAGATAAATGTCATTCATCGTCCGATATGACTTAACGTTGGAGGTTTTATCTTATCCTGAAAGATAAATGTCTGGTAACTCTAAACTCTATGTACCCGGTACTCATTTGAACATCATTTCATTCATCGTCCGATATGACTTAACGTTGGAGGTTTTCTCTTATAATTTGAAAGATGAATGCCTGGTAACTCTAAGCTCTATGTACCCTGTACTCAATTGAACATCATTTCATCATCGTCCGATATGACTTAATGTTGGAGGTTTAACCTTATGCTGAAAGATGAATGTCTGGTAACCCTAAGCTCTATGTACCCTGTACTCATTTGAACAACATTTCATTAATCGTACGATATGACTTAACGTTGGAGGTTTTCTCTTATTCTGAAAGATGAATGTCTGGTAACTCTAAGCTCTATGTACCCTGTACTCATTTGAACATCATTTCATTCACCGTCCGATAAGACTTAACGTTGGACGTTTTCTACTATCCTGAAAGATGAATGTCTGGTAACTCTAAGCTCTATGTACCCTGTATTCATTTGAACATCATTTCATTCATCGTCCGATATGATTTTACGTTGGGGTTTATCCTTATCCTGAAAGTTAAGGGTATTTCTATGTAATGCTGGTAACCCTAAGCTGTATGTACCCTGGGCTCATTCGAATACCATTCTTTTCATTTTCCGATATGACATAACGTTGCAGGTTTTCCCTTATACTGAAAGATGAATATCTGGCAACTATAAGCACTATGTACCATGGACTCATTTGAACATCATTTATTCATTTTCCGATATGACTTAACGTTTGAAGTTTTACCTTATCTTGGAAAATAAATGATAACCTTAAGTTAAATGTACCCTGTACTCATTTGAACATCATTTCCTTCATCTTGCGATATAACTTTACATTGGAGGACTTAAATTAAAATAACAAAATAACGGAAAGTAATGGCACATTAATTGGCAATGGCACCAAAATATATTTAAGATATTGCAGACAAAATAATATTTTGGCACCTGTAGGTGAATACTCAGATATAAAATTGTTAAATTCCATAAACAGTACCTCAAATCCCAGCATCATCCCTTGCTCCAGTTCCTTCAGTAAACTGCAGTAAATTGGTCCATATTGGCGTCTCTGTATTTTGAAGGGAGCAAGTGGCACCTGTAGGGGAAATAGAAAATCATCCGAATCATATTGGAGCCAGTCAGAAATAAATATTGAAATGTTTATATCAACAATGGTGTAAACCTTGCCAGTGTGCAGGGTTTTAATCCAGACTGTGCACGTGGTAAAGTAAAACCAATTAGTCGACCTTCGTATCTCACAGAATCAAATAAATGCAAATAGAATCTG
Source organism: Mantis religiosa (assembly GCA_030765055.1). Taxonomy (NCBI): domain Eukaryota; kingdom Metazoa; phylum Arthropoda; class Insecta; order Mantodea; family Mantidae; genus Mantis; species Mantis religiosa. Next base: position 11,655,984 of record CM060951.1, read on the forward strand.
TAGAGTTTTTTTGCGTATGTCACTAATTAGAAAGTGCTGGCAACTTCCCTTTCTTTTTGCCTACCTAGTGCATTAATTAAATCGCCGCAGTGACGAAAGAGTACTGATAAAAACAAACCAGTAGCTACGTACGTCTGCATAAACGTTGGTCCAAACTGAAGAGGCTGTTCACGTGAAGTAGAGATTGTAATCTCGCGTTGCTCTTGTTTTTTGTACATGCACACGCTCCTTCTGTGGCTTATTAACAACGGGCCAAGAGGGTAGTCAAGTGGAAGATGTGGAAATGAGAAACGCCTCGAATAGTAAAGCATGTTACATAGAAACTTGGTGTAAATTCATCCATGATTTTATATACCTCTGTACTCATACGACCTTCTCCATCCACTCCTTACTTACAGCCGCATTTGAGATAATAGAAATCAACGTTTATGTAGGTGGTTTTATTAGATATATCCTAGTAGATACATTGACACACAGAGAATGCGGTAATGTTTGATGAATAGTCAAATCACTTAAGAACTGGACGGTATGTGACGGCTTTAAGATTCCTTTGATTATACTTATCAAACATATAAAGAACGAAAAAGTTCCTTTTGAGAAAGTTGTAACAGGAATTTGTGTCAGATAATGTTAATTCTGATTTCTTACTTGGATCCTCCTGTACAAGGCATCCACGCTAACATCGGCTCCAAAGTTATGTTCATATGTTCACTTTCATGATTATTTTGAAGTATGTATGTATTTATTGACTGCAATTGGGTACTACCCGGTGGCAGAGTTAAGAATACAGATCAAATTACAAATACTAGATTTACAACAATAACACAGTAAACAATACAAACATGATATTATTTTACTTTAGTCACTTAAAGCATATCTAATTACTTCTCTATTTACATATTATACACCATTATAATTCAAAAGTTAAACTATAAACCATCTAGATTTTTTCTAAATTTCTTCAGCGACAGGGGACAGCCTGAAAGACTGCTACAGGCAATTCATTCCGTTCTTCAATGGTTCTATTAACAAAAGAAAATTTTCCTACGTCAGTTCTGTATCTTCTACCCTTAATTTTATACCTATGATCGTTTCGTCCATAATAATCCGGATTATTTAACCTTACACTAACGTCCACCCATGCCTTTACATCAGCATTAGCTTTGAATAATGCTACCAACCTATGTTTTTTACGCCTAATTCTTAAATCCTCCCATTTAGTCTCATCTCCATTTATAGGCCCAAAATACTTGCCTCTTTTTATGAATTTTATTGCCCTCTTCTGTATTTTTTCTAATGGATCGATTTGGTTAGCTCTATACGGGTCCCAGCATGCTACTCCATATTCCATAACTGGCCGCACTAAGGCCTTGTAGGCAATTTCCCTGGACCTAGCGCTCCCCTTTTTCAATATTCTCATTACGAAATGTAATGCCTTCCACGCATTCCTAGTTGTGGAATTTACTTGTTCGTCCCATCCAGCATTACTTGCCAGGTACACTCCCAAGTATTTGCAGCTGTCCACCTGTGGAATTTGCACCCCTCCCTTGTGATAGTTAACAATAATTTTGCCCTTAGTTCTACTAAAAACAATCGACTTACTTTTCTTGGCACTAATTGACATTTTGTTAGCCGCAGCCCAATTATAGATTTCATTTAAATCATCCTGAAGAGCGGTTTCATGCACTGTATTCCGAATTTTATTATAAATGATACAATCGTCTGCAAACAACCTTATCTGGCAGTTAATATTAACAGCAATGTCATTAACAAAAATGAGAAACAGTAAAGGTACTAGTACTGAGCCTTGCGGCACACCCGAACTTACAGTTGCATTATCGGACAGCTCTTTACGAGTTCCACGAGAAAATTTGTGTGATATATTCCTTCATTAGTTTGTTGTATTTAAACTGATTTAAACTGTCCGTAGTTAATTTATCTTTATCTTCATCAACCGCTCGGATGCAATTTGGGACAGGATTTCTATGTTGGACACACAATTCTTTCTCTTCTCGTGTGAGTTTTCGATGCTATCTATTTCCTCTGGTCACCAATAGTATCATCTTATTCTAAATAAGAGTCATGAGACATCTGTGTTTCAAGGCGTGGTTCGGAATAAAGAAGTCAAATTCTGTAATTGGTTATATTTATACAGATTCAAATTATAACTTAAAATGTTCCTGGTCTAGTACCAGTACTCATTACCACCATTACAACAAAAATCCCTTTCTCTTTAAAACAAGATTATTGACTTATCATCACTATTCAAGACTGAAGAACATATCTTCCTCATATCGTGAAGAACATATGGTGCCTATCCAATGGCACGTCACCATAATTCGTCATATTACGTCATACCATTACTACTTCGGCCAATCACACAACTACATATATTTTATAAATTCATAATTCCTCCGAACATAACCCAAAAATACTGTTACAAAGTCATAACAACAGCATTGAATTCAGTGGCGGCTCGTGGCAGAAATGTTTGGTTTGCGCGGAAGCGGTTTTGCTTTTCTTAGTATTGATAATGTATTATTATACCTGTGAATCTTAAGAAATGTTTTTTTCCCTTCAAATTCTAACCCTATGACACACGCAAATAATACTTTTCAAGTTGTAATACACATCCCAAGAATATGTACAAGAAGCCTAACGCCTGCCTCGGAAGCGTAGATGGTAGCGTGTCTGTCGCACGTTTACCAAGGCGGCCCGGGTTCGATCCCAGGCGACCACAAAGTGAGATTTGTGGTGGACAACACGACGCTGGGTCGGGTTTTCTCCGGGACCTACGGTTTCCCCCACCATTTCATTCCACCGGTGCTCCATCTTCATCCCATGTATCATCAGTGTCACCGCCTGTGAGAGGAACCTCGGTCCGAACATTTGAGCCCCTTCCTCTGGGAGTTGTTTGAATTGGGTTGGTCTCGACGGGGCAGTGTGTTCCCGATACCCACGGGAAATTGGATACTTCCGCCCAGGCTACGGCCGACCGGAGGGGGTAGAGGGTTGCCCCATAAGTCCCGGGTACTAGCCTGCAAAGCTAGTAGCTGGTGTGCTAGAACACCGGCGGCCCTATCAAGGTTATTTAGTAGCCGGTCCATTAAGGACCGGCGCGTAAGTGGCGTATCCACTTCCGTTCTGTCTGCCGTTTATAAAATAGGTACTGTCCTTCTTTTTCACTTCATGGCATAGTCAATCAAGTGCCTGTTCCGCCTTCGAAGTCCTCCAGCCATCGTTTCCTGGTTCTGCCCACCTTTAAGATGATACTGTAATATTTATTTTTAAGTCTATTATCTGGCATTCTTTCAACATGTTCCTTCCACTTTTGTTTGAGATCTTTTAACCCATCATTCATACTAAAAATGTCCAGCTCTTCTCTTATATTTTCATTTCTTATTAAGTCTCTCTTCGTGCATCTTTTCCGCTTCTCAAGAATTTCATTTCTGAAGCCTGTATTTTACTCTGTTGTTTTTTAGTTAACGTCCAAGTCTCACTTCCGTATGTCAGTATAGGTACAGCCATAAATTTGTAGAGCTTTAATTTTGTTTATTTACGTATTTTGCTTCTAAATGTTCTATTTATTGTTCCACGCATTCCTTGAAATTTGCATATTTTATTGTAGACATAATATTCCTTGTCATAACTAACATCAGTTCCCAAGTAGTTAAAATGGCTTACGTGTACAAGGCAACGATTATTTATAACTATTTTTGTTCTATTTGGCTCTTTCCAAATGAATGCCATTACCTTTGATTTTATAAAAGAAATTTTCATATTATATTGTTTACAAGGTTCACTAAGTTTAAAAAAAAATTTGCAGGACATACTCGCTATTTTGTATAATAGCTAAGTCGTCAGCAAACAATAAAGTATTTAAAAGTTTTTATTTGAAACTTTAAAACCTACATTCACTAGCTGCTTCCATTTGTACACTAGGTCGTCAATATAAATACTAAAAAGTGTAGATGATAAAGAACACCCTTGTCTGTCAACCCTGATTAGTAAGAATTTTTCTAGAAGTTTTACCATTGTTCCTCACATTTATTTTTGTTTTAAAGTAGAAGCATTGTATCATTTTTACTAATTGTTGTGGGTATCCTTGTTCTTCCAATATTTGCCACATTTTTCATCGTTTTATCCTATGGAAGGCTTGTTCAAAGTCAGCAAACGCCATATGCGTTTCTTTGTTTTATCCCTATGTTTTTCAATTAGTTGTTTAACAATAAAAATGTTATCTACACAGGATCTGCCTCTTCACTTTTTTCTTCTGAGAGAAGACATTCAGCTATATTCTGACACCTTTTGTTTATTATTTTAGCAAATATTTTATAGGCGGTATCCAGTAAACACATTCCTCTGTAATTTCTACAGTCATTTCGTTTCCCTCTCTTAAAGATAGAGATGGTTTGGGCTATAAGCCAATCTTCTGGGATACATTGCTCCTTCCAGCACATATTATAGAAATATAGCAGTCGGGGCTTTAGCAATAACCCCCCCCCCATATTTAAATAACTCTGCGTTCAATCTATCTTGGCCCGTTGATTTCCTATTTTTAGTTTTTATGAGTGCTTCTTATAATTCTTCAATTAAAATTAAATCTCCTTCATATGTGACGGTACTGCCCTATGGTAAAAAAAAACCGAGAGGCCCGGATTCTGGTCCTACGTGTCCAGGACTGAAGGGAGTAGATCCTCGCACTTGTCACCGCCTGCAGTGCCGTATGTAGTAAAAGCGGGCGTTAAACACTACACATTTCATTGCCTCACGTTAAGAGGTCCCGAGTTCAAAGCTCGGTCAGGGTGAGTTACCTGGATAAGGTTTTTCTGTGGTTTCCCTTATCCTTAAAGACGAATATCAGGAAGCTTTAAGCTCCAAGGACCCCGTACTCATTTGAGCATCATTTCACCAATTTCATTCATCGTTCGATAAGACTTAAAGTTGGAGGACGTAAGGCACAAGAAAAGCCTGACACAATCTTTGCCTAGAGGTGCTTTATTAATATACATGCATCATACTTATCAAAGGATGGCATTAAAACATTATATACAACTCATTGCCACATAATCTGCTCCCTCGCCAGAGCATTTGTTTTTTCCACTGATTCCCGTGCACAACACTGTATGTACTGTATGTACTGTCCTCCACAGAAGAGAAGGTCTCCGAGGCCTGAGACGTAGGGGTATTGCAGAAGGTTCCCACGTCCTCCCTGGACAGATTTATGACTCCCCATGTCGGTACAGTAACAGACCATTCAGAAACATTCTGACGGCTTCTACTTTTGCGACGGTTCTGCTTTTCGTGTCACACGCGTTCTTTGTTTCACACATTTGCTGTCCTTGTCCCACTGTGTCAGGGGGCGCATTCCTTTCAGACATCTTCTTTGCGTTGCTGGACAGTACACATATAGAAACGATAGAGCCACACTGTAGAATTCAATGCCATAGCCGGGATTTGGACCGCGGATTTTCTGGTCTCCGTCCAGACGCTCTAAGCCATTGAGCTGCTATGGCCAATGTGCCAACATGACATTAAATTCTCCAACTGACTCGTGTTTTTCCCGATAACCCCTAGGAGTTCTCATAAACACATGAGACAACTACCTTAATGACGACTTACTATGCTGTAAGTACTTTAAGTCCCGGGTATGACATCAAATTCTCCAACTGACTCGTGTTTTTCCCAGTAAACCACTAGGAGTTCTCATAAACACATGAGACAACTATCTTAATGACGACTTACTATGCTGTAAGTACTTTAAGACCCGGGTATGACATTAAATTCTCCAACTGACTCGTGTTTTTCCCGGTAAACCACTAGAAGTTCTCATAAACACATGAGACTACTACCTTAATGACGACTTACTATGATGTAAGTACTTTAAGGCCCGGGTATGACATTAAATTCTACAACTGACTCGTGTTTTTCCCAGTAAACCACTAGGAGTTCTCATAAACACATGAGACAACTACCTTAATGACGACTTACTGTGCTGTAAGTACTTTAAGACCCGGGTATGACATTAAATTCTCCAACTGACTCGTGTTTTTCCCGATAAACCACTAGGAGTTCTCATAAACACATGAGACAACTACCTTAATGACGACTTACTACGCTGTAAGTACTTTAAGACCCGGGTATGACATTAAATTCTCCAACTGACTCGTGTTTTTCCCGGTAAAGCACTAGCAGTTCTCATAAACACACGAGACAACTACCTTAATGGTGACTTGCTATGCTATAAGTACTTTTAGGCCCGGGCTTTACAGTTCGGACCACTATTAGGTACAATAAATGGAAATTAATTGTTCTTTCACACAGTGTCTACTCTTTCATAGTGCGTCCTACACACAAGAACAGTTTTATATAATTCCCTAACTATCCACCAACAATTGGCACATTTCAAACAAAACACACCAGTAGCAGAAAAAGTATCTGAGAATTTCGCAACCACAGATCTTGTCACATTTCTCGTACATGACCTCAGAACTAAGGTGCCTTTACACACCAGGTTTTCATTTTTATTAAGTTCTACTTTTCCTATCAAGAATTTGGGTGTTGGTCTACTCAAAGACTACAATTTTACTTTTTCTTGAAGAGGAAACAATGAAAGTTGCACGTCCATTAATGATTTTACAGAGTTAACCATCATTCTTTAGCTACTGGATTTTATAAAACCACCAGTGGGCGTGTTTTCTCCGGTTTCATTCGCAGTTTATTCCACCAGCTGCTCCACAATCACAGTCCTTTTATCCATTGAACCAACATTTCAAAGAATCCACTTCTTCGACCTGAATCGCCAAGGCTCCACATGCGGAGAGTGAAGTTTGAAATGAACTAGGAAGACAATAACAATACATTTCCAATAAAAGGCTGAATAAAACTGAACAATGAATTTAAAAACATTTAATTTTAATAAAAGATAATAACTTTTAAAATAACTGTTCGTTTAAATTGGCTCAGAAGTTTTAGAAAATCACATTTCGGTTGTAGGATCCCCTTAAAGGGAATACCGTGCATAATAAATAACGCCACGAGAAGGGGGAGCCGTGCAAAAGGGTGAAGCTGGGAAGTGGTTTAAGGAATCATGGCACTAATGCTTTTAATTACGTTATCAATTAAGATTCAGGAGATTGAAAGCTTTATCAGACTGACAGCGTTACGATAAACAATAATTTAATGAGAACATCGTGGAAAACGGCCCTCAGAGAGACTTCCAGATAAGAAGCTGCTTTCATTTCGTTAACACCACAAAATGGGCTTACCGCCTAAGGGCATCCGACGGTGAAGGGGCATAAATGTGAAATTACAAACGCATCTAATTTTCAAAACAAATCTCAGGGATTCCAAGCCGTTAATCCCTGCCTTCCTTAGTCCTATTACATTATAGCAATGAGAAACTAAAGAGTGGAAGTACAAGATATTCATAGGTATTTTATGTTAGTTAGTTAGTTACTAACACTCCCCACATGGCAACCTTGGCCTTCGGGGTAACCTCACCCCACCAAGTGATGACCGGACCCATTTCTCAGGAGAAGGCACCCAGAGGGCGGTGTCCATTACCTCCGATGATAGGGTGATAGTGAAGATGGCGGTGAGGTAAGAGGACCTACAGTTTTTACCGTGGACTCCGAACCACGTTGGGCATAGGGGATACTTCACGTGTGCTAGACAGAGGTGAAGGCGTGGATAGGGCCGACTTAAAATCGCCAACCCCAGAGCCGGGAATCGAACTCGGGACCCTTAGAACGGGAGCCGCGAACGAAACCACCGCGCTACCCCGGCGCCCCATAGGTCTTTTATTATGTGCTTTAAATGGGAAGGGTTCAGGAGTCCAGCTAATCAGATGCAGTATCGCACTCAGCATTGCCAGCTTGTTACCCCACTCCTTTTATATTTCCCTCTCTCTCGCAGACTCATACAACATGCAGGTCTCCTTGGCGCAGACGTAAGGGTAAGCAAATTATATTTTACAAAAACCTTTACAGTGATTCAGTTGCCAAAATCAAAATTGGAAAAAAACATTTTCGGAGCTATGTATATTTTAAAATACTGTCACCCGAATGTCGAACTCCCGATAGAACGGGCTAGCAGTAGGGCCAGAACGGAAGTATTCCGCCACGCCTACCCTACCCTACGTCACTGTGCCGTCTCTTCCCCCTCCCCCTGCCGTCTCGAACCTTCGTGATGATTCACTGAACCGCGAAGCTTCCAGAAAAAAGCGATATTCCTATAAAAGGGGCTCCAGTGACGAGTGAGTTCAGTGCTGCTGGACGTGGAGAAGGCATTCGCCACTACCTGGCATGAAGGACTCATTTACAAACTCCTGGAGCATGAAATTCCCCGTCCATACATTTCCTTGGTGGCCGGTTTCCTCGGAAACCGAAGCTTCCGAGTAAAGATGGAGGGGAAGCTGTCTACCGAGCGGCCCATTGGCGCTGGAGTACCGGAAGGCAGCGTGCTGTCGCCGGCGCTCTTCGCAGCTTACATGGCCGACATCCCAATGCACCACAACACCCAAACCTGTCAGTATGCGGACGATTTCATGATCTTCGCAGTAAATAGGAACACACGGTACAGTTTCCGGCAAATCCAAGCCCAGCTCCGGGCAATTGGCGAAAGGAGCGCAAAATGGCGAATGGCGATTAACCCGGAGAAGAGCTCTGCTATTCTCCTGGCGAAAACCATAGCCAACCGGTTGCAGCAGAACTTCGTTTTACGGCGCCGTCGAATCCCATGGGTGCAAACGGCGAAGTATCTCGTGGTGACGCTGGACCGTAAGTTAACTTACGTTCCGCACGTCAAGGGCAAGGTCCAGCTGGGGCACGTCGCACTCCGGAGCCTATATCCTATTTTCAGATCAACCATACCGATCCGTCTCAAACTCCAACTGTATCAGGCGATCATTCATCCTATGATTCTGTACGGCTGTGAGATCTGGGGAACAGTGGCTAGTGCCACTTTCGTCAGGCTCCAGACGCTGCAGAACAAGGCACTACGCATCATCTACGATACAGGCTGGAGATTCCCTGCTCATATCCTACATTAGCACTCCCAGATCCCGTACATTGTCGATGTCATTCGCGAGAGGGGACGATCAATGTACGACAAAATCCAAATTCACCCCAACCCTTTAGTGAACTCCCTGGGAATGGTATGACCCGAGAGATCCAAGACGCTTGCCGTCCTTCAGACTGCCGAGAGACGTCCTGGGAGCCCTTTGGTAACCCAAGGAAAACCCCAGATATCTCTGGGACCAACTTCTACGCCGAAGGACCAAGCGCTACACAACCCGTACCCAAAACGGAGCAAAAAAAAAACCAACTAAATCGTGTCTCCCAAAAAGGGAGAACGATTAAGTGCAGCTGCCCACGACAAGAGGGGCAAACCATTTCAAACATTTTAAAAATTTCAAACATTCAGTAATTTCAAACACCCCAGCAGAACATGGATCTACTAGCTCATTTCGCAGGTTAAGCCACAAAGTGGCTAGGTACTGCGGCATAAGACACCCGGACGGGGATAGCCCCGCCCGACTAGGACTACCTCTGGACCTCTGGTGAGTTAAGTTCTTGGCGAGCAGCCGTGAGGAGCGCCCAGCGAGGGGACGGACTGCGTACGTGCATTGCAGGAGTGTACGTAATTGCGACTGCAAGTGGAACTGTAACGGACAAACTGGTGAATTGTAATTGTGTGCGCTACGTAATTTTATGTAATCGGCAAGTGTTCCAACTGTAATTCGGTGGAAACAAGGAACATTTTAAATTTGTGCAATTGGACTTTATATTTCACGAATCCACAAAGTTACAATACTATAACTATAATGATAGTTTATGAATTACCTGTTCTTCTATTCCAATGGAACTGCCAGTTTCTCATCCATATCGCTGTCAATGTCACTTACGTTAAGAGACAATTCTTCATTGTCACTGTCTTCATGGTCTGAGTCTTGCAAATTTATGATTATAGGTTCCAAAATATCGTCACGTGCTATTTATTTCTTAAAATCGTCTTCTTGAAGGTTTTCTGCATGCCTCACGCAGTTTTCCCAGTCCTGTTGTGTTACCTTGTCAATTTCTTCGTGAACAAGTCGTTTAATGTTCGTCAGTTTAAAAGTATAAAGTCTCTTTGGAAACCCACTTTATATTTGAGCCCACACTAACTCAACTGGATTATATTGGCAGTGGTAAAGCGGGAGGCGTCTTACCTCGTGTCCCATTTCAATTGCAAGTTGATCCAGCTTATACACTTTTTACGGTTTTTAAACGGAAGTACTCTTTGCAGTAACTCATTTTTAGTTTCTGTTTCCGAACATTTTTGAGGAACGTGTACACCTTAAAAATAATACTTCGAGCCTGCCTTTGCAATGCCTGACTTTTTGACTCGCCACTAAATTCACGGCAAGAAGCCATTGCACTATTTAACTCTTACTCTTCTGTTGGGTAAAGAACAACTGAATGATGATCTGAACTCTCCAGAGTAAATAAACACTTCTTATCCAGCATTCATTCATAAATATGAGCATACAGCATTCCACAGGCTAATCGGAAATATATTAATAGGATAGATAGAGTCAACATGAAAAATTCAATGCCATGGCCGGGATTTGAACCACGGATCTCCTGGTTTCTGTCCAGTCACTCTAAGCCTTTGAGCTACCATGGCCAACGTGCCTTCCTGACATTAAATTCTCCAGTTGACTCGTATATTTCCCCGGTAGACCACTAGGGGCTATCGCATGCGAGATTGTGGCGACTTATTATCGTAATTACTGACGTCCCTGGCTTCATCATTTAACTCTTATTATTTTATTTAATTGAGAGAAATTAATCATTTCTCCACACTAGTCATATATACGCTAAGATTTTTGATAGATAGAGTCAATGCCATGGCCGGGAAGGCACGTTGCTCATGGTAGCTCAAAGGCTTAGAGCGACTGGATGGAAAGCAGGAGACCCGTGGTTCAAATCCCGGCCATGGCATTAAATGTTTCATGTTGACTCTATCTATCAAAAACCTTAGCCTATATATGGCTTGTGTTGAGAAATGATTAATTTCCATCAATTAACTAAAATAATAATAGTAATAGAAGCTGAAGCTTTGCTGGCGGCGTGAATATTTCAAGTTTTCCCAGGCTTCGAGCCATGTGTATATGTGGTGATGTACCGACGTACCGCGAACAATGTATGATCCCGAAACGTCGTTACATCACCACATGTACACATGGCTTGAAGTCCGAGAAAACCTGGAATATAGAAAATAAAGTGTTTGCTCTTTTTCGAATTTAACATCTTGACTTATTCACAGTAATTCTTTAAATCCGTCATGTCAGTAGTTAAAATTTCAGTTCTTCGTAATTAAAAATATATGTACATACATACACACCAACCACTTTGACCTCTCTAGAGTAAATAGAGATTACGAACCGTTAATAAACAAAGATATAATGGTACCAGATACGTTCTTCCAGGGCAGCAGCAAATGTATTGTTTCCTCTCGCTCGAATTGGCTTATTCGAAGTAATTCTTTTATCACGTCATGTCAAACATTTACGTTTCAGTTCTGATTAATTACAAATATACGTACACGCATACATGCCGACCAATAATGATATTCATACAGTGCTTACGTCGCGATTTACTGTTATAATACAGGTAATAGTGTTTTATTTATTTGTATTAGAAAAACTATTTGAGCTAAAATTTTAGGGTTTTCGTTGTTATGTTAGATACATTACTCTCTACCTTCCACATGGTTCAGTTTCGGAAAAATCTGAACTTTGTCTTAGGGCGAATAGTATTTCTTACAGTTTGATTAGGTTGGCGCTCCTCACACGTCACTTAGCGGGAATGCAATACAATCTTCCCATTTGAAACACATAATACTTAATTGATTGAAATTAATGACTTCTTCACACTTGGATGGCATAGCCTAAGGTTTTTGATAGAGTCAACATGTAAAATTCAATTCCATGGCTGGGATTTGAACCAGGAATCCACTGGTTTTCGTCCAGTCGCTCAAATCCATTGAGCCACCATGGCCAACTTGCCGTCAAGAGTAAAATGATGAAGGCTGAAAGTCAAGCACTAACGATAGTAAGTCGCCATAAACGGCGCATCTCGGATGGGAAAGCCCCTAGTGGTTTACCGAGGAAATATACGAGTCAAATAGAGAATTTAATGTCAGAATGGCAAGTTGGCCATGGTAGCTTAATGGGTTAGAGCAACTGGACGGAAACCAGGAGATACATGGTTTAAATTCCGGCCGTGGCATTGAATCTTTCACGTTGACTCTATCTTGTATGGGAATAGTGGAATAGTGGCCTATGGACCTTAGGTTCAGGTAACGTTGTGCAAAGTTCTGGCTAAAGAAGAACTATGAAAAGGTTAAAAAAATAATAGGGATGCTGCACTGCAGACTCTTTGCAAAATGGCTGACATTGACATTCGTATTAGACAGCGTTCTGTGATTGAATTTTTCACTGCGGAAGGTGAAACACCAATTCGCATTCACGAAAGGCTAAAAAATGTGTATGGTGATGCAACGGTGGATGTCAGCACTGTTAGACGAAGGGTTCGTCGCTGTAACGAAGCTGAAGGACAATCACCATTGACAGATGAAAAGCGAAGCGGCAGGCTGGTGATTGCAGTGACTCCAAGCAACAGTTAGCGAGTCGATGACATATTTCGTGGTGATCGCCGGGTATCAACAGGTGAATTGTGTCGCATTACCTCCCTCAGTAACGGCAGTGTGATGACGATTATTCAACAACTGGGTTACTCAAAAGATGATTCACCTTGGGTACCAGAATGTTAACTGCCCAAAACAAAGAAACAAAGAAAACTATAGCCTCCGAAAACTACCAACGCTTAAATTTGCAGGGAGAGGAGTTTCTGTAAAAAATTGTTACTAGAGACGAAACATGGGTTCGTTTTCTTGAACCTGAATCAAAGAGGCAGTCAATGGAATGGCATCACACAACGTCACGGAAGAAAAAAGAATTCAAAACTCAACGGTCGGCAGGGAAAGTTATGGCGGCAGTGTTTTGGAAGGCAGAGAGTGTGCTTGTGATTGATCTCTTGGAGCAGGGATGCACAATAAATTCTGTCCAATACGCCAGAACTCTCAAAAAGCTGAAAACACGTGTTCGCCGAGTTCGCCCAACAAAAACTATGTCCTTCTTTTGCATGGCAGTGCAAGACCACCACTGCAGAAATTGAGAAATTGGGATGGCAAGTCTTACCTCACTGACCTGGCACCATCAGACTTCAATCTGTTCGGGCTACTAAAGGAAGCTCATCGTGGGATTCATTTTGAAGATGAGGAGGCTGTGAAAACGTCCGTGCGTCAATGGCTTTGGAAGCAAAACCGTGTGTTTTACCACACTGGAATACATGCCCTAGTTAAAAGGTGACCAATACTGTGGAAAAGGACGAAGATTATATTGAATAGTGACAAATGCATCGTCAATGTTGTAGTCTTCAAGCTATGTGTATTGGATTCAATTTTCTTGACAATTAAAAGAGAAAAAAATGGAGGCATTACTTTTTGACTCACCGTCGTTTAAATAATTATTTGTTAAATTATCTCTCAAATTCATAATAATTTTTAATTGCAAAATTGTAAGTTGGAAATTGTAAAATATAAAACTCTAAACAAAAATTGTAAATGATTTTCTATCTTTCTCTGGTTTAGTATACAATTGCCAGGGTTAAAGAAAAGCAGATTGTAAATACTGTAAATAAAATGTTGACTCTATGTAACATACAAAGGTCGTTAGAGAAAACCTCCCTAAAGGCCTATGGGTCAGGTAGTTCAGCCTCGAGAATTCCACACAGATCTCCTGAACGCCTGCCACAAAATAAACCATGAGCCATCGCGCTGGGTAACTTAAGTAATAACTAGGGTCCGGATAGTTGTGTAAATACATGAACGTACATACATTTAAATACTTTCCCTTAAGTACATAGCCTTACATACCAGGGCTGTTCAATAAAGAATGATCAAATATTTTTGGCAACGTATCTTTACTCATCCTCATAATTTTGATGGTCGTTTTTGTCTTTTATCCATAGATGGCACCACTTGTAATATGTAATAGCGTTTAGGTGGATAAGCTATCATATACTAAGACTGATAGCAAACTGCAACTATATGACTTACAAACAGCTTATCTTTAATTTGTAATAATTCTATGAAAATTGAGAGTAACTATACTTTATACTAAGACAGCAATGAAGGAACGCATAATTGTCTCTTAGAAAGGAAGTGTTCTAAAGGAAATATACGTATTCACGTTTCCTAATCATATTTTGTTATAATGGAATAATTACACACTAACAGTATAAAATTGAAAGAAGCGTAGGGACAGTGAAGCACAAATTAGTACAAAAGTGAATCGTAAATATATTGACCCACTGCTTCACTCACACTGTTTATTCACAGGACATGTTTCAAGAGCTCTTGCTCCTATCATCAGCTGATACTCGATTAGTGTAAGTTGTAGTGGTTTCCTCTTTCTCAGTATTGTCAATAGATGACGTGATGTACTTGTCAAAGGTGTCCGGTGGTGGAGTTTCAAAATTCATTACTCTATGACGATTTTTGTTAATGAAGATTTTTTCCCATACGGAAAGGTCTATGGGGTGATTAACGTATTTTATTAGAGATGTTTCCAAGTTGATGTCATGTCTAGTATTCAAAAAATTAAAAGCCACTGCTGATTTTTCTGTTTCACCATTTTTAATGTTTCTTATATGTTCTTTAGTTCTGATGTTAATATTTCTTTTTGTATTTCCTATATAAATTTTAGGGCAAGTTTCACATTTGATCTCATACATTCCTGGTTTTCCTTTGGTAGTGATTGAATTTTTGGGAGGGCCTTTTAACAAATTTCTGATATTAAATCTATTTTGAGGTGCAAGAGTTATGTTATGTTTTGAGAAGATTTTTTGGAATTTGTTATAGGCTGATGGGTGGAAGGTGAATTTTTTAAAAAGTTTTTTCTCTTTTTCTCCTGTAGGTTCTAGGGTGGTGGTTTCTTTTATTTTCTTAGCTTTGTTAAGTCTGTTAACTGTTTTGTCTACTAAATTTGGGTTGAAACCGTTGGATATAGCTACTTTTTTATGTGTAGGTATTCTTCTTGATAATCTTCTCTGTTTAGTGGAAAGTTGATCATCCGAAAGATTAAACTGTTGAAAATGGCATGTTGGTGTTGTTTTGGGTTGAAACTGTTGTTCTTAATGTAATTATCTGTGTGTGTCGGTTTCCTGTAGATACCAAAAGTGAGTTTGTTGTTCATTTTTTTGATCTTGATGTCCAAAAAGGGGAGCACACCATCCTCTTCTGTTTCCAATGTAAATTTTATAACTGGATTTTGTATATTCAAAAGTCTAAGACCATCTTGTATGAGTTTTTTTAAGTACTATTGCAAAAATGTCGTCAACATAGAGATACCACTTTGAAATAATTTGGAAAAGTTTTTGTGATATGTGTTTCAAAAGCACTCATAAATAAATCTGCCAAGAAGGGAGACAATGGGTTGCCCATAGCTAGGCCCGTTTTTTTGTTTATAGATCTGTCCATTAAAGCTGAAAAAATTTTGATTGAGACAAATTTCTGTAAGTTGTGAAAGTTCTTCTATTTCTTCAGGTGTTATTTGTATTGTATAGAAGAACTTTCACAACTTACAGAAATTTGTATCTATCAAAATGGAATGATTAAAGCATTCCTAAAGTATTTAATGGTGCAATGGGGCTTTTGTGGCCCGATGGGGTGAAACACAGCAATGTCCATAGCTTTTCCAGTTTTTTATCCTAAAATGTTACATCTCACATGTCTTGTCCATGCATTCCATCGCATAGCAGAACTGGCTCGTTCAACATTTTCTAATGTTTACGCCCCCATTTCTAATACAAGGAAAGTGTTTTAAAAGGCTTACAACAGAGTTGATCAATACAAAGAATTATTTCCTGAGCTTCCACACCCTCCTCAGCCAATCTTAACTAGGTGGGGAAGCTGGATTGATGCTTTAGGCTACTACGTGAAAAATTTTGATATTGGGTAGCAAGTGCTCCAGCATTTTGATTTCCAGGATGCAGCTTCTGTTGAATCTGCCAAGGAATCACTCAGTGATAAACCTAAAATTAATATTGCCTATATTCAATGTATTTTTTGCCATTTATGCATTGTCATTAAATGTTGGAGGCGCCATCGTCAAAACTCTCCGAGAACCTTGATGTTGTTCATTTTGTGGTCACTGCTCTGGAAAGTCTACAAGGACCGGTGGAAGCTGCAGTGTGGGATAAACTCTTATCCAGTTTTAAGGGAGAAAACGGGATTCAAGACAATCAGTGCTATTACCAAAATTCAAAATCAAGGTAGTGCCGAATACTTGAAAATTGAGTACACAGCAGAAGACTTGTGCAAGTTTAAATATGCACCCATTACTTCATGTGAAGTTGAACCACTATTCAGTCAGTACAAAGCTACATAGGATTTTTATAAATGAATATCGGGGAATGCAGTCCGGAAGGCTAGTCTTGAATTACTACTTCCTCTGTCGACTGTTTGGATAGTTGTAAGAAAACGCTTACGGCTACGTCCTTACCGTTTACAGTTATTACAGACTCTAAAGCCGACAGACCACGGATTACGTGCCAACTTCGCAAACGACATGTTTCATGACGATGACGATTTTACGGATCGTGTTGTCTTCAGTGATGAATCGAACTTTCACCTTTGTGGACATGTTAACACTCAAAATGTGTGCATCTGGGGCTCAGAAAATCCTCACGAGATGGTACAAGGACAACGAGATTCTCCTTAAGTGAATGTCTTTTGTGCTGTATCCGGGCGAAAAGTTTATGGGCCCTTCTCTTTTTGGTGAACCTACTGTAACTGGCACTTCTTGCCTTAATACACTAGAGAAATAGTTATTCCCCCAGTTGGAAGAAAATTAGCTTCATTTTCCAGAGAGATGGTGCACCACCTCACTGGCATAACGGAGTACACGATTTGTTGAACGTCACTGTACCCGAGCGCTGTATAGACCGCAAGAGCCCCAATGACAGGGCTTGCTATGCATGGCCTCCACGTTCTCCTGACCTAACGCCATGCGACTTTTACATTTGGGGCTTTATCAAGGATCGTGGTACATGCCTCCGCTACCAGCTGACCTCCCTGAATTAAGAAACCAGATTGAAGCAGCTGTTGCTACAATTACTGAATACACACTTATCAAGGTTTGGGAAGAACTCGACTATAGACTTGATGTGTGCCGTGTGACAAAGTCAGTCACATTAAACATTTATAAAAATCTTGGTAAAACTGTTTGAGTTTTTCATTTTTTTTTTCGTTTGATATATCATTTATAGCTGTAAGTTGAATGTACTAAACCTTATAAAGAGATAAAACCCCAATATTCATTTATATGTACCCTGTATTATGCGACAACAGAAGAACTTTTACATTTTAGAATTTGAAACACATGTCTGTATCCTATTGCTGGAGATCGTAATTAAGAAAATTAGAAGCAGTATGCCAGTTCCAATTTTTGACTAATTTACATACATTTCCAATTCACTATACTTAATTCAAGAACATGTAGGGGAATTCTGATATTATGTTATATATTTCTTTGTATTTGAGTAGTTTAATGATATGTATTTCACTGATTTAACCCCTAACCCCTAACCGGTATGGCGGGATCAGAAGGACCCCATATAAAACTTTTTAACATGTCAAATCTATTTTCTATGTAGTGTGGCGGCCGCGCCGTGGCTCAGTGATTAGACCGCCTGGCTCTCACCAAGGCGGCCCGGGTTCGAACCTGGGCGACCGCAAAGTGAGATTTTTGGTGGAAAACACGGCGCTGGGGCGGATTTTCTCCGGGATCTCCGGTTTCCATGGTATTCCACCGGTGCTCCATCTTCATCTCATGTATCATCGCCTGCGTCCCGTAGGGGGAGGGATGCGTCCCTTTCAGCTGCGAAAGTGCGGGCGCTGTGGACCCCTAGCACTCGTGGTACCTCTGACGTTACTAGAGGAACCTCGGGCCGAACATGCCAAGCCCCTCCCTCTGGGAGATGTTCGGATTGGGTTGGACTCGAGGGGGCAGTGTGTTCCCGTCACCCACGGGCGATTGGGTACCTCCGGCCAGGCTACCGGCCGCCCGGAGGGGGTAGAGGGTTGCCTCATAAGTCCCGGGAACCAACCTGCAGAGCTAGTAGCTGGTGAGCTAGACACTGGCGGCCCTACCAAGATTTTTTGGTAGCTGTTTCATCAAGGACCGGCGCGTAAGTGGCGTATCCACTTCCGTCCTGTCTGCCGTGTGCAGGCGGGGTGGGGGCAGCTTATAAAATAGGTAATGTCCTACGGTAAATATACCCGAGAGGCCCGGGTTCAGGTCCTACGGAGCCAGGGCTAATGGGAGTAGATCCTCGCATTTAATGTCATCGCCTGCGGTGCCGTATGTAGTAAAGGCGGGCGTTAAACACTACACATTAAATTTTGCGCAGAGTGGTTGTGGTGGAAAGAGTGCGCACACATCGTTAGGGAGGACAGGGTGACTCCACTATAGTGATAACGTAAGTACATCAAATCGTATTGCGGTATGTTTCAGCAGGAAACGTCAACAGCTTACACAAACAAACTGCATTATATTTTATGGTGTGTTGTTACCGAAACATGGCGTTAAGTGAAAGCCCATGACCCGTAGTTTAAGGAATGTCTGTTATCCATTGCAAATGAGTTAGAGAGTGACTAGTGATTTTGATAATTCACAACATAACCCGGACTGTGGTAATGTTCTTAACAGTGATTCAGAGCTAGAACAAGAATTACAGAATGGGGATGAAGAAGAAGTGGTAAATGAGTACTACAATGCCACAAAAGGAGGAATAGATAAACTTGATGAAAAATGCACTGTTTGTGTGACCAATAGACGATGTAGAGGTGAACTCTTCGTATTTTCTACACAATGCTGAACATTTCCACGCTGAATACCTTTGTAATACATTCATATTTAATAGAAAACCATCAAAAATCACGCTTAGAGTTCAACAAGTCATGGCAGCTAGTTGAACCACTTCTACAGAGAAGGATGAGTATTCCACATCTCCCTCGAGGGTTAAGAAATAACATTGTCAGGATGCTAAAATGCAATTAGGAATCATAACAAAACGGGTTAGACGTACAAAGTGTCCTAGAACAAAAGATAATGTAACTTTCAGTACTCCAATATGTAGAGAATAAACAAGAAGTATTTCTGAGGATTGCTTTTAAACCCTTACTGTGATTTTGTCCAATTGCTATATCCGTTTAATTTTAAACACTTTTATTAGTTACTATTCATCTTTAATTTCATACTTCAAAGCTTATTTCCAGAGTAAAGCATCTAGTTTGATTCAAAATAACTGATTCTTAAAACTATCATCATTAAACAAATGAATATTATCGGGTTGTCTCATAAATTCTTTCGATTCTTGTTACGTGTTTACGACTAAGAACTCCTGAGAACACTGCATGCCCCCGTTACTTTTACGTCAGAGAAGTTGCCTGATAATATGGGGTTTGTTTACAAATACAATAATTGGAAAGAATGCTATGAACACAAACCACAGCGACCTCACAGCCAAAGGTAAAGAGGTCAACTTATGTAAGAATTGGTAACCAAACTTCAGTAAGAGTTTGTGGATGCAACAGTGTGGAGTTGTAACTTGTGAATGTTAATATGGAAGGCAAGAAGTAATTTTCGACATTTAATGCCGTTTAATTACCGTAAAGGTAAAACAGCCTCACAAAATCAACGGAAGATTTGTGCTGTTTACGGAGAAGATGCAGTGGCGAATCGGGCATGTCAAAAATGGTTTACTCGATTTCAAGCTGGGAACTTCTCTGTGAAAGACAAACCTTGTTCTGGACGACCTGTCTTTACGGATGAGGACAGGATAATGGACATGATTACTAACAACCCCAGAATAACAACTCTGGAGGTAGGTTAGGAGCTAAACTTATGCACCTGTAGTCAGGCACCTAAAGAAACATGGTTACGTAAATCTTCGGGATATATGGGTTCCGCACGAACTGAGTGAACAAAATTTAGTTCAGCGCGTTTCCCTCTGTGACGCATTGATAAGACGCAATAAAACGGCCCCTTTTCTGAAACAGCTGGCTACAGGAGACGAAAAGCGGATTGTGAACAACAACATCCGAAAGAGAAAGTCATGGCGTAAGAAAGAGGAACCACCACTCTCAATTCCTAAACCAGGGCTTCATCCTGAGAAGATTATGCTGTGCATTTGGTGCGACTGGAAAGGAATTATTTATTACGAATTTCTTTCTCCTGGGGAGATCATCAATTCAGAGAAATGCTGTTCTCAGTTGGATCGTCTGAAGGTTGCCCTATGAGAGAAAAGGCCAGAATTAGCATCTAATGGTGGAGTCGTCTTTCATCAAGACAATGCCAAAGCACACACTCGTCAGAAATTACGGGAATTTGACTGGGATATGTTACCTCACCCGCCTTATTCACCAGACATTGCCCCATCCGACTATCATTTATTCCGATCCCTGCAAAACTTCCTAAATGGCAAACGCCTTACTTCCTTGGAGGATTGCACACTCGCCGTAGAAGAGTTCGTCCACCAGAAGACTGCAAGATTTTGGAAAAATGGAATTGATAAGCTTCCTGAGAAATGGATATATGTTATTGATAATAATGGTGCATACTGCACAAAATAAAGTTTGTTTTGAAAAGTTTATTGCCTTGTTTACTTTCGATGACCTTGCGTATGTAAACAGATTACCCCTAGATAATTAGGCAACTTCGTTGCCGTAGTTGTTATGCGGGCATACAGTGCAGGCGTTCTTTGTCGTAAACACGTAACAAGAATCGAACGAATTTATGAAACAAACCAATACATATATGGTAAAAAGGGATCTTGTAGACATGCATGCGGAGACTTACGACGTAGTTTATGTCTAATTAATCTCTAAATATAACTGAATATTACAATTTATGTTTAGTTTATTACGATTTATCGTCCTTCATCCTCCATAACTGTCAAAAATGAAATGTGGTCCTCCTGACCCCACCATACTATTTGTGTTACAAAAACTGCACCATACTGGTTACGGGTTAATAAAATTACATTAAATCTTCAATATTATAATGTCAATTGCTACATGGAATGCGCTGCTTTACACGTAATCTCGATGTCAGTGCAGCAGATCTACATGCCTTTCAGTCTGTCCATTGCTAACATGAATTTTTATAAAGCGCCATTGTTCTTTCTGACTTCACCTCTCTGAAGGGTGACAAAACATTTGGCTTTCCTCCAGCGGTATGAATAAATAGTCACCGAACTGTAAATTCATTTGTTGGCCATAGTTACCATTGCAAAACGTCAGCTATATTTGTACAAAAAACAAACTGCTCTTCGACAACTGAATCACAGTTACTATTGAAAGTATTATCTTTTATAAAAAATAAAATGTATAACTAGGCACCCCAATGTTATTTCGAGCTCATTCGTTCCTACGTAGGTACACACTTTCGGTTCAGTAAATTTTAATTTTGTAATTCATTTTTGAATATGCCATAATTTTCCTGTCGAGGGTGTGGGATTCGGTAACATATTGACCTTGCGTAAATTGAGGTGCATAAAATGCAGCATACAGTGTGTTGCTGCATCCTTATCATTTAATGAACCCGTGCGGAATGGAACATACGATATGTGATAGAGTGTTTGTGTTGATATGCCCTTGTTAGTTCTTCTCTACGTAGTCACTATCAAGATTTACACGTTTGTCCCAGCGTTTCTTGACCATCCTTGATTGTAGAAGTCTGCAGAATTCGCTTTAAACCACCCTTTCACTTCATTAATGACACCATTTTTATTGTCAAATCGGTCCAAACGTAACGTATCCTTCATTTCCGTACACAAGAAAAAGTTACATGGTACGAGATCGGGTTAATAAGGCGGATGCTGTAAGGTCTCAAAGCCACATTCACTTGTTTTGTCAACTGCAACTTGAGATGAATGAGCTGTTGCATTGTCAGACAGAAGACGAACAACTTTGGAGAACATACCGCGTCGTTTATTGATTACAGCT
Source organism: Mantis religiosa (assembly GCA_030765055.1). Lineage (NCBI taxonomy): Eukaryota > Metazoa > Arthropoda > Insecta > Mantodea > Mantidae > Mantis > Mantis religiosa. The sequence continues at coordinate 11,678,103 of CM060951.1, forward strand.
ACTCGTAACATATCCAGAAGAATGTAGTAGTATCTGTCAGTGATGGTTTGACCCTTGGCAAGATAATCTGTAAGGATGACTCCACGAAAGTCCCATAAAATTGAAAGCATATCCTTGCCAGCTGACTTTTGAACCTTTGAATTTTTGGGAGGGGTGAATTGGCATGTTTCCATTCCATGTTCATGGTTTTTGTCTCTGGATCATACTGATAGATCCAAGATTAATCCATGGTTAACAGACGATCATAAAAATAATCTTCATCTTGTTTCAACAGCATCAACATCTGTCTTGAAAGGTCACGCCGTGTTTGCTTTTGGAAAGTGGTTAGCAAACGTGGAACCCACCGTGCAGACACCTTGGATATGTGCAGTTCGTCCACACACTACCATAACTAAGGTGTGTCTCATTCATGACCATTTGGATGGTTGCTCGTCTGTCTTCCAGTATTAAACACTCCACTTTCTTCACTGTGACAGCTGACGGTCTACCAGATCTTGGCTCATCTGTCAGGGACATGTGACCAGTTTGAAAATTTCTTTTCCACCTCACAATAGTGTCATACGCTGGGAAATTATTTCCTTAAACAGCCGGCATCTCATCATGGATATCCCGGGCAGCATTGCCCTTTAAATGCAGGAACTTGATCACACTAAGAGCCTCAATTTTCTTCAACTTACACCTCAGTCGCTTTGGCACTCACTGTAAAAACGCAAAAGCACTCAAATCACTAAAATTAACAACTCTATGCGTCGAGGGATGAATAATGACACTTAAAATATTTCATCATTCTTGTATAAAATGTACCAGGTGATAATTAACATTTTAGACAACCCCTCGTAGAAAAATGCTTTTATCCGTACCAATTCAATGATAGCGGCAGGCGCCACCGTGAGCCGGGGGCTCCGACTGAAAAACATCGCGCAGGCCGTTCGGAAGTTTTTGGGTCTCTCTGTGCGTGCACACCAGACACACACACAAACACACACACACACACACACACACACACACACACACACACACACTAATATTGTCACGCTGGTCGGAAAGGTGGGCCGGTCTGAGAAGATGACGCAGTCAGGGAAATATGTAGTCTTTTATGCTGCCGAAAGCTAAGCTTTGTGACTCTTCCTTTTGCCGTCTCTACTACAGTCCACTTCAAGATGATTCCAGAATTATTCTAGATTGATCCGTAAAATATATAATGAGGTGCTCTAAATAGTCAGGAGAGTAAATCGAGAGAATACGAGAGAATACGGGGCAGTACAAATGTTGTGAGCAACAGAGGCGTAAGTAAACGTTCTCCCCGTGGTATTCTTACGGACCAGTCGTGTTTGTCCTGAGCACAACGTAAATTATGAACAAATCGCTGCACTAACAGATCAAGAAACAAATGAATTAAGTTTAGTTCAACTTGGCGTTGCTATTCTGTCACCATAAATGATGAACTAAAACTATGGAGTGTTGGGTACAACTCAAACAGAACTGTAATTTAAAACTGTGACGTCTTACATTCTCATTCTCTGTTCAGACAGTAAGAGTAGCCCTTCAGTTGGCAACAAGTCGTTTGAGGGGTGACTTTCAGAATTTTAAATGGAGCCGTTTCATACGTTGTAGCTGCTACAGCTCTCATAAATATATTAAAAATAAATAAATAAACTTATATTAAAGATTTTCTCTAAAACAAAAGCTTGAGCAAGCGGTTCAGGTACAAAAATTATATTCAACACACATAATCATAATGCACAAAAATAACAGCTGTTGCTTTCAAAGCACCTGTTTATTTTTAATTTACGGTTGAACAATATTCGGCGTTGAAATCCCTTTGTATTTACCTACTGAATGCGTATGGAGAGATAAAAGCAGATTATGAATATTTTCGTCATTCATAGCAATTCTTGGTCAACCAAATATTCTCCTGTCACTTCGGTTCCTATTTCATTTATTTCTCTTCTTTTCTTCTCTCTCTTTAACTAACGTTCACCATCGTTGAGTCATACCACGATACGATACAATAAATTTAATGGTTGAAATGGTGCTCAAATGAGACCGGAGTAAATAAAACCTAGGAGTTACCAAACATTCATCTTTCGGAATAAGAGAAAACCTCCAACGTTAAGTCATATCGGACGATTAATGAAATAATGTTCAAATGAGTACAGGATACATAGAGCTTAGAGTTACCAGACATACATCTTTCGGGATAAGGGAAAACCTTCAACGTTAAGTCATATCGGACGATGATGAAATGATATTCAAATGAGTACAGGGTACATAGAGCTTAGAGTTACCTGACATTCATCTTTCGGAATAAGAGAAAACCTTCAACGTTAAGTCATATCGGACGATGAATGAAATGATGTTCAAATGAGTACGGGATACATAGAGCTTAGAGTTACCAGACATACATCTTTCGGAATAAGAGAAAACCTCCAACGTTAAGTCATATCGGACGATGAATGAAATAATGTTCAAATGAGTACAGGATACATAGAGCTTAGAGTTACCAGACATACATCTTTCGGGATAAGGGAAAACCTTCAACGTTAAGTCATATCGGACGATGATGAAATGATATTCAAATGAGTACAGGGTACATAGAGCTTAGAGTTACCTGACATTCATCTTTCGGAATAAGAGAAAACCTTCAACGTTAAGTCATATCAGACGATGAATGAAATGATGTTCAAATGAGTACGGGATACATAGAGCTTAGAGTAACCACACATTCATCTTTTAGGATAAGAGAAAACCTCCAACGTTAAGTCATATCGGACGATGAATGAAATGATGTTCAAATAAGTACAGGGTACATAGAGCTTAGAGTTACCAGACATTCATCTTTCAGTATAAGGGAAAACCTCCAACTTTAAGTCATATCGGACGATGAATGAAATGATGTTTAAATAAGTACAGGGTACATAGAGCTTAGAGTTACCAAACATTCATCTTTGAGGATAAGGGAAAAATTCCAACGTTAAGTCATATCGGACGATAAATGAAATGATGTTCAAATGAGTACAGCGTACACAGAGCTTGGAGTTACCAGACATTCATCTTTCAGTATAAGGGGAAACCTCCAACGTTAAGTCATATCGGACGATGAATGAAATAATGTTCAAATGAGTACAGGGTACATAGAGCTTTGAATTACCAGACATTCATCTTTGAGGTTAAGAGAAAAATTCCAACGTTAAGTCATATCGGACGATAAATGAAATGATGTTCAAATGAGTACAGGGTACATAGAGCTTAGAATTACCAGACATTCATCTTTGAGGTTAAGAGAAAAATTCCAACGTTAAGTCATATCGGACGATAAATGAAATGATGTTCAAATGAGTACAGAGTACATGGAGCTTAGAGCTACCACACATTCATCATTCATGGTCAGAGAAAACCTCCAACGTAAAGTCATATCGGACGATAAATGAAATGATGTTCAAATGAGTACAGCGTTCATTGAGCTTACGGCTAGAATTTCTAATTCTACATTTCCGTTCTAGACATGGCTGACACGAAATAAGAATTATTTTCCATCTCTTTAGGAATGGTTCGACAAGAGAAGGACTGTGTATGCATAAATTAGATTTTTTTAAACTGATTTTTGAGAAAGGAGGTTTAATGGAGCTTCGAAATAACGCCATTAGGTACTTATGTTATGTGAAGGGTAAACGAAATAAAAGCACGGCGTCGCTGAAAGGTTTTCGCGGCAATATATGATGAAAGAGCAAGGTGGTTCTTAAAATGATAAAGACAAGTGAGGAAGAAGACTTGCTACTATCAAATGAAGTGTGTCAAGTGACATTAAAGCCATTTCCTTGCAGAATGTCAGGCAGAATAAAACGCAGAGTGATTTGCGCTCAGTGAGGCGAATCACAATGCTCTTATATTATTCACGGCGCGTTTCCTAGCACTTTGTGCTGCTGCTGCAGGTAAGTATATCAACTCTCCCACTTTCCACAATTTTGTTGGCTTTCAACCTTCCATTCAGCAAAGAGGCCTCCATGGACAACTCCGCCTCCGCCATTTCTCACCTTCACTTTCTGCTCTCACTTTTGTACTATGCCAGGTTCATAGAGATAAACTTTTATAGAAATGGTTTAATTACCTTTTAGATACACTGAAAATGAAATAAAATTTCTAATTTAATTTGTATAGTGTGATCCATATAAATCTGGTCCACTTCTATAGGTAATAACGTTTGAACCAATAATATGACACACGTGTAACTTTGGGAGGATATAATACACAATTGGGAGATTACATTACAGGATTTACATCTCAGAGAAAATGTTGGAAGTGTCCTCCACCAGCATCTATACATGTTTGTACTCGTCCCACCATATTCTCTGAATTTTTACGGAGAGTATCCTTGCCAATGTTATTTAATTATATATTTATTTATGTTATTTATGAACAATTTAAATATTTTAATTACTTAGGGTGTGATATTTCTATGAATGTGACAGAGATTTAAAACAAAAGAACTATAAATTTCAAAACATATGCTGCACTATAAAACGAACATTTAAAAACAAAACTAGAAGAGGTACCATGTTAAAATTTTATAAAACTATAGCAGTGCCTGTTATATATTATGGAGCCGAGACCTGGACCTTGAACAGAAATGATAAAAGAATAATTCAAACGGCTGAAATGAACGTAGCTGGCAGTAGTGTTAAACATCACATTAAAAGTGAAACAATAAGAGAACAACGAAAAATATTTACTTTAAATGATAAACTCAGGGAGTACAAACTGAAATGGCAGGATCATCTCTCTCGAATGTCAGAAGAAAGACTCGACAAACAGGCCTTGTAGTATAAACCACTTGGTATTAGAGATGTTGGAAGACCACGGAGACGCTGGAAAGATCTCTTCTGAACCGAAACAGGCCTATCTGTTCTATCTTGAAGATTGATGATGATGACCAATGAAGTGCCACGGTTTTATTAGATGTATGGCACATTGCTCCATCTTTCTAGAAATAACCTTCTCTCAATTCGACATCATCCAGCTGCTCCACAAGTGTATTGAAGATACCCATATAAACTTCAAAGTCCATAGTCGTATGAATTAAATGGAACCAACAACCATAGATGCCGGTGGAGGACACTTCCAACATTTTCTCTGAGATATAAATACTGTAGTTTAATCCACAAATTGTGTATTTTATTCTACCTGAGTTACATGTGTGTCCTATTATTGGTTCAAGAATTATGACCTATTGAAATGGTTCAAGGTTATTTGGATCGCGCTATATATTCTTACATATATGACAGGCCTAATACCAGTAACGATCTTCCCCACAAAAGGTGATTACATAAAATAATATTTATACAGATACGTAAGTAAATAATAATAATAATAATAATAATAATAATAATAATAATAATAATAATAATAATAATAATAATAATAATAATAATAATAATAATAATAATGATGATGATGATGATGATGATGATGATGATGATGATGATGATGATGATGATGATGATGATGATGATGATGATGATGATGATGATGATGATGATGACGATGACGATGACGATGACGATGACGATGACGATGACGATGACGATGACGATGACGATGACGATGACGATGACGATGACGATGACGATGACGATGACGATGACGATGACGATGACGATGACGATGACGATGACGATGACGATGACGATGATGATGATGATGATGATGATGATGATGATGATATTCTTAAGAGGGATAAGAGGTAGCGAAAAGGAAATTTGTGAATTGTGTGGGTGGGAAAGAACGCACTATGTAACAGAATGCGAGATGGTTGCAATGTGGAGAAAAAGTTTTGGTAGGAAAAATGGGAGAAAGTAGAGAAGAGGATGGTAGCTATATAAGTGATACAGAAATTAAAGGAAGATGGACAAGAAATGTGAAGAATATAAGAAAGGAAGATGAGGGGGAAGAATGGGTGTAATTAAGTAACAAGGAGACATTGAGGTTAAGAGCTACCTGACAGAGCAGAGGAACAGGGTGTCATTTAAGACAAGGTAGCGAAAAAGATAATAGATTAATTAGTGTGGGATAGATAAGCAATTGTAAGGAATTAGGTAAAAGATTGTAAAATCAAAGCACGAATAAATTATTCATTTATTCATTCATAGAAATATTCTAGAAGCTGTTGGTCATGTCATGACTTTGAACACAACTGTATCCATGACGTGAATGTGTCAATTGCCCCTCATAGGCTCACAATGCTTCAGACAGACATATTTGTTAATTTACAAAAGCAAAGAGAGAATTGGAATGTCTGTAGCTACACATTTCTGAAATGTGCGTGCATAGGTAGCATTCTGTTGTTTTTACTTTACCCACTTTATAACACACTTATCGGCCTACTTCCGGCCAGTTTCAATCTTAAGAAGGTCAACCCAGGCTCACATGCATGAAAGTAATTAATTTAATTTATCGTTCTTCTGTAACATTATTGGCAAGTCTAAGTTTTGAAACAAATTACAAAGCAGCATGTTTCACTTCTACCGTTAACTTCAGGAAGAGGTTGGGTCAAAGAAATTCAAGTAGGTGATGGCGAAGAAACGCCGAGATAATTAGTTTCCTACACACTGTGCGCTAAGTAAACTTGGCAATGCACTTTTGTATAGAGGTAGTACACGATGTGCCACAGACGCCTTCCCTCACTTAGATTAGGCAACCCAAATGACATCAGATAGAGCAAACTGTTCTCATTGTCGTATCGTTTCATTATTTGCTTCTGCTTCAATTATTTTGGCTCTCTGTAGTATTACTTAGTTTACAGGGATAAACTGCACTGCGTATCAAAATGGTAAAACAATTTCATTGAAAATACACGTTTTAAGAACCTGTGAATGAGAAAACGCAACTGGCAATAAAAAATCTCTCTCTGTCTCTCTCTTTCTGTTTGTGTGTGTGTGTGTGTGTGTGTGTGTGTGTGTGTGTGTGTGTGTGTGTGTGTGTGTGTGTTGTTCAACCTGTTTTTGTTAAAGCGGATAAAGTGTAGTGATTCGCTTCTTACCCTTAGATGGGAAAACTTGCGAGGAGATAAAAGCGTAAGTAGATTTATGGAGAACTTTTGCCTTCTACAACAACTGTAAGATGTTGGCTTAATGAACTTAAATGTGCACGAGTAGCGCCCAGGACGCCCTGCAGATGTGGTTACCAAGGAAGTCATTGAAGAAGTCCACGACATGATTCTCTGTTACCGTCTAACGAAAGTTCGTGAAGTGGCAGAGGCCATAGGTGTATCGACGGGAACGGAAGTTCGTATTTTGCACGATAATTTGGAGATGAGGAAGCTATCAGCCTAACGGGTGCCGCGTTTACTCACAGTGAGTCCCAGGCTTTTGCGACTTTCAAATTCCAAGCTGTGTCTTGCGTCGAGGTTCAACTGTCTATGAGACCTGGATTCATCATTATTCTCCGGAAACCAAGCAACAATCAAAACAATTGTTTGTTTCGGGTATTCTGTTCCAGATAAGGCAAAGGAGGTCTCAGTGATGGCAACGATTTTTTGGGATGTGAAGGGTGTCGTACTCAATGGATTTCCTGGGAAAAGGAAAAACGATTACTGAAGCATACTACAGTGATGCATTGTTCCAAGTCGACAGTTGCAGTTAGGTCTAACCGAAGGTCTAAAAACTCTGGCCTCTATCAGCCCGGGAGATTTAGAAAACTCCGGGTTTCTTTCCCTGGGGCAATACCTTGAGTCCAACCCCCCCCCCTCATCGACAACAACGTGAAGACGGGTGGAAGTGGATACGCCCCTTACGCTGCAGACTAGTACCCGGGGCATTTTAGCCAACCCTCTGTCCTCTCCGGAGGACGGAGTCCCCTCCGAAGCCTGGCCGGAGGTACCCGATCTCCCGCGAGTAACAGGAAGACACTGTCCCATGGAGTGCAACCCAATCCAAACAACTCCCATTCAGGAAAAGGCTGGTATGTTCGGCCCGAGGTTCCTCTAGTAACGTCAGACGTACCACGAGTGATAAGGGTCCGTAGCGCTCGCAACACAGCACCTGAAGGGGACGGATCCCCTCCCATACGGAGGGTCCAATTTGACAAGAAGTTGAAGGGTACAAATCCCCTCCCCTACAGAGGGTCCAATTCGACAAGAAGTTGAAGGAGACCTGGCCCTATGTGGCGAGGAAGAAAGTTGGGCTTCTTCACGATAATGCCCCAGCACTTTCATCTGGAGTCGCTGCCACCAAATTGCAACAACTGCGTTATGAAATGAGACCACATGTCCCTTACTATTTAAATTCCGTTCTCCTTGCATGTGCGAAGGATTTAACAATGAACAACTTACCATTTGAGAAAGGTATGGAAAAAAAGAGTTTCCAGCTGGTCTGTAGTACGGACCGTGCCCTCTGCACTGTTGTGACTTCTTTGAAGGGTACCCACTGTCTCGTGATGCCTAATTCCTCCTACCCTATGCCCCACTTAGGGGACATATTGTATGCCCACGACAAGAGGATAGAGGGGTATAAAGGACGGAGGAGCTTGAAATGTTGATCTGCTCCAGTAGGGGATCTGTTTACTAGGAAATGAGAGTGTGAGAGTGTATATGAGTCACCCATGCTGCCAGATCTAATGTTTGTTGAAGTGATGGGTATTATGTATAACTGAGTTATGTGACAATATTTCTGTATTTTAAACGAGCCGTCCATCCTTTTCATACTCGGAAGGCGAGCATGCACTCCGATGAGACAGCAAAAGTGATTACGTTGCAGATTCCTCTAGCTTGCCTTCTTGTCTTGGGTAATCAGTAAGTACAATATATGTCGCCGTGTGGCATTGTTGTGCTGCTGCCACAGCCGGAGCCGGGCGCTCGACAAGAGAGAAAAAGACAGAGAGAAGCTCTGTTGCCTCTCAGAGAGAGGCTCTCAACCCATTGTTGCTGCCACTACATTTCTTGGAAGCTCTGCGGCTTTCTAAAGACAAATGCTGGGGAGGTGTTAGAACCGGCAGTTGTTTGTTGGTTATCGCGACAGTCAACAATAGAAGTGTACCGCAATGACTTCTTTCATTTGTTTTCGTGCAGCAGAATACTGAGTCAGCTTGAAGACAGCTGTTTGTTAATTTCACTTTCTTTTTTTTTACTGTAGCAAAAGTTGCTCTAAATTTCTGCAAACCAGATTTCCGAATCTACGTTATCAACGTAGTCACAATAACAAGCCCACTCCCTTTAGTATTAGATATCCCCAAATTCTCTACTATTCTTCAGCTCTCCTTATACTACCTTAAATACGGAGTGGTTTAGTATCAACTTTAACATAAATATTATCACAAGTCAAGACAAGAGGTAATACAGCGCGTGGAAATATTTGTTCTTTATTTCCATGTGTTAGTTTGTGATTTGCAAGTCAAACTCGACGCACGACCGTATCTTACAGGTATAACATACCACCGATCTGCATAAATACCTTGTTTACTAATGTACAAAGGTAATATTGCCATAAAATATGAGTGAAGTATGGATCTATTTTGAAGTAGGCAGTACTAACAGTAAAATACTACTGTGTAAAATATGAAGTAATCTTCTTGCGGTGTTAAGTCACAAACATAATTAACTTTCAAAAGCAAGACACAACGTGCGTTAAAGTTATAATATCTCCATTTATTTTTCACAAAGTAATCACAACAAAAATGTGAAACTAGCGTCACATCTCAAGTTAATCTCCCTCTAGCCGGACACATTTTCCACAATGTCGACGTCATGATTCCATGGCCGATGCGAACGCTGCTTTAGGAGTGTGTTTTGATCACTGGACAATCGCTTAGGCAATTTGCCACCACGGAGAGAGTTTTTGATCAAGGGAAACAGCCAAACGTCGCTAGGAGCCAGGTCAGGTGAGTAAGGAGCCTGAGCAGTCACTTGAAAGTTGTTGTCACGAAGAAATTCCTGCGTCGCATTTGCCCGATGCGCTGGTGCGTTGTCTTGATGAAAGAGCGTACGTACAAACTTTTCCGCCCGTTTTTCACATAATGCTCTGAGGAGTTCATTCAACATTATTTATTTAATTTACGTCCTGCAACGTTAAGTCATATCCCATGATGAATGGAATGCATGAAATGCTCAAATGAGTCCGGCGTCCATGGAGCCGACATTCGTCTTACAGGATAAGGGAAAACCCCGGAAAAAACTGTTTAGTTACAAAGCTACAAAGTTAAGTCATATCGGACGATGAATGGAATGGGCGAAATGATCCCAGTATCCACAGAGCTTAGAGTTACCCAACATTCGTCTTACAAAATAAGGGAAAATCCCGGGAAAAAACTTTTTTTTAGTAATTTACGTCCTCCAAAGCTAAGTCATATCGGACGATGAATGGAATGGATGAAATGATCCCAGTATCCACAGAGCTTAGAGTTACCCGACATTCGTCTTTCAGGATAACGGAAAACCCCAGAAAAAACCGTATCCAGGTAACTCATCCTGACCGAGATTCGAACTCGGGATCTCTTGAACGTGAGGCAGACCATCTACGCTACCGAGGCGGGCATTTTCATCAGCGATGATGTTGAGTCCAGAGGCTCTACCCCCATTAGCCTTGAACCCGTAGGAACAAGACCCGGCCCTCCTTCAACCAGGGAGTATCCAAGCTGTCCCAAAGGGAGCTCGGCGTCCTCCGAGGTGCTTTCCATAGTGTGACTTTGAGGGTTCGTGAAATGATAAAACGAGGTTATAAAACACAAAAACTACACTTTATTCTCCTAGCAAATACATTCGTCCATCACAATTTGCTAGCTAACCTCAAACTCTTTATTTTCTCTCTAACAACTACTCTCATCTGTCTCTCACTTCCGGTAACGATCGGCCATCATTTTTCATCGGCTTCGCGAGCCTACCACCAGAGTGACACTGCTCCCTCCTCAAGGCTGGTCGTCCCGAACAGCGCCTTCGTAGCGGGCCAGGCGATCCAGGTGTACCACCATCTTTCCTCGCGATGTTCCGAGGTGAAGTCGTACTCCTGCTGCCTCTGAACCCCACCTGCTGTTTGGCCTTCCGGTCGCGCCGTCACTATCACTTCGCTCCTCGCGGGGACAACCACGTCTTCGCTCAAGACGACCCTGCCAATTCCAAGGCGCTGTTCTGGTTGACGGAGTATAACCGCTTCTCCGTTGAGCCTTAGGACCGTCCTGCTGACGTCGACCGTTGCCTCGTGGCTCCTGAGGGCATCCAGTCCCAGAATCACCTCCTCAGCCACCTTCGCGACGAACACCCACAGACGCACGGCACTCCGTCCCAAGTTCAGCTCCATTAGGGCCTCCTTCTCCACAGGCATGGTGTCGCCCGATGCTGTCACAAGCTCGTATGGTCGGCTCGGCTTCCTCGTCGGCAAACCCTTCGCCACGTCAGGTCTGATGATGGTCACGGCCTACAAGGTGTCCACGAGCACGCGGCACGGCTTTCCTCTTACCCAGCCGTCCGCGATGAGGTTGTCATCCATCCGCCGGCTGACGGCGCGGATTGTCACTCGAGGGGATGGTGGTAATGGCGCCGACGTGCTCCTCTCCACGACGGGCCTTACTCGTTTTCTGGCTGCTCTTCCTGGTGTGGACAGTCTCTCCGCAGGTGTCCGGGCTGTCCACACCCCCAACACAGGCCACTAGGTGTTCGCCGGCGTCCTTCAGCTGGTCTTCTGTCTCCGGCGTAGCGGACACTTCTCGTTCTCGACGTCGGGATAGATGCTACCTTGGCCGCCTCCATCCTTAATTCCGCTGTCAGCGCCTCGTGAATGGTTTTATAATCGCCGAGCATTAGGCGCTGACGAATCTCCGTGTCGCGTACCCCGTCGACAAAATAGTAGGCGGCTTCCCGGGATACGAACTCCATTGGCAGGTCAACCAAGGCCTTGCTAGCCAGCTGCTCGATCGCTATGGCAAACTCCTGTAGCGTCTCCCCCGGCTGCTGCGACCTTGCCTTTAGCTGGCTGCGGTATGCTGCGGCTAAGCGGTGATTCCCGAAGCGATTCTCCAGGGCCTCCCAGATGTCCTTGGGCGCCGCCGTCGTCTGCACCGCGTTTAGGATTTCCGCGGCCCGTCCCTGGAGACTGGCTATTAACTGTGTGGCCTCCCCCTCCGGTGACCATCTGTTGTGCTTGGCCACTGTGTCGAACTGGCGGCGGAAGACCTCGAATGGTGACGCGCCGTCATATTACGGAGGTTTGACGCGCGCCGATGTTGTGTCGCATCCCGGTGCGTCAGCCTTCAAATCCTTCAGTCTCCTGCCGACGACGTCCTCCACCATGGCGTTCAGGGACTTGACGCTGCTGTCGGCCTTTCCCTCCAGGTTTTTTACGCGGTTCGCGAGGTCTTCGACGTCTTCAACCATGGCGTTCAGGGACTTGGCGTTATTGTCGGCCTTTTCCTCTAGGTCATTGAAGCGGTTCGCCAGGTCCTCGACGCGCTCGTCCACTTGGCCCATCCGCTTGCCCAGCTCCGTCACGTCATCCCTCACGCCGCCCAACTGTTCCTCAAATTTGGCGGCGAGGACCTCGTTCGCCTCCTTCATTTCCGTGGCCAGACTGTCGTTCGCTGCCTTCATTTCAGTGGTCATTTCGGTCTTTACTTCTTTCAACTCTGCGGCCAGGTTGTTATTTGACGCTTCTGTTTTTGTTGTTAACTCGTTCATCTTCGCGGCCAAGTTGTTATTTGCCGCTTCCGACTTCGCTGTTAATTCGTTCATCTTCTGCAAAAGCATTTCCAATGCCGATTCCATGGCCATAATATCCCGTGATGTTGTTATCCCGCTTCCTGACACCAGTTGTGACCTTGTGGGTTCGTGAAATGATAAAACGAGGTTATAAAACACAGAAACTACACTTTATTCTCCTAGCAAATACATTCGTCCATCACAATTTGCTAGCTAACCTCAAATTCTTTATTTTCTCTCTAACAACTATTCTCATCTGTCTTTCACTTCCTTTAACGATCGGCCATCATTTTTCATCGGCTTCGCGAGCCTACCACCAGGGTAACAATAGGGCAAGCCCTAGAGACTAACAAGCCCCCCCCCATCTGGTCCTAGGGACACAAGACGGGACGGAAGTGGATACGCCACTTACGCGCGTCAACACTCAAGGTGATGACTACCGATATGACCTCGGTGAGGCCGCCTGGTGATCTAGCACACCTTCTACTAGCTTTGCAGGCTAGTTCGCGGGAGACTTAATGGCTTCCCTCAACCCCATCCGAAGACGTACCCGATTCCCACGGGTATCGGAAACACACTGCCCCCTCGAGTCCATCCCAATCCGAACAACTCCAGAAGGAGCGGCTCGCTGTTCGGCCCGAGGTTCCTCTAGTAACGTCAGAGGTACCACGAGTGCTAGGGGTCCGCAGCGCCCGCACTTTGGCAGCTGAAAGGGACGGATCCCTTCCCCTACGGGAATCAGCGATGATATTCTGCATAATTGCACAACACACCAACAGAGGTACAGCTGATTTCAAAGTGAAATATGAACACGAGAGTGACACAGACAAAAGAAATGACAGACTTTATTACGTTATTATACCTTGCTGGTGTGTTCCGCGGAGGAAGGCAAAGTATTCCCGACTTCTGGACAATAGATGACCTTGTGTCAATATTTTCATGATGTCTATGTCCGAGAAACGCTTCCGATTCATAATAAGGTGCATTCACTTTAAAACAATTGAAAACAGATACTAAAACACATATTTATCCAGCAGATACGTCGCGACTAACGGCGTTACGAAATTTGACGTGCCAAACGGAAGGTTAAAAAATATTTAAGCTTTTCGTTTTACTCACCTCGTAGCTGCTGAGAATTGCAATTTATCGTCTGTAAAACAAGCCTTGATTTACTACTCTAAACATGTTTTTTGTTTCCAAAACTGGTCCAGATTATGTGGAAGTCCTTTGCACCTACAAGAAAATTAGGAATAAGATAATGTTATATAGAGAAATGAGTGTCTGTAAAGGTAGTATGACGAGAGTGAGTCGAGTAGGTCACGCCAGTACGACACAACAGATATTGCTTCTCTGTTATTTCCTCTACACTTTAGAAGAGACCGATTTGGATGTTGGAAGCCATGTTAGAGAAACAGAAGCTATTTTCTGAACATTCTATAGGATCACGTTTACCCCTCCTCCGTATCCGGTGTGCCAATCCAACCAATACATCATTTCCTGCCCGAAGCAAACCATAACAGAACCATCTCATCTATTTTCCAACGTGACATAACATCGAAAAACATTCTTTCAACTGTTCCTGCTCAGCACACCGTCCTATCTCTAGACACGACGCTTAACTTGTAACATCTCAAGAGAGTTGTACCACACTTCATGACGTGTACAACTCTCATGACCTTCTCTAATCATTCTTGTTAATGGTATGTATGACTGAAATTTCATGAAAATCGTCAAAATAACGGCCTTTTTTATTTTAATTCTATAAAATAATTTAGACATTCCCGAATGTGAAAAATGCATAATTTGCCTCCGAACGCCATTTTTAAATGCTTATTTAAATGTGGGTGGCCTTTAAACTCTGTCAGAGTCACGCCCTCTTTTGCCTACATCCACATTCTTTGTTTTTTTTTTCGTTCTAAAATTTTCAATTCAAGAAAAGAAAAATAAGGCTTTCAGACAAGATAGTTCCTAAAATGTTGCCAATATATCAGAGGCTGGCTTCTACAACATTACTAGAGAGGTGCAAAACAGGAAAAACACAGAATGCCAATGAATCTTTGCATCATGTCATATGGAATAAGTGCCCAAAGGAAGTTTTGATATAAAAAAATGGATCTTGCTGTTATTAAAAGCATCAGTGAGTTTAACATGGGTAGTCTTAAGTCATTGGAGCTGCAGCAAAATATCAGAGGTGAAAGTGTAGTAGACTCAGCAAGGAAAACTTCAGTGCAGCGAGATCAGACTCGTATCCTGCAAAGCAAGAAGTGAAGTTGTGCAGAAGCAAAGCAACATCTAAAGAAGAAAAAGGTGGAAAAAGCAGCAACAGAGGAGAGGAAAAAGAAATCTGAGGGTCCAACCTATCAGCCTGGTGGATTTTAATGTGAGTTATGCAATCAAATCTTTAATCACTGTTTTCTCAATGTTCATATTTTCAGCATTTTTCTTCCTGTAAAATGCTCCTTGCGATGCAGTTTTTGTACTACATTCATGAAATTTCCTACACAGGTTCAGAATATCATGAGGAATGGAAATTGCCCTAGGTTTTATTGTGAAATGTATATAAGCATATATTTTTAATTTTCAAATACAAAACTTACAGTTTTTAGACAAAAAAAGAATATTTGTAAAGTAAAAATTTTTGTGGCCTAAACTAAAGGACACAAAGAAAAACCCAGAGCAATTTCAAAAACTATGTGTTTTATGAACATAGGGTTAAAATATTAGACCAAAATTCAAAATATTTTGTAGCAAGGGACTTTTTAGTGACGTAACAAAAAACATACAAAATTTATCTGGAGAAAAATGGTTTAAATTTAGGTTGTAACATGTTTACATTATATTACACCTATGGTGTAAATTTGAAAAAGCTAGCATTATTAGTTCAGAATTTGAAAATTTCAGTCATACATACCCTTAAGCAGCTCTCACACGCACTTCTCATGTCTTCACGAAAATGAATAAACATCTGCACAAATACATTTATTATACCTTTATTATAATTACCGAGTTAGTGTTGTAATTCTAAAAGCATAGTACAATTTCTTACTAATGCCACTTTATATTTTTTTCTTTTCCCTTAAACAAGACGCTTCTGTAAAATAAGGTCTCCAATTTCATTTATTATAGAATTATTATGAATTTTACATTGTTGAAAAGGCGGAACTTACAGCTATTTTTCAATGTATCCACCATTACGATCTTTACAGTTTTGCATGCGCTGTGGCAGTGTTTGTATACCCTTGTCATAGCACTCTCCCGCCAAGTTGCGCAGGTAGCGCTCAACCTCGTTTTTCAAATCATTGTCGGTCTGGAAATGTGTTCCACCCAGGTGACACTTCAACTCAGTAAACAGATGATAATCACTAGGTGCTAAGTCTGGACTCTCCCATCCGAACTGGGCCAGGAGTTCAGCCGTTGCATGTGCAGTATGCGGACGAACGTTGTCGTGATGAAAATTCACTCCCTTCGTTATCATTACCCTCCTTCGATTTTGAATGGCACGTCGCAATTTTTTTAAAGTCTCACAGTAGCCAGCGACGTTTATTGTTGTGCCAGTGGGCATAAACTCGCACAACAATACACCTTGTCTGTCCCAGAACACACTGGCCGTCATTTTGCCCACAGAAAATTGTTTGAGCTTTTGCGGCCTCGGTGAATTCGAATAATGCCACTGACGAGAACGTTCTTTAGTTTCTCGTGCTATGTACTGCACCCAGGTTTCATCGTCAGTGACAATTGAATCCAACAATTCCTCGCCCTGTTCTGCATAGCGCTCCAGGAATCGGTGGGCCGCTTCAACACGTTGCCGTTTACGTTCTTCGGTGAGAAATTTGGGGACCCACCTCTCACACACCTTGCGATAATGCAAATGTTCGGTCAAAATTCTGTCAATCGTAGTCAGGGATAAGTTCGCACAGCTCGAGAACTGTCACACGCCGATCTTTAAGCATTTCTTGCTCCACTTTTGCAATTGTTTCGGCTGAAACCGAAGGCCGACCAGAACGCTGTTCGTCATGGACGTCTGTACGTCGTCTTTGAACTCTCTGACCTACTTTCGCACGTTTTTGACGTCCATACACTGTGGTCCATAGACTTCGCATAACTGACGATGAATTTTAATGCGAATAGTGCCCTTGGCACTAAAAAAACGGATCACTGTGCGCAACTCACACTTCGGGAAGGAAGTGAAGGAAGCTCCATCGCAAACGGCTGCCCAGCCAAGACTAATGGTTGCAACGGGTTCGTTTTGCGCGGGGAATTGAAGGGGTGAAACCAACCTACACGTCAGTGTTTTCGCATCTCGCGTACTGTCCAGCAACGCAAAGAAGGTCCCTGAAAGATATCTGCTGCTTTCCACAGTGGGATGACAACGAATGTGACGCCTGCTACACAAGGAGCAGAACCGTTAAAAACATGCGCCCTGTTCACTCTGTACCTAAAACCGAGAAGATTCATTCATTAAATTAGAAGCCATCAGAATATTTTTGAATGATCTGTAACTGTACTGACATGGGGTGTCATAAACCTGTACAGGGAGGATGTGGGAACCTTCGCCAAGCCCCCTACGTCTCATCCCTCGAAGAGTTACTCACCTGTGGAAGACAGTAGTAGCGTACCTCACGGCTCCGACCTTATTTTACGGACAAACCTCGTTTACTGAGGACCTTGATAAATCTTACTACAGAAATGGTTTAAACAAATTAGCATACCGATATGACAGGTGTACTAGTCTCTCTATATATATTATGTTGAGGAATGAAGAGAACATTTTAATGTCTTTTTATTGTGAGGTCCGGAACTGACCAACCCTCGTAATGAACATTGCATTTGGACTTATGCCTGTTATGTTCATAATAATAAATAAAAGAATTTGACTTATTCAACTCTGACCAACTCTAATTGATTTTAAATGTCGTGGAGATGTTGGCTTTGCTCTCGGTATGTTGGACTATTAACATCAGATCAACCACTAGCTTGTTATATGGAAACTCGGTACGTGTGTAGCGACTGTCACTCCACGTTTCCTTACAGCAAGTATGTCTTATAATAGATGTAAACCATTTAGTCTGTCCTATTCATTGAGGTGGACGTGTCCAGACTTTTAGCAAAATATGAATAATGAAGCAACATTACAAAAATTTCAAAAACTTTTACTGTTGGAGATTCTGGATGCTAGTTTTGGTAAAATGTACACAAAAAATGCAAACAAACTACCGAAAAAATTATAAAATAGTGTATATTACGACGGCTGTTCAATAATCACATTTTTTTGACAACGTACCTTCACTCATCCTCATAATTTTGATGGTCCTCCTCAAAATAGTGCCCCCTGAATGCGATGCACTTCTCCTAGAATTTCTGCCAGTCTTCAAAGACATGCTGGAAACCATTTTTGAGAGATCCTTCAAAATGGCCTCCGCAGCCTTCACCACTGTTTCTCATGTTAATTAATGCCTCCCACGAAGGCGTTTCTTCAAGTTAGGAAATAAAAACAGCTCACATGGGGCTAAATCCGGACTATAAGGAGGGTGAGGGATGTACTTCACGTTGATTTTTGCAAGATATTCAGCAACAACATTGGCAATATGCCACCGCGCATTATCGTGGTGCAGCATCCAGCCTGCTTCATGGAAATATGCTCTTTTGCGCCTGATATGGCCTTCCAATGTTTTCAGGACATCCCTGTAGTGTTGTCCAGTTACTGATGTGTGTGCAGGTACAACATGTTGATAAACCATTCCATAAATATCAAAAAATGAGATGATCATAACTTTCACAGCAGAAGCAACCACTTTTGCTTTTTTTGGGGGTTGGTGATGAAGGAGATTTCGACAATGAGCTTTGCTATTTGCTCTCAGGATCAAAATGATGTAGCCAAGTTTCATTAGCAGTGATTACGTTTGAAAGAAACCCTGGATCTTCCTTTAACATCAACTTTAACTGCATGAAGACTTGCATGAGAATGTCCTTTTGTTCGGGAATCAACAGTCTTGGAACCTAACGCGCACAAACACGTCTCATGTGTAGTATTTCTGTCACCAACGTGTGGGTGGCACACACTGGAATGTTCAGTATTTCAGAAAGTGATCTTAAGATAATTCGTCGCTCCTTTCTCACAATGGAAGTAGCAGTGTTGATATTTTCTTCCGTAAGAGCAGTAACTGGAGCACCGCTTTCACCTTCCTTTGAAATTGATTGTCTCCCCTTTTTAAACATTTTAAACCACCTTCGAGATGTGCTGTAGGGAAGAACAGACTCTCCATAGGTCTCCTGTAACATTGTATAGGCCCAAACTGAAGATTTGTTGAGACGAAAGCAGAATATCAAAGCCGTATATTGTTCCTCGCGTGTTACCTCCATTGCAGCGGTAGGCGATACTGAACATGTCTGAACTTGTTTGGTTCTCACAGGCCGGAACAGGGAGTACCAACAATGAAACTACTACGGCGTGTGTGTTTCTCATTAGGCTAACAGGATATAATGAGATTGCCTTTTAGTGCGAAAAATTATGACCTAAAAGCATTATGATCATTCTTTATTGAACAGCCCAAGTATATTTAAAAGTTTTAGAAACAGTAAATACTTCCATATGAGAAATATTGGTGAAGTAAAATACATAAAATTTGGTTTAATTTCTCAAAATTTTATAAGTCGTGTATGAGGGATCAAGGTCAGACATTTTGGACTGCTCTTATTTAAACAGAGGCTGGAGATACCTGAGCTGGTGTATCATATCCCAAGTATTACAAAGGGAACTGTTGAAAAGCACATAATGAGCAGCACTTAACGTCCTCCTCTCGACTAACACGCTTCTGCTCTAACTCTGATTGGCATTTTGTGAGAGGTGAAGTGGAAAGATAAAGAAAAGAGCATAACAAAAGCGAAGCAACAATTTCATCAGAAGCCTTTGTTACTGAGCAACGGGGCTAACAAACCGGGACAGCGAAACGCTGGGCCACACTTAACGCTCAGCTGCACATGCGTTCGTATCCTGGAAACACACAACTGCTACACCTCTCATCGTACGTACGTACGTATTCAGAAAATTAACTTCAACATAACTGAGCCAGCCGGCTTTGAGACGCACAATTCCACTGATCACTCATTTTAGGTGCGTTCGGCAATGATTTATCCACATCCGGGCAGTAAAGTACCTCAACGGATACACCTCTCATCGTACGTACGTACGTACGTATTCAGAAAATTAACTTCAACATAACTGAGCCAGCCGGCTTTGAGACGCACAATTCCACTGATCACTCATTTTAGGTGCGTTCGGCAATGGTTTATCCACATCCGGGCAGTAAAGTAACACAACGGATACACCTCTCATCGTACGTACGTACGTATTCAGAAAATTAACTTCAACATAACTGAGCCAGCCGGCTTTGAGACGCACAATTCCACTGATCACTCATTTTAGGTACGTTCGGCAATGGTTTATCCACATCCGGGCAGCAAAGTAACACAACGGATACACCTCTCATCGTACGTACGTACGTATTCAGAAAATTAACTTCAATATAACTGAGCCAGCCGGCTTTGAGACGCACAATTCCACTGATCACTCATTTTAGGTACGTTCGGCAATGGTTTATCTACATCCGGGCAGCAAAGTAACACAACGGATACACCTCTCATCATACGTACGTACGTATTCAGAAAATTAACTTCAACATAACTGAGCCAGCCGACTTTGAGACGCACAATTCCACTGATCACTCATTTTAGGTGCGTTCGACAATGGTTTATCTACATCCGGGCAGCAAAGTAACACAACGGATACACCTCTCATCGTACGTACGTACGTATTCAGAAAATTAACTTCAACATAACTGAGCCAGCCGGCTTTGAGACGCACAATTCCACTGATCACTCATTCTAGGTGCGTTCGGCAATGGTTTATCTACATCCGGGCAGTGAAGTAACACCACGGACACACCTCTCATCGTACGTACGTACGTATTCAGAAAATTAACTTCAACATAACTGAGCCAGCCGGCTTTGAGACGCACAATTCCACTGATCACTCATTTTAGGTACGTTCGGCAATGGTTTATCTACATCCGGGCAGCAAAGTAACACAACGGATACACCTCTCATCATACGTACGTACGTATTCAGAAAATTAACTTCAACATAACTGAGCCAGCCGGCTTTGAGACGCACAATTCCACTGATCACTCACTTTAGGTGCGTTCGACAATGGTTTATCCACATCCGGGCAGTAAAGTAACACAACTGCTACACCTCTCATCGTACGTACGTACGTATTCAGAAAATTAACTTCAACATAACTGAGCCAGCCGGCTTTGAGACGCACAATTCCACTGATCACTCATTTTAGGTGCGTTCGGCAATGGTTTATCTACATCCGGGCAGTAAAGTAACACAACTGCTACACCTCTCATCGTACGTACGTACGTATTCAGAAAATTAACTTCAACTTAACTGAGCCAGCCGGCTTTGAGACGCACAATTCCACTGATCACTCATTTTAGGTGCGTTCGGCAATGGTTTATCTACATCCGGGCAGTGAAGTAACACAACTGCTACACCTCTCATCGTACGTACGTACGTATTCAGAAAATTAACTTCAACATAACTGAGCCAGCCGGCTTTGAGACGCACAATTCCACTGATCACTCACTTTAGGTACGTTCGTCAATGGTTTATCTACATCCGGGCAGTGAAGTAACACAACGGATACACCTCTCATCGTACGTAGGTACGTATTCAGAAAATTAACTTCAACATAACTGAGCCAGCCGGCTTTGAGACGTACAATTCCACTGATCACTCACTTTAGGTGCGTTCGGCAATGGTTTATCTACATCCGGGCAGTAAAGTAACACAACGGATACACCTCTCATCGTACGTACGTACGTATTCAGAAAATTAACTTCAACATAACTGCGCCAGCCGGCTTTGAGACGCACAATTCCACTGGTCACTCACTTTAGGTGCGTTCGGCAATGGTTTATCTACATCCGGGCAGTAAAGTAACACAACGGATACACCTCTCATCGTACGTACGTACGTATTCAGAAAATTAACTTCAACATAACTGAGCCAGCTGGCTTTGAGACGCACAATTCCACTGATCACTCACTTTAGGTGCGTTCGGCAATGGTTTATCTACATCCGGGCAGTAAAGTAACACAACGGATACACCTCTCATCGTACGTACGTACGTATTCAGAAAATTAACTTCAACATAACTGAGCCAGCCGGCTTTGAGACGCACAATTCCACTGATCACTCACTTTAGGTGCGAACGGCAATGGTTTATCTACATCCGGGCAGTGAAGTAACACAACGGATACACCTCTCATCGTACGTACGTACGTATTCAGAAAATTAACTTCAACATAACTGAGCCAGCCGGCTTTGAGACGCACAATTCCACTGATCACTCATTTTAGGTGCGTTCGGCAATGGTTTATCTACATCCGGCAGTAAAGTAACACAACTGCTACACCTCTCATCGTACGTACGTACGTATTCAGAAAATTAACTTCAACATAACTGAGCCAGCCGGCTTTGAGACGCACAATTCCAATGATCACTCATTTTAGGTGCGTTCGGCAATGGTTTATCTACATCCGGCAGTAAAGTAACACAACTGCTACACCTCTCATCGTACGTACGTACGTATTCAGAAAATTAACTTCAACATAACTGAGCCAGCCGGCTTTGAGACGCACAATTCCAATGATCACTCATTTTAGGTGCGTTCGGCAATGGTTTATCTACATCCGGGCAGTGAAGTAACACAACGGATACACCTCTCATCGTACGTAGGTACGTATTCAGAAAATTAACTTCAACATAACTGAGCCAGCCGGCTTTGAGACGCACAATTCCACGGATCTCTCACTTTAGGTACGTTCGTCAATGGTTTATCTACATCCGGGCAGTAAAGTAACACAACGGATACACCTCTCATCGTACGTACGTATTCAGAAAATTAACTTCAACATAACTGAGCCAGCCGGCTTTGAGACGCACAATTCCACTGATCACTCATTTTAGGTGCGTTCGGCAATGTTTTATCCACATCCGGGCAGTAAAGTAACACAACGGGTACACCTCTCATCGTATGTACGTACGTATTCAGAAAATTAACTTCAACATAACTGAGCCAGCCGACTTTGAGACGCACAATTCCACTGATCACTCATTTTAGGTGCGTTCGGCAATGGTTTATCTACATCCGGGCAGCAAAGTAACACAACGGATACACCTCTCATCGTACGTACGTACGTATTCAGAAAATTAACTTCAACATAACTGAGCCAGGCGGCTTTGAGACGCACAATTCCACTGATCACTCACTTTAGGTACGTTCGGCAATGATTTATCCACATCCGGGCAGTGAAGTAACACAACGGATACACCTCTCATCGTACGTACGTATTCAGAAAATTAACTTCAACATAACTGAGCCAGCCGGCTTTGAGACGCACAATTCCACTGATCACTCATTTTAGGTGCGTTCGGCAATGGTTTATCCACATCCGGGTAGTAAAGTAACACAACGGATACACCTCTCATCGTACGTACGTACGTATTCAGAAAATTAACTTCAACATAACTGAGCCAGCCGGCTTTGAGACGCACAATTCCACTGATCACTCATTTTAGGTGCGTTCGACAATGGTTTATCCACATTCGGGCAGTGAAGTAACACAACGGATACACCTCTCATCGTACGTACGTATTCAGAAAATTAACTTCAACATAACTGAGCCAGCCGGCTTTCAGACGCACAATTCCACTGATCACTCATTTTAGGTGCGTTCGGCAATGGTTTATCTACATCCGGGCAGTAAAGTAACACAACTGCTACACCTCTCATCGTACGTACGTATTCAGAAAATTAACTTCAACATAACTGAGCCAGCCGGCTTTGAGACGCACAATTCCACTGATCACTCATTTTAGGTGCGTTCGGCAATGGTTTATCTACATCCAGGCAGTAAAGTAACACAACGGATACACCTCTCATCGTACGTACGTACGTATTCAGAAAATTAACTTCAACATAACTGAGCCAGCCGGCTTTCAGACGCACAATTCCACTGATCACTCATTTTAGGTGCGTTCGACAATGGTTTATCTACATCCGGGCAGCAAAGTAACACAACGGATACACCTCTCATCGTACGTACGTACGTATTCAGAAAATTAACTTCAACATAACTGAGCCAGCCGGCTTTGAGACGCACAAATCCACTGATCACTCATTCTAGGTGCGTTCGGCAATGGTTTATCTACATCCGGGCAGTGAAGTAACACCACGGACACACCTCTCATCGTACGTACGTACGTATTCAGAAAATTAACTTCAACATAACTGAGCCAGCCGGCTTTGAGACGCACAATTCCACTGATCACTCATTTTAGGTACGTTCGGCAATGGTTTATCTACATCCGGGCAGCAAAGTAACACAACGGATACACCTCTCATCATACGTACGTACGTATTCAGAAAATTAACTTCAACATAACTGAGCCAGCCGGCTTTGAGACGCACAATTCCACTGATCACTCACTTTAGGTGCGTTCGACAATGGTTTATCCACATCCGGGCAGTAAAGTAACACAACTGCTACACCTCTCATCGTACGTACGTACGTATTCAGAAAATTAACTTCAACATAACTGAACCAGCCGGCTTTGAGACGCACAATTCCACTGATCACTCATTTTAGGTGCGTTCGGCAATGGTTTATCTACATCCGGGCAGTAAAGTAACACAACTGCTACACCTCTCATCGTACGTACGTACGTATTCAGAAAATTAACTTTAACATAACTGAGCCAGCCGGCTTTGAGACGCACAATTCCACTGATCACTCATTTTAGGTGCGTTCGGCAATGGTTTATCTACATCCGGCAGTAAAGTAACACAACTGCTACACCTCTCATCGTACGTACGTACGTATTCAGAAAATTAACTTCAACATAACTGAGCCAGCCGGCTTTGAGACGCACAATTCCAATGATCACTCATTTTAGGTGCGTTCGGCAATGGTTTATCTACATCCGGGCAGTGAAGTAACACAACGGATACACCTCTCATCGTACGTAGGTACGTATTCAGAAAATTAACTTCAACATAACTGAGCCAGCCGGCTTTGAGACGCACAATTCCACGGATCTCTCACTTTAGGTACGTTCGTCAATGGTTTATCTACATCCGGGCAGTAAAGTAACACAACGGATACACCTCTCATCGTACGTACGTATTCAGAAAATTAACTTCAACATAACTGAGCCAGCCGGCTTTGAGACGCACAATTCCACTGATCACTCATTTTAGGTGCGTTCGGCAATGTTTTATCCACATCCGGGCAGTAAAGTAACACAACGGGTACACCTCTCATCGTATGTACGTACGTATTCAGAAAATTAACTTCAACATAACTGAGCCAGCCGACTTTGAGACGCACAATTCCACTGATCACTCATTTTAGGTGCGTTCGGCAATGGTTTATCTACATCCGGGCAGCAAAGTAACACAACGGATACACCTCTCATCGTACGTACGTACGTATTCAGAAAATTAACTTCAACATAACTGAGCCAGGCGGCTTTGAGACGCACAATTCCACTGATCACTCACTTTAGGTACGTTCGGCAATGATTTATCCACATCCGGGCAGTGAAGTAACACAACGGATACACCTCTCATCGTACGTACGTATTCAGAAAATTAACTTCAACATAACTGAGCCAGCCGGCTTTGAGACGCACAATTCCACTGATCACTCATTTTAGGTGCGTTCGGCAATGGTTTATCCACATCCGGGTAGTAAAGTAACACAACGGATACACCTCTCATCGTACGTACGTACGTATTCAGAAAATTAACTTCAACATAACTGAGCCAGCCGGCTTTGAGACGCACAATTCCACTGATCACTCATTTTAGGTGCGTTCGACAATGGTTTATCCACATTCGGGCAGTGAAGTAACACAACGGATACACCTCTCATCGTACGTACGTATTCAGAAAATTAACTTCAACATAACTGAGCCAGCCGGCTTTCAGACGCACAATTCCACTGATCACTCATTTTAGGTGCGTTCGGCAATGGTTTATCTACATCCGGGCAGTAAAGTAACACAACTGCTACACCTCTCATCGTACGTACGTACGTATTCAGAAAATTAACTTCAACATAACTGAGCCAGCCGGCTTTGAGACGCACAATTCCACTGATCACTCATTTTAGGTGCGTTCGGCAATGGTTTATCTACATCCAGGCAGTAAAGTAACACAACGGATACACCTCTCATCGTACGTACGTACGTATTCAGAAAATTAACTTCAACATAACTGAGCCAGCCGGCTTTCAGACGCACAATTCCACTGATCACTCATTTTAGGTGCGTTCGACAATGGTTTATCTACATCCGGGCAGCAAAGTAACACAACGGATACACCTCTCATCGTACGTACGTACGTATTCAGAAAATTAACTTCAACATAACTGAGCCAGCCGGCTTTGAGACGCACAAATCCACTGATCACTCATTCTAGGTGCGTTCGGCAATGGTTTATCTACATCCGGGCAGTGAAGTAACACCACGGACACACCTCTCATCGTACGTACGTACGTATTCAGAAAATTAACTTCAACATAACTGAGCCAGCCGGCTTTGAGACGCACAATTCCACTGATCACTCATTTTAGGTACGTTCGGCAATGGTTTATCTACATCCGGGCAGCAAAGTAACACAACGGATACACCTCTCATCATACGTACGTACGTATTCAGAAAATTAACTTCAACATAACTGAGCCAGCCGGCTTTGAGACGCACAATTCCACTGATCACTCACTTTAGGTGCGTTCGACAATGGTTTATCCACATCCGGGCAGTAAAGTAACACAACTGCTACACCTCTCATCGTACGTACGTACGTATTCAGAAAATTAACTTCAACATAACTGAACCAGCCGGCTTTGAGACGCACAATTCCACTGATCACTCATTTTAGGTGCGTTCGGCAATGGTTTATCTACATCCGGGCAGTAAAGTAACACAACTGCTACACCTCTCATCGTACGTACGTACGTATTCAGAAAATTAACTTCAACATAACTGAGCCAGCCGGCTTTGAGACGCACAATTCCACTGATCACTCATTTTAGGTGCGTTCGGCAATGGTTTATCTACATCCGGGCAGTGAAGTAACACAACTGCTACACCTCTCATCGTACGTACGTACGTATTCAGAAAATTAACTTCAACATAACTGAGCCAGCCGGCTTTGAGACGCACAATTCCACTGATCACTCACTTTAGGTACGTTCGTCAATGGTTTATCTACATCCGGGCAGTGAAGTAACACAACGGATACACCTCTCATCGTACGTAGGTACGTATTCAGAAAATTAACTTCAACATAACTGAGCCAGCCGGCTTTGAGACGCACAATTCCACTGATCACTCACTTTAGGTGCGTTCGGCAATGGTTTATCTATATCCGGGCAGTAAAGTAACACAACGGATACACCTCTCATCGTACGTACGTACGTATTCAGAAAATTAACTTCAACATAAGTGCGCCAGCCGGCTTTGAGACGCACAATTCCACTGATCACTCACTTTAGGTGCGTTCGGCAATGGTTTATCTACATCCGGGCAGTAAAGTAACACAACGGATACACCTCTCATCGTACGTACGTACGTATTCAGAAAATTAACTTCAACATAACTGAGCCAGCCGGCTTTGAGACGCACAATTCCACTGATCACTCATTTTAGGTACGTTCGGCAATGGTTTATCTACATCCGGGCAGTGAAGTAACACAACGGCTACAC
The DNA here is from genome assembly GCA_030765055.1 of Mantis religiosa. NCBI lineage: Eukaryota > Metazoa > Arthropoda > Insecta > Mantodea > Mantidae > Mantis > Mantis religiosa. Next base: position 11,705,620 of record CM060951.1, read on the forward strand.
CTCTCATCGTACGTACGTATTCAGAAAATTAAATTCAACATAACTGAGCCAGCCGGCTTTGAGACGCACAATTCCACTGATCACTCATTTTAGGTGCGTTCGGCAATGGTTTATCTACATCCGGGCAGTGAAGTAACACAACGGATACACCTCTCATCGTACGTACGTATTCAGAAAATTAACTTCAACATAACTGAGCCAGCCGGCTTTGAGACGCACAATTCCACTGATCACTCATTTTAGGTGCGTTCGGCAATGGTTTATCTACATCCGGGCAGTGAAGTAACACAACTGCTACACCTCTCATCGTACGTACGTACGTATTCAGAAAATTAACTTCAACATAACTGAGCCAGCCGGCTTTGAGACGCACAATTCCACTGATCACTCATTTTAGGTGCGTTCGGCAATGGTTTATCTACATCCGGGCAGTGAAGTAACACAACGGCTACACCTCTCATCGTACGTACGTATTCAGAAAATTAACTTCAACATAACTGAGCCAGCCGGCTTTGAGACGCACAATTCCACTGATCACTCATTTTAGGTGCGTTCGGCAATGGTTTATCCACATCCGGGCAGCAAAGTAACACCACGGACACACCTCTCATCGTACGTACGTATTCAGAAAATTAACTTCAACATAACTGAGCCAGCCGGCTTTGAGACGCACAATTCCACTGATCACTCATTTTAGGTGCGTTCGGCAATGGTTTATCTACATCCGGGCAGTGAAGTAACACAACTGCTACACCTCTCATCGTACGTACGTATTCAGAAAATTAACTTCAACATAACTGAGCCTGCCGGCTTTGAGACGAACAATTCCACTGATCACTCATTTTAGGTGCGTTCGGCAATGGTTTATCCACATACGGGCAGTAAAGTAACACAACGGACACACCTCTCCTCGTACGTACGTATTCAGAAAATTAACTTCAACATAACTGAGCCAGCCGTCTTTGAGACGCACAATTCCACTGATCACTCATTTTAGGTGCGTTCGGCAATGGTTTATCTACATCCGGGCAGTAAAGTAACACAACGCGTACACCTCTCATCGTTCGTACGTATTCAGAAAATTAACTTCAACATAACTGAGCCAGCCGGCTTTGAGACGCACAATTCCACTGATCACTCATTTTAGGTGCGTTCGGCAATGGTTTATCTACATCCGGGCAGTGAAGTAACACAACGGGTACACCTCTCATCGTATGTACGTACGTATTCAGAAAATTAACTTCAACATAACTGAGCCAGGCGGCTTTGAGACGCACAATTCCACTGATCACTCATTTTAGGTGCGTTCGGCAATGGTTTATCTACATCCGGGCAGCAAAGTAACACAACGGATACACCTCTCATCGTACGTACGTACGTATTCAGAAAATTAACTTCAACATAACTGAGCCAGCCGGCTTTGAGACGCACAATTCCACTGATCACTCATTTTAGGTGCGTTCGGCAATGGTTTATCTACATCCGGGCAGGAAAGTAACACAACGGATACACCTCTCATCGTACGTACGTACGTATTCAGAAAATTAACTTCAACATAACTGAGCCAGCCGGCTTTGAGACGCACAATTCCACTGATCACTCATTTTAGGTGCGTTCGGCAATGGTTTATCTACATCCGGGCAGGAAAGTAACACAACGGATACACCTCTCATCGTACGTACGTACGTATTCAGAAAATTAACTTCAACATAACTGAGCCAGCCGGCTTTGAGACGCACAATTCCACTGATCACTCATTTTAGGTGCGTTCGGCAATGTTTTATCTACATCCGGGCAGTGAAGTAACACAACTGATACACCTCTCATCGTGCGTACGTACGTATTCAGAAAATTAACTTCAACATAACTGAGCCAGCCGGCTTTGAGACGCACAATTCCACTGATCACTCATTTTAGGTGCGTTCGGCAATGGTTTATCTATATCCGGGCAGTGAAGTAACACAACTGCTACACCTCTCATCGTGCGTACGTACGTATTCAGAAAATTAACTTCAACATAACTGAGCCAGCCGGCTTTGAGACGCACAATTCCACTGATCACTCATTCTAGGTGCGTTCGGCAATGGTTTATCTACATCCGGGCAGTGAAGTAACACCACGGACACACCTCTCATCGTACGTACGTATTCAGAAAATTAACTTCAACATAACTGAGCCAGCCGGCTTTGAGACGCACAATTCCACTGATCACTCATTTTAGGTACGTTCGGCAATGGTTTATCTACATCCGGGCAGCAAAGTAACACAACGGATACACCTCTCATCATACGTACGTACGTATTCAGAAAATTAACTTCAACATAACTGAGCCAGCCGGCTTTGAGACGCACAATTCCACTGATCACTCACTTTAGGTGCGTTCGACAATGGTTTATCCACATCCGGGCAGTAAAGTAACACAACTGCTACACCTCTCATCGTACGTACGTACGTATTCAGAAAATTAACTTCAACATAACTGAGCCAGCCGGCTTTGAGACGCACAATTCCACTGATCACTCATTTTAGGTGCGTTCGGCAATGGTTTATCTACATCCGGGCAGTGAAGTAACACAACGGCTACACCTCTCATCGTACGTACGTATTCAGAAAATTAAATTCAACATAACTGAGCCAGCCGGCTTTGAGACGCACAATTCCACTGATCACTCATTTTAGGTGCGTTCGGCAATGGTTTATCTACATCCGGGCAGTGAAGTTACACAACTGCTACACCTCTCATCGTACGTACGTAAGTATTCAGAAAATTAACTTCAACATAACTGAGCCAGCCGGCTTTGAGACGCACAATTCCACTGATCACTCACTTTAGGTACGTTCGTCAATGGTTTATCTACATCCGGGCAGTGAAGTAACACAACGGATACACCTCTCATCGTACGTACGTACGTATTCAGAAAATTAACTTCAACATAACTGAGCCAGCCGGCTTTGAGACGCACAATTCCACTGATCACTCACTTTAGGTGCGTTCGGCAATGGTTTATCTACATCCGGGCAGTAAAGTAACACAACGGATACACCTCTCATCGTACGTACGTACGTATTCAGAAAATTAACTTCAACATAACTGAGCCAGCCGGCTTTGAGACGCACAATTCCACTGATCACTCACTTTAGGTGCGTTCGGCAATGGTTTATCTACATCCGGGCAGTAAAGTAACACAACGGATACACCTCTCATCGTACGTACGTACGTATTCAGAAAATTAACTTCAACATAACTGAGCCAGCTGGCTTTGAGACGCACAATTCCACTGATCACTCACTTTAGGTGCGTTCGGCAATGGTTTATCTACATCCGGGCAGTAAAGTAACACAACGGATACACCTCTCATCGTACGTACGTACGTATTCAGAAAATTAACTTCAACATAACTGAGCCAGCCGGCTTTGAGACGCACAATTCCACTGATCATTCACTTTAGGTGCGTTCGGCAATGGTTTATCTACATCCGGGCAGTGAAGTAACACAACGGATACACCTCTCATCGTACGTACGTACGTATTCAGAAAATTAACTTCAACATAACTGAGCCAGCCGGCTTTGAGACGCACAATTCCACTGATCACTCATTTTAGGTGCGTTCGGCAATGGTTTATCTACATCCGGCAGTAAAGTAACACAACTGCTACACCTCTCATCGTACGTACGTACGTATTCAGAAAATTAACTTCAACATAACTGAGCCAGCCGGCTTTGAGACGCACAATTCCACTGATCACTCATTTTAGGTGCGTTCGGCAATGGTTTATCTACATCCGGGCAGTGAAGTAACACAACGGATACACCTCTCATCGTACGTAGGTACGTATTCAGAAAATTAACTTCAACATAACTGAGCCAGCCGGCTTTGAGACGCACAATTCCACGGATCTCTCACTTTAGGTACGTTCGTCAATGGTTTATCTACATCCGGGCAGTAAAGTAACACAACTGCTACACCTCTCATCGTACGTATGTACGTATTCAGAAAATTAACTTCAACATAACTGAGCCAGCCGGCTTTGAGACGCACAATTCCACTGATCACTCATTTTAGGTGCGTTCGGCAATGGTTTATCCACATCCGGGCAGTAAAGTAACACAACGGATACACCTCTCATCGTACGTACGTACGTATTCAGAAAATTAACTTCAACATAACTGAGCCAGGCGGCTTTGAGACGCACAATTCCACTGATCACTCACTTTAGGTACGTTCGGCAATGATTTATCCACATCCGGGCAGTAAAGTACCTCAACGGATACACCTCTCATCGTACGTACGTACGTATTCAGAAAATTAACTTCAACATAACTGAGCCAGCCGGCTTTGAGACGCACAATTCCACTGATCACTCATTTTAGGTGCGTTCGGCAATGGTTTATCCACATCCGGGTAGTAAAGTAACACAACGGATACACCTCTCATCGTACGTACGTACGTATTCAGAAAATTAACTTCAACATAACTGAGCCAGCCGGCTTTGAGACGCACAATTCCACTGATCACTCATTTTACGTGCGTTCGACAATGGTTTATCCACATTCGGGCAGTGAAGTAACACAACGGATACACCTCTCATCGTACGTACGTATTCAGAAAATTAACTTCAACATAACTGAGCCAGCCGGCTTTCAGACGCACAATTCCACTGATCACTCATTTTAGGTGCGTTCGGCAATGGTTTATCTACATCCGGGCAGTAAAGTAACACAACGGATACACCTCTCATCGTACGTACGTACGTATTCAGAAAATTAACTTCAACATAACTGAGCCAGCCGGCTTTCAGACGCACAATTCCACTGATAACTCATTTTAGGTGCGTTCGACAATGGTTTATCTACATCCGGGCAGTAAAGTAACACCACGGACACACCTCTCATCATACGTACATACGTATTCAGAAAATTAACTTCAACATAACTGAGCCAGCCGGCTTTGAGACGCACAATTCCACTGATCACTCATTTTAGGTGCGTTCGGCAATGGTTTATCTACATCCGGGCAGCAAAGTAACACAACGGATACACCTCTCATCGTACGTACGTACGTATTCAGAAAATTAACTTCAACATAACTGAGCCAGCCGGCTTTGAGACGCACAATTCCACTGATCACTCATTTTAGGTGCGTTCGGCAATGGTTTATCTACATCCGGGCAGTAAAGTAACACAACGGATACACCTCTCATCTTACGTACGTACGTATTCAGAAAATTAACTTCAACATAACTGAGCCAGGCGGCTTTGAGACGCACAATTCCACTGATCACTCACTTTAGGTGCGTTCAGCAATGGTTTATCTACATCCGGGCAGTAAAGTAACACAACGGATACACCTCTCATCGTACGTACGTATGTATTCAGAAAATTAACTTCAACATAACTGAGCCAGCCGGCTTTGAGACGCACAATTCCACTGATCACTCATTTTAGGTGCGTTCGGCAATGGTTTATCTACATCCGGGCAGTAAAGTAACACAACGGATACACCTCTCATCGTACGTACGTACGTACGTATTCAGAAAATTAACTTCAACATAACTGAGCCAGCCGGCTTTGAGACGCACAATTCCACTGATCACTCATTTTAGGTGCGTTCGACAATGGTTATCCACATCCGGGCAGTGAAGTAACACAACTGCTACACCTCTCATCGTACGTACGTATTCAGAAAATTAACTTCAACATAACTGAGCCAGCCGGCTTTGAGACGCACAATTCCACTGATCACTCATTTTAGGTGCGTTCGGCAATGGTTTATCTACATCCGGGCAGTGAAGTAACACAACGGATACACCTCTCATCGTACGTACGTACGTATTCAGAAAATTAACTTCAACATAACTGAGCCAGCCGGCTTTGAGACGCACAATTCCACTGATCACTCATTTTAGGTGCGTTCAGCAATGGTTTATCTACATCCGGACAGTAAAGTAACACAACTGATACACCTCTCATCGTACGTACGTACGTATTCAGAAAATTAACTTCAACATAACTGAGCCAGCGGGCTTTGAGACGCACAATTCCACTGATCACTCATTTTAGGTGCGTACGGCAATGGTTTATCTACATCCGGGCAGTAAAGTAACACAACTGCTACACCTCTCATCGTACGTACGTACGTATTCAGAAAATTAACTTCAACATAACTGAGCCTGCCGGCTTTTTGACGCACAATTCCACTGATCACTCATTTTAGGTGCGTTCGGCAATGGTTTATCTACATCCGGGCAGTAAAGTAACACAACTGCTACACCTCTCATCGTACGTACGTACGTATTCAGAAAATTAACTTCAACATAACTGAGCCAGCCGGCTTTGAGACGCACAATTCCACTGATCACTCATTTTAGGTGCGTTCGGCAATGGTTTATCTACATCCGGGCAGCAAAGTAACACAACGGATACACCTCTCATCGTACGTACGTACGTATTCAGAAAATTAACTTCAACATAACTGAGCCAGCCGGCTTTGAGACGCACAATTCCACTGATCACTCATTTTAGGTGCGTTCGGCAATGGTTTATCTACATCCGGGCAGTGAAGTAACACAACGGATACACCTCTCATCGTACGTACGTATTCAGAAAATTAACTTCAACATAACTGAGCCAGCCGGCTTTGAGACGCACAATTCCACTGATCACTCATTTTAGGTGCGTTCGGCAATGGTTTATCTACATCCGGGCAGTGAAGTAACACAACTGCTACACCTCTCATCGTACGTACGTATTCAGAAAATTAACTTCAACATAACTGAGCCTGCCGGCTTTGAGACGAACAATTCCACTGATCACTCATTTTAGGTGCGTTCGGCAATGGTTTATCTACATCCGGGCAGTGAAGTAACACAACGGATACACCTCTCATCATACGTACGTATTCAGAAAATTAACTTCAACATAACTGAGCCAGCCGGCTTTGAGACGCACAATTCCACTGATCACTCATTTTAGGTGCGTTCGGCAATGGTTTTTCTACATCCGGGCAGTGAAGTAACACAACGGATACACCTCTCATCATACGTACGTATTCAGAAAATTAACTTCAACATAACTGAGCCAGCCGGCTTTGAGACGCACAATTCCACTGATCACTCATTTTAGGTGCGTTCGGCAATGGTTTATCTACATCCGGGCAGTGAAGTAACACAACGGATACACCTCTCATCGTGCGTACGTACGTATTCAGAAAATTAACTTCAACATAACTGAGCCAGCCGGCTTTGAGACGCACAATTCCACTGATCACTCATTTTAGGTGCGTTCGGCAATGGTTTATCTACATCCGGGCAGTGAAGTAACACAACGGATACACCTCTCATCATACGTACGTATTCAGAAAATTAACTTCAACATAACTGAGCCAGCCGGCTTTGAGACGCACAATTCCACTGATCACTCATTTTAGGTGCGTTCGGCAATGGTTTATCTACATCCGGGCAGTGAAGTAACACAACTGCTACACCTCTCATCGTACGTACGTACGTATTCAGAAAATTAACTTCAACATAACTGAGCCAGCCGGCTTTGAGACGCACAATTCCACTGATCACTCATTTTAGGTGCGTTCGGCAATGGTTTATCTACATCCGGGCAGTGAAGTAACACAACTGCTACACCTCTCATCGTACGTACGTACGTATTCAGAAAATTAACTTCAACATAACTGAGCCAGCCGGCTTTGAGACGCACAATTCCACTGATCACTCATTTTAGGTGCGTTCGGCAATGGTTTATCTACATCCGGGCAGTGAAGTAACACAACGGATACACCTCTCATCGTACGTACGTATTCAGAAAATTAACTTCAACATAACTGAGCCAGCCGGCTTTGAGACGCACAATTCCACTGATCACTCATTTTAGGTGCGTTCGGCAATGGTTTATCTACATCCGGGCAGTGAAGTAACACAACGGATACACCTCTCATCATACGTACGTATTCAGGAAATTAACTTCAACATAACTGAGCCAGCCGGCTTTGAGACGCACAATTCCACTGATCACTCATTTTAGGTGCGTTCGGCAATGATTTATCTACATCCGGGCAGTGAAGTAACACAACGGATACACCTCTCATCGTACGTACGTATTCAGAAAATTAACTTCAACATAACTGAGCCAGCCGGCTTTGAGACGCACAATTCCACTGATCACTCATTTTAGGTGCGTTCGGCAATGGTTTATCCACATCCGGGCAGTAAAGTAACACAACGGACACACTTCTCCTCGTACGTACGTATTCAGAAAATTAACTTCAACATAACTGAGCCAGCCGTCTTTGAGACGCACAATTCCACTGATCACTCATTTTAGGTGCGTTCGGCAATGGTTTATCTACATCCGGGCAGTAAAGTAACACAACGCGTACACCTCTCATCGTTCGTACGTATTCAGAAAATTAACTTCAACATAACTGAGCCAGCCGGCTTTGAGACGCACAATTCCACTGATCACTCATTTTAGGTGCGTTCGGCAATGGTTTATCTACATCCGGGCAGTGAAGTAACACAACTGCTACACCTCTCATCGTACGTACGTATTCAGAAAATTAACTTTAACATAACTGAGCCAGCCGGCTTTGAGACGCACAATTCCACTGATCACTCATTTTAGGTGCGTTCGGCAATGGTTTATCTACATCCGGGCAGTGAAGTAACACAACGGATACACCTCTCATCGTACGTACGTACGTATTCAGAAAATTAACTGCAACATAACTGAGCCAGCCGGCTTTGAGACGCACAATTCCACTGATCACTCATTTTAGGTGCGTTCAGCAATGGTTTATCTACATCCGGGCAGTAAAGTAACACAACGGATACACCTCTCATCGTACGTACGTACGTATTCAGAAAATTAACTTCAACATAACTGAGCCAGCCGGCTTTGAGACGCACAATTCCACTGATCACTCATTTTAGGTGCGTTCAGCAATGGTTTATCTACATCCGGGCAGTGAAGTAACACAACTGCTACACCTCTCATCGTACGTACGTATTCAGAAAATTAACTTCAACATAACTGAGCCAGCCGGCTTTGAGACGCACAATTCCACTGATCACCCATTTTAGGTGCGTTCGGCAATGGTTTATCTACATCCGGGCAGTGAAGTAACACAACTGCTACACCTCTCATCGTACGTACGTATTCAGAAAATTAACTTCAACATAACTGAGCCAGCCGGCTTTGAGACGCACAATTCCACTGATCACTCATTTTAGGTGCGTTCGGCAATGGTTTATCTACATCCGGGCAGTGAAGTAACACAACTGCTACACCTCTCATCGTACGTACGTATTCAGAAAATTAACTTCAACATAACTGAGCCAGCCGGCTTTGAGACGCACAATTCCACTGATCACTCATTTTAGGTGCGTTCGACAATGGTTATCCACATCCGGGCAGTAAAGTAACACAACGGATACACCTCTCATCGTACGTACGTACGTATTCAGAAAATTAACTTCAACATAACTGAGCCAGCCGGCTTTGAGACGCACAATTCCACTGATCACTCATTTTAGGTGCGTTCGACAATGGTTATCCACATCCGGGCAGTGAAGTAACACAACTGCTACACCTCTCATCGTACGTACGTATTCAGAAAATTAACTTCAACATAACTGAGCCAGCCGGCTTTGAGACGCACAATTCCACTGATCACTCATTTTAGGTGCGTTCGGCAATGGTTTATCTACATCCGGGCAGTGAAGTAACACAACGGATACACCTCTCATCGTACGTACGTACGTATTCAGAAAATTAACTTCAACATAACTGAGCCAGCCGGCTTTGAGACGCACAATTCCACTGATCACTCATTTTAGGTGCGTTCAGCAATGGTTTATCTACATCCGGACAGTAAAGTAACACAACTGATACACCTCTCATCGTACGTACGTACGTATTCAGAAAATTAACTTCAACATAACTGAGCCAGCGGGCTTTGAGACGCACAATTCCACTGATCACTCATTTTAGGTGCGTTCGGCAATGGTTTATCTACATCCGGGCAGTAAAGTAACACAACTGCTACACCTCTCATCGTACGTACGTACGTATTCAGAAAATTAACTTCAACATAACTGAGCCTGCCGGCTTTGAGACGCACAATTCCACTGATCACTCATTTTAGGTGCGTTCGGCAATGGTTTATCTACATCCGGGCAGTAAAGTAACACAACTGCTACACCTCTCATCGTACGTACGTACGTATTCAGAAAATTAACTTCAACATAACTGAGCCTGCCGGCTTTGAGACGCACAATTCCACTGATCACTCATTTTAGGTGCGTTCGGCAATGGTTTATCTACATCCGGGCAGTAAAGTAACACAACTGCTACACCTCTCATCGTACGTACGTACGTATTCAGAAAATTAACTTCAACATAACTGAGCCAGCCAGCTTTGAGACGCACATTTCCACTGATCACTCATTTTAGGTGCGTTCGGCAATGGTTTATCTACATCCGGGCAGCAAAGTAACACAACGGATACACCTCTCATCGTACGTACGTACGTATTCAGAAAATTAACTTCAACATAACTGAGCCAGCCGGCTTTGAGACGCACAATTCCACTGATCACTCATTTTAGGTGCGTTCGGCAATGGTTTATCTACATCCGGGCAGTGAAGTAACACAACGGATACACCTCTCATCGTACGTACGTATTCAGAAAATTAACTTCAACATAACTGAGCCAGCCGGCTTTGAGACGCACAATTCCACTGATCACTCATTTTAGGTGCGTTCGGCAATGGTTTATCTACATCCGGGCAGTGAAGTAACACAACTGCTACACCTCTCATCGTACGTACGTATTCAGAAAATTAACTTCAACATAACTGAGCCTGCCGGCTTTGAGACGAACAATTCCACTGATCACTCATTTTAGGTGCGTTCGGCAATGGTTTATCTACATCCGGGCAGTGAAGTAACACAACGGATACACCTCTCATCATACGTACGTATTCAGAAAATTAACTTCAACATAACTGAGCCAGCCGGCTTTGAGACGCACAATTCCACTGATCACTCATTTTAGGTGCGTTCGGCAATGGTTTATCTACATCCGGGCAGTGAAGTAACACAACGGATACACCTCTCATCATACGTACGTATTCAGAAAATTAACTTCAACATAACTGAGCCAGCCGGCTTTGAGACGCACAATTCCACTGATCACTCATTTTAGGTGCGTTCGGCAATGGTTTATCTACATCCGGGCAGTGAAGTAACACAACGGATACACCTCTCATCGTGCGTACGTACGTATTCAGAAAATTAACTTCAACATAACTGAGCCAGCCGGCTTTGAGACGCACAATTCCACTGATCACTCATTTTAGGTGCGTTCGGCAATGGTTTATCTACATCCGGGCAGTGAAGTAACACAACGGATACACCTCTCATCATACGTACGTATTCAGAAAATTAACTTCAACATAACTGAGCCAGCCGGCTTTGAGACGCACAATTCCACTGATCACTCATTTTAGGTGCGTTCGGCAATGGTTTATCTACATCCGGGCAGTGAAGTAACACAACTGCTACACCTCTCATCGTACGTACGTATTCAGAAAATTAACTTCAACATAACTGAGCCAGCCGGCTTTGAGACGCACAATTCCACTGATCACTCATTTTAGGTGCGTTCGGCAATGGTTTATCTACATCCGGGCAGTGAAGTAACACAACTGCTACACCTCTCATCGTACGTACGTACGTATTCAGAAAATTAACTTCAACATAACTGAGCCAGCCGGCTTTGAGACGCACAATTCCACTGATCACTCATTTTAGGTGCGTTCGGCAATGGTTTATCTACATCCGGGCAGTGAAGTAACACAACGGATACACCTCTCATCGTACGTACGTATTCAGAAAATTAACTTCAACATAACTGAGCCAGCCGGCTTTGAGACGCACAATTCCACTGATCACTCATTTTAGGTGCGTTCGGCAATGGTTTATCTACATCCGGGCAGTGAAGTAACACAACGGATACACCTCTCATCATACGTACGTATTCAGAAAATTAACTTCAACATAACTGAGCCAGCCGGCTTTGAGACGCACAATTCCACTGATCACTCATTTTAGGTGCGTTCGGCAATGATTTATCTACATCCGGGCAGTGAAGTAACACAACGGATACACCTCTCATCGTACGTACGTATTCAGAAAATTAACTTCAACATAACTGAGCCAGCCGGCTTTGAGACGCACAATTCCACTGATCACTCATTTTAGGTGCGTTCAGCAATGGTTTATCTACATCCGGGCAGTGAAGTAACACAACTGCTACACCTCTCATCGTACGTATGTACGTATTCAGAAAATTAACTTCAACATAACTGAGCCAGCCGGCTTTGAGACGCACAATTCCACTGATCACTCATTTTAGGTGCGTTCGGCAATGGTTTATCTACATCCGGGCAGTGAAGTAACACAACTGCTACACCTCTCATCGTACGTACGTATTCAGAAAATTAACTTCAACATAACTGAGCCAGCCGGCTTTGAGACGCACAATTCCACTGATCACTCATTTTAGGTGCGTTCGGCAATGGTTTATCTACATCCGGGCAGTGAAGTAACACAACTGCTACACCTCTCATCGTACGTAAGTATTCAGAAAATTAACTTCAACATAACTGAGCCTGCCGGCTTTGAGACGAACAATTCCACTGATCACTCATTTTAGGTGCGTTCGGCAATGGTTTATCCACATCCGGGCAGGAAAGTAACACAACGGATACACCTCTCATCGTACGTACGTATTCAGAAAATTAACTTTAACATAACTGAGCCAGCCGGCTTTGAGACGCACAATTCCACTGATCACTCATTTTAGGTGCGTTCGGCAATGGTTTATCTACATCCGGGCAGTGAAGTAACACAACGGATACACCTCTCATCGTACGTACGTACGTATTCAGAAAATTAACTTCAACATAACTGAGCCAGCCGGCTTTGAGACGCACAATTCCACTGATCACTCATTTTAGGTGCGTTCAGCAATGGTTTATCTACATCCGGGCAGTAAAGTAACACAACGGATACACCTCTCATCGTACGTACGTACGTATTCAGAAAATTAACTTCAACATAACTGAGCCAGCCGGCTTTGAGACGCACAATTCCACTGATCACTCATTTTAGGTGCGTTCAGCAATGGTTTATCTACATCCGGGCAGTGAAGTAACACAACTGCTACACCTCTCATCGTACGTATGTACGTATTCAGAAAATTAACTTCAACATAACTGAGCCAGCCGGCTTTGAGACGCACAATTCCACTGATCACTCATTTTAGGTGCGTTCGGCAATGGTTTATCTACATCCGGGCAGTGAAGTAACACAACGGATACACCTCTCATCGTACGTACGTATTCAGAAAATTAACTTCAACATAACTGAGCCAGCCGGCTTTGAGACGCACAATTCCACTGATCACTCATTTTAGGTGCGTTCGGCAATGGTTTATCTACATCCGGGCAGTGAAGTAACACAACTGCTACACCTCTCATCGTACGTACGTATTCAGAAAATTAACTTCAACATAACTGAGCCAGCCGGCTTTGAGACGCACAATTCCACTGATCACTCATTTTAGGTGCGTTCGGCAATGGTTTATCCACATCCGGGCAGTAAAGTAACACAACGGACACACTTCTCCTCGTACGTACCTATTCAGAAAATTAACTTCAACATAACTGAGCCAGCCGTCTTTGAGACGCACAATTCCACTGATCACTCATTTTAGGTGCGTTCGGCAATGGTTTATCTACATCCGGGCAGTAAAGTAACACAACGCGTACACCTCTCATCGTTCGTACGTATTCAGAAAATTAACTTCAACATAACTGAGCCAGCCGGCTTTGAGACGCACAATTCCACTGATCACTCATTTTAGGTGCGTTCGGCAATGGTTTATCTACATCCGGGCAGTGAAGTAACACAACTGCTACACCTCTCATCGTACGTACGTATTCAGAAAATTAACTTTAACATAACTGAGCCAGCCGGCTTTGAGACGCACAATTCCACTGATCACTCATTTTAGGTGCGTTCGGCAATGGTTTATCTACATCCGGGCAGTGAAGTAACACAACGGATACACCTCTCATCGTACGTACGTACGTATTCAGAAAATTAACTTCAACATAACTGAGCCAGCCGGCTTTGAGACGCACAATTCCACTGATCACTCATTTTAGGTGCGTTCAGCAATGGTTTATCTACATCCGGGCAGTAAAGTAACACAACGGATACACCTCTCATCGTACGTACGTACGTATTCAGAAAATTAACTTCAACATAACTGAGCCAGCCGGCTTTGAGACGCACAATTCCACTGATCACTCATTTTAGGTGCGTTCGGCAATGGTTTATCTACATCCGGGCAGTGAAGAAACACAACTGCTACACCTCTCATCGTACGTACGTACGTACGTATTCAGAAAATTAACTTCAACATAACTGAGCCAGCCGGCTTTGAGACGCACAATTCCACTGATCACTCATTTTAGGTGCGTTCGGCAATGGTTTATCTACATCCGGGCAGTGAAGTAACACAACGGATACACCTCTCATCGTACGTACGTATTCAGAAAATTAACTTCAACATAACTGAGCCAGCCGGCTTTGAGACGCACAATTCCACTGATCACTCATTTTAGGTGCGTTCGGCAATGGTTTATCTACATCCGGGCAGTGAAGTAACAAAACGGATACACCTCTCATCGTACGTACGTATTCAGAAAATTAACTTCAACATAACTGAGCCAGCCGGCTTTGAGACGCACAATTCCACTGATCACTCATTTTAGGTGCGTTCGGCAATGGTTTATCTACATCCGGGCAGTGAAGTAACACAACTGCTACACCTCTCATCGTACGTACGTACGTATTCAGAAAATTAACTTCAACATAACTGAGCCAGCCGGCTTTGAGACGCACAATTCCACTGATCACTCATTTTAGGTGCGTTCGGCAATGGTTTATCTATATCCGGGCAGTGAAGTAACACAACGGCTACACCTCTCATCGTACGTACGTATTCAGAAAATTAACTTCAACATAACTGAGCCAGCCGGCTTTGAGACGCACAATTCCACTGATCACTCATTTTAGGTGCGTTCGGCAATGGTTTATCCACATCCGGGCAGCAAAGTAACACCACGGACACACCTCTCATCGTACGTACGTATTCAGAAAATTAACTTCAACATAACTGAGCCAGCCGGCTTTGAGACGCACAATTCCACTGATCACTCATTTTAGGTGCGTTCGGCAATGGTTTATCTACATCCGGGCAGTGAAGTAACACAACGGATACACCTCTCATCGTACGTACGTATTCAGAAAATTAACTTCAACATAACTGAGCCAGCCGGCTTTGAGACGCACAATTCCACTGATCACTCATTTTAGGTGCGTTCGGCAATGGTTTATCTACATCCGGGCAGTGAAGTAACACAACGGATACACCTCTCATCATACGTACGTATTCAGAAAATTAAGTTCAACATAACTGAGCCAGCCGGCTTTGAGACGCACAATTCCACTGATCACTCATTTTAGGTGCGTTCGGCAATGGTTTATCTACATCCGGGCAGTGAAGTAACACAACGGATACACCTCTCATCGTACGTACGTACGTATTCAGAAAATTAACTTCAACATATCTGAGCCAGCCGGCTTTGAGACGCACAATTCCACTGATCACTCATTTTAGGTGCGTTCAGCAATGGTTTATCTACATCCGGCAGTGAAGTAACACAACTGCTACACCTCTCATCGTACGTACGTACGTATTCAGAAAATTAACTTCAACATAACTGAGCCAGCCGGCTTTGAGACGCACAATTCCACTGATCACTCATTTTAGGTGCGTTCGGCAATGGTTTATCTACATCCGGGCAGTGAAGTAACACAACGGATACACCTCTCATCGTACGTACGTATTCAGAAAATTAACTTCAACATAACTGAGCCAGCCGGCTTTGAGACGCACAATTCCACTGATCACTCATTTTAGGTGCGTTCGGCAATGGTTTATCTACATCCGGGCAGTGAAGTAACACAACTGCTACACCTCTCATCGGACGTACGTACGTATTCAGAAAATTAACTTCAACATAACTGAGCCAGCCGGCTTTGAGACGCACAATTCCACTGATCACTCACTTTAGGTGCGTTCGGCAATGGTTTATCTACATCCGGGCAGTGAAGTAACACAACGGATACACCTCTCATCGTACGTACGTATTCAGAAAATTAACTTCAACATAACTGAGCCAGCCGGCTTTGAGACGCACAATTCCACTGATCACTCATTTTAGGTGCGTTCGGCAATGGTTTATCTACATCCGGGCAGTGAAGTAACACAACGGATACACCTCTCATCATACGTACGTATTCAGAAAATTAAGTTCAACATAACTGAGCCAGCCGGCTTTGAGACGCACAATTCCACTGATCACTCATTTTAGGTGCGTTCGGCAATGGTTTATCTACATCCGGGCAGTGAAGTAACACAACGGATACACCTCTCATCGTACGTACGTACGTATTCAGAAAATTAACTTCAACATAACTGAGCCAGCCGGCTTTGAGACGCACAATTCCACTGATCACTCATTTTAGGTGCGTTCAGCAATGGTTTATCTACATCCGGCAGTGAAGTAACACAACTGCTACACCTCTCATCGTACGTACGTACGTATTCAGAAAATTAACTTCAACATAACTGAGCCAGCCGGCTTTGAGACGCACAATTCCACTGATCACTCATTTTAGGTGCGTTCGGCAATGGTTTATCTACATCCGGGTAGTGAAGTAACACAACGGATACACCTCTCATCGTACGTACGTATTCAGAAAATTAACTTCAACATAACTGAGCCAGCCGGCTTTGAGACGCACAATTCCACTGATCACTCATTTTAGGTGCGTTCGGCAATGGTTTATCTACATCCGGGCAGTGAAGTAACACATCTGCTACACCTCTCATCGTACGTACGTATTCAGAAAATTAACTTCAACATAAATGAGCCTGCCGGCTTTGAGACGAACAATTCCACTGATCACTCATTTTAGGTGCGTTCGGCAATGGTTTATCCACATCCGGGCAGTAAAGTAACACAACGGACACACTTCTCCTCGTACGTACGTATTCAGAAAATTAACTTCAACATAACTGAGCCAGCCGTCTTTGAGACGCACAATTCCACTGATCACTCATTTTAGGTGCGTTCGGCAATGGTTTATCTACATCCGGGCAGTAAAGTAACACAACGCGTACACCTCTCATCGTTCGTACGTATTCAGAAAATTAACTTCAACATAACTGAGCCAGCCGTTTTTGAGACGCACATTTCCACTGATCACTCATTTTAGGTGCGTTCGGCAATGGTTTATCTACATCCGGGCAGTAAAGTAACACAACGGATACACCTCTCATCTTACGTACGTACGTATTCAGAAAATTAACTTCAACATAACTGAGCCAGGCGGCTTTGAGACGCACAATTCCACTGATCACTCACTTTAGGTGCGTTCAGCAATGGTTTATCTACATCCGGGCAGTAAAGTAACACAACGGATACACCTCTCATCGTACGTACGTACGTATTCAGAAAATTAACTTCAACATAACTGAGCCAGCCGGCTTTGAGACGCACAATTCCACTGATCACTCATTTTAGGTGCGTTCGGCAATGGTTTATCTACATTCGGGCAGTGAAGTAACACAACTGCTACACCTCTCATCGTACGTACGTACGTATTCAGAAAATTAACTTCAACATAACTGAGCCAGCCGGCTTTGAGACGCACAATTCCACTGATCACTCATTTTAGGTGCGTTCGGCAATGGCTTATCTGCATTCGGGCACTGAAGTAACACAACTGCTACACCTCTCATCGTACGTACGTACGTAGTCAGAAAATTAACTTCAACATAACTGAGCCAGCCGGCTTTGAGACGCACAATTCCACTGATCACTCATTTTAGGTGCGTTCGGCAATGGTTTATCTACATCCGGGCAGTGAAGTAACACAACTGCTACACCTCTCATCGTACGTACGTATTCAGAAAATTAACTTCAACATAACTGAGCCAGCCGGCTTTGAGACGCACAATTCCACTGATCACTCATTTTAGGTGCGTTCGACAATGGTTATCCACATCCGGGCAGTAAAGTAACACAACGGATACACCTCTCATCGTACGTACGTACGTATTCAGAAAATTAACTTCAACATAACTGAGCCAGCCGGCTTTGAGACGCACAATTCCACTGATCACTCATTTTAGGTGCGTTCGACAATGGTTATCCACATACGGGCAGTGAAGTAACACAACTGCTACACCTCTCATCGTACGTACGTATTCAGAAAATTAACTTCAACATAACTGAGCCAGCCGGCTTTGAGACGCACAATTCCACTGATCACTCATTTTAGGTGCGTTCGGCAATGGTTTATCTACATCCGGGCAGTGAAGTAACACAACGGATACACCTCTCATCGTACGTACGTACGTATTCAGAAAATTAACTTCAACATAACTGAGCCAGCCGGCTTTGAGACGCACAATTCCACTGATCACTCATTTTAGGTGCGTTCGGCAATGGTTTATCTACATCCGGGCAGTAAAGTAACACAACTGATACACCTCTCATCGTACGTACGTACGTATTCAGAAAATTAACTTTAACATAACTGAGCCTGCCGGCTTTGAGACGCACAATTCCACTGATCACTCATTTTAGGTGCGTTCGGCAATGGTTTATCTACATCCGGGCAGTAAAGTAACACAACTGCTACACCTCTCATCGTACGTACGTACGTATTCAGAAAATTAACTTCAACATAACTGAGCCAGCCGGCTTTGAGACGCACAATTCCACTGATCACTCATTTTAGGTGCGTTCGGCAATGGTTTATCTACATCCGGGCAGCAAAGTAACACAACGGATACACCTCTCATCGTACGTACGTACGTATTCAGAAAATTAACTTCAACATAACTGAGCCAGCCGGCTTTGAGACGCACAATTCCACTGATCACTCATTTTAGGTGCGTTCGGCAATGGTTTATCTACATCCGGGCAGTGAAGTAACACAACGGATACACCTCTCATCGTACGTACGTACGTATTCAGAAAATTAACTTCAACATAACTGAGCCAGCCGGCTTTGAGACGCACAATTCCACTGATCACTCATTTTAGGTGCGTTCGGCAATGGTTTATCTACATCCGGGCAGTGAAGTAACACAACGGATACACCTCTCATCGTACGTACGTATTCAGAAAATTAACTTCAACATAACTGAGCCAGCCGGCTTTGAGACGCACAATTCCACTGATCACTCATTTTAGGTGCGTTCGGCAATGATTTATCTACATCCGGGCAGTGAAGTAACACAACGGATACACCTCTCATCGTACGTACGTATTCAGAAAATTAACTTCAACATAACTGAGCCAGCCGGCTTTGAGACGCACAATTCCACCGATCACTCATTTTAGGTGCGTTCAGCAATGGTTTATCTACATCCGGGCAGTGAAGTAACACAACTGCTACACCTCTCATCGTACGTATGTACGTATTCAGAAAATTAACTTCAACATAACTGAGCCAGCCGGCTTTGAGACGCACAATTCCACTGATCACTCATTTTAGGTGCGTTCGGCAATGGTTTATCTACATCCGGGCAGTGAAGTAACACAACGGATACACCTCTCATCGTACGTACGTATTCAGAAAATTAACTTCAACATAACTGAGCCAGCCGGCTTTGAGACGCACAATTCCACTGATCACTCATTTTAGGTGCGTTCGGCAATGGTTTATCTACATCCGGGCAGTGAAGTAACACAACTGCTACACCTCTCATCGTACGTACGTATTCAGAAAATTAACTTCAACATAACTGAGCCTGCCGGCTTTGAGACGAACAATTCCACTGATCACTCATTTTAGGTGCGTTCGGCAATTGTTTATCCACATCCGGGCAGTAAAGTAACACAACGGACACACTTCTCCTCGTACGTACGTATTCAGAAAATTAACTTCAACATAACTGAGCCAGCCGTCTTTGAGACGCACAACTCCACTGATCACTCATTTTAGGTGCGTTCGGCAATGGTTTATCTACATCCGGGCAGTAAAGTAACACAACGCGTACACCTCTCATCGTACGTAGGTATTCAGAAAATTAACTTTAACATAACTGAGCCAGCCGGCTTTGAGACGCACAATTCCACTGATCACTCATTTTAGGTGCGTTCGGCAATGGTTTATCTACATCCGGGCAATGAAGTAACACAACGGATACACCTCTCATCGTACGTACGTACGTACGTATTCAGAAAATTAACTTCAACATAACTGAGCCAGCCGGCTTTGAGACGCACAATTCCACTGATCACTCATTTTAGGTGCGTTCAGCAATGGTTTATCTACATCCGGGCAGTAAAGTAACACAACGGATACACCTCTCATCGTACGTACGTACGTATTCAGAAAATTAACTTCAACATAACTGAGCCAGCCGGCTTTGAGACGCACAATTCCACTGATCACTCATTTTAGGTGCGTTCGGCAATGGTTTATCTACATCCGGGCAGTGAAGTAACACAACTGCTACACCTCTCATCGTACGTACGCACTTATTCAGAAAATTAACTTCAACATAACTGAGCCAGCCGGCTTTGAGACGCACAATTCCACTGATCACTCATTTTAGGTGCGTTCGGCAATGGTTTATCTACATCCGGGCAGTGAAGTAACACAACGGATACACCTCTCATCGTACGTACGTATTCAGAAAATTAACTTCAACATAACTGAGCCAGCCGGCTTTGAGACGCACAATTCCACTGATCACTCATTTTAGGTGCGTTCGGCAATGGTTTATCTACATCCGGGCAGTGAAGTAACACAACGGATACACCTCTCATCATACGTACGTATTCAGAAAATTAACTTCAACATAACTGAGCCAGCTGGCTTTGAGACGCACAATTCCACTGATCACTCATTTTAGGTGCGTTCGGCAATGGTTTATCTACATCCGGGCAGTGAAGTAACACAACGGATACACCTCTCATCGTACGTACGTATTCAGAAAATTAACTTCAACATAACTGAGCCAGCCGGCTTTGAGACGCACAATTCCACTGATCACTCATTTTAGGTGCGTTCGGCAATGGTTTATCTACATCCGGGCAGTGAAGTAACACAACGGCTACACCTCTCATCGTACGTACGTATTCAGAAAGTTAACTTCAACATAACTGAGCCAGCCGGCTTTGAGACGCACAATTCCACTGATCACTCATTTTAGGTGCGTTCGGCAATGGTTTATCCACATCCGGGCAGCAAAGTAACACCACGGACACACCTTTCATCGTACGTACGTATTCAGAAAATTAACTTCAACATAACTGAGCCAGCCGGCTTTGAGACGCACAATTCCACTGATCACTCATTTTAGGTGCGTTCGGCAATGGTTTATCTACATCCGGGCAGTGAAGTAACACAACTGCTACACCTCTCATCGTACGTACGTATTCAGAAAATTAACTTCAACATAACTGAGCCTGCCGGCTTTGAGACGAACAATTCCACTGATCACTCATTTTAGGTGCGTTCGGCAATGGTTTATCCACATCCGGGCAGTAAAGTAACACAACGGACACACCTCTCCTCGTACGTACGTACGTATTCAGAAAATTAACTTCAACATAACTGAGCCAGCCGTCTTTGAGACGCACAATTCCACTGATCAGTCATTTTAGGTGCGTTCGGCAATGGTTTATCTACATCCGGGCAGTAAAGTAACACAACGCGTACACCTCTCATCGTTCGTACGTATTCAGAAAATTAACTTCAACATAACTGAGCCAGCCGGCTTTGAGACGCACAATTCCACTGATCACTCATTTTAGGTGCGTTCGGCAATGGTTTATCTACATCCGGGCAGTGAAGTAACACAACTGCCACACCTCTCATCGTACGTACGTATTCAGAAAATTAACTTCAACATAACTGAGCCAGCCGGCTTTGAGACGCACAATTCCACTGATCACTCATTTTAGGTGCGTTCGGCAATGGTTTATCTACATCCGGGCAGGAAAGTAACACAACGGATACACCTCTCATCGTACGTACGTACGTATTCAGAAAATTAACTTCAACATAACTGAGCCAGCCGGCTTTGAGACGCACAATTCCACTGATCACTCATTTTAGGTGCGTTCGGCAATGGTTTATCTACATTCGGGCAGTGAAGTAACACAACTGCTACACCTCTCATCGTACGTACGTACGTATTCAGAAAATTAACTTCAACATAACTGAGCCAGCCGGCTTTGAGACGCACAATTCCACTGATCACTCATTTTAGGTGCGTTCGGCAATGTTTTATCTACATCCGGGCAGTGAAGTAACACAACTGATACACCTCTCATCGTGCGTACGTACGTATTCAGAAAATTAACTTCAACATAACTGAGCCAGCCGGCTTTGAGACGCACAATTCCACTGATCACTCATTTTAGGTGCGTTCGGCAATGGTTTATCTATATCCGGGCAGTGA
The DNA here is from genome assembly GCA_030765055.1 of Mantis religiosa. NCBI lineage: Eukaryota > Metazoa > Arthropoda > Insecta > Mantodea > Mantidae > Mantis > Mantis religiosa. The sequence goes on from CM060951.1 coordinate 11,728,263, forward strand.
AGTAACACAACGGATACACCTCTCATCATACGTACGTATTCAGAAAATTAACTTCAACATAACTGAGCCAGCCGGTTTGAGACGCACAATTCCACTGATCACTCATTTTAGGTGCGTTCGGCAATGGTTTATCTACATCCGGGCAGTGAAGTAACACAACGGATACACCTCTCATCGTACGTACGTATTCAGAAAATTAACTTCAACATAACTGAGCCAGCCGGCTTTGAGACGCACAATTCCACTGATCACTCATTTTAGGTGCGTTCAGCAATGGTTTATCTACATCCGGGCAGTGAAGTAACACAACTGCTACACCTCTCATCGTACGTACGTACGTATTCAGAAAATTAACTTCAACATAACTGAGCCAGCCGGCTTTGAGACGCACAATTCCACTGATCACTCATTTTAGGTGCGTTCGGCAATGGTTTATCCACATCCGGGCAGTAAAGTAACACAACGGACACACTTCTCCTCGTACGTACGTATTCAGAAAATTAACTTCAACATAACTGAGCCAGCCGTCTTTGAGACGCACAATTCCACTGATCACTCATTTTAGGTGCGTTCGGCAATGGTTTATCTACATCCGGGCAGTGAAGTAACACAACTGCTACACCTCTCATCGTACGTATGTACGTATTCAGAAAATTAACTTCAACATAACTGAGCCAGCCGGCTTTGAGACGAACAATTCCACTGATCACTCATTTTAGGTGCGTTCGGCAATGGTTTATCCACATCCGGGCAGTAAAGTAACACAACGGACACACTTCTCCTCGTACGTACGTATTCAGAAAATTAACTTCAACATAACTGAGCCAGCCGGCTTTGAGACGCACAATTCCACTGATCACTCATTTTAGGTGCGTTCGGCAATGGTTTATCTACATCCGGGCAGTGAAGTAACACAACTGCTACACCTCTCATCGTACGTACGTACGTATTCAGAAAATTAACTTCAACATAACTGAGCCAGCCGGCTTTGAGACGCACAATTCCACTGATCACTCATTTTAGGTGCGTTCGGCAATGGTTTATCTACATCCGGGCAGTGAAGTAACACAACGGATACACCTATCATCGTACGTACGTATTCAGAAAATTAACTTCAACATAACTGAGCCAGCCGGCTTTGAGACGCACAATTCCACTGATCACTCATTTTAGGTGCGTTCGGCAATGGTTTATCTACATCCGGGCAGTGAAGTAACACAACGGATACACCTCTCATCATACGTACGTATTCAGAAAATTAACTTCAACATAACTGAGCCAGCCGGCTTTGAGACGCACAATTCCACTGATCACTCATTTTAGGTGCGTTCGGCAATGGTTTATCTACATCCGGGCAGTGAAGTAACACAACGGCTACACCTCTCATCGTACGAACGTATTCAGAAAATTAACTTCAACATAACTGAGCCAGCCGGCTTTGAGACGCACAATTCCACTGATCACTCATTTTAGGTGCGTTCGGCAATGGTTTATCCACATCCGGGCAGCAAAGTAACACCACGGACACACCTCTCATCGTACGTACGTATTCAGAAAATTAACTTCAACATAACTGAGCCAGCCGGCTTTGAGACGCACAATTCCACTGATCACTCATTTTAGGTGCGTTCGGCAATGGTTTATCTACATCCGGGCAGTGAAGTAACACAACTGCTACACCTCTCATCGTACGTACGTATTCAGAAAATTTACTTCAACATAACTGAGCCAGCCGTTTTTGAGACGCACAATTCCACTGATCACTCATTTTAGGTGCGTTCGGCAATGGTTTATCTACATCCGGGCAGTAAAGTAACACAACGCGTACACCTCTCATCGTTCGTACGTATTCAGAAAATTAACTTCAACATAACTGAGCCAGCCGGCTTTGAGACGCACAATTCCACTGATCACTCATTTTAGGTGCGTTCGGCAATGGTTTATCTACATCCGGGCAGTGAAGTAACACAACTGCTACACCTCTCATCGTACGTACGTATTCAGAAAATTAACTTCAACATAACTGAGCCAGCCGGCTTTGAGACGCACAATTCCACTGATCACTCATTTTAGGTGCGTTCGGCAATGGTTTATCTACATCCGGGCAGGAAAGTAACACAACGGATACACCTCTCATCGTACGTACGTACGTATTCAGAAAATTAACTTCAACATAACTGAGCCAGCCGGCTTTGAAACGCACAATTCCACTGATCACTCATTTTAGGTGCGTTCGGCAATGGTTTATCTACATCCGGGCAGGAAAGTAACACAACGGATACACCTCTCATCGTACGTACGTACGTATTCAGAAAATTAACTTCAACATAACTGAGCCAGCCGGCTTTGAGACGCACAATTCCACTGATCACTCATTTTAGGTGCGTTCGGCAATGGTTTATCTACATCCGGGCAGGAAAGTAACACAACGGACACACCTCTCATCGTACGTACGTACGTATTCAGAAAATTAACTTCAACATAACTGAGCCAGCCGGCTTTGAGACGCACAATTCCACTGATCACTCATTTTAGGTGCGTTCGGAAATGTTTTATCTACATCCGGGCAGTGAAGTAACACAACTGATACACCTCTCATCGTGCGTACGTACGTATTCAGAAAATTAACTTCAACATAACTGAGCCAGCCGGCTTTGAGACGCACAATTCCACTGATCACTCATTTTAGGTGCGTTCGGCAATGGTTTATCTATATCCGGGCAGTGAAGTAACACAACTCCTACACCTCTCATCGTGCGTACGTACGTATTCAGAAAATTAACTTCAACATAACTGAGCCAGCCGGCTTTGAGACGCACAATTCCACTGATCACTCATTTTAGGTGCGTTCGGCAATGGTTTATCTACATCCGGGTAGTAAAGTAACACAACTGCTACACCTCTCATCGTGCGTACGTACGTATTCAGAAAATTAACTTCAACATAACTGAGCCAGCCGGCTTTGAGACGCACAATTCCACTGATCACTCATTTTAGGTGCGTTCGGCAATGGTTTATCTACATCCGGGCAGTAAAGTAACACAACTGCTACACCTCTCATCGTGCGTACGTACGTATTCAGAAAATTAACTTCAACATAACTGAGCCAGCCGGCTTTGAGACGCACAATTCCACTGATCACTCATTTTAGGTGCGTTCGGCAATGGTTTATCTACATCCGGGCAGTAAAGTAACACAACGGATACACCTCTCATCGTGCGTACGTACGTATTCAGAAAATTAACTTCAACATAACTGAGCCAGCCGGCTTTGGGACGCACAATTCCACTGATCACTCATTTTAGGTGCGTTCGGCAATGGTTTTTCTACATCCGGGCAGGAAAGTAACACAACGGATACACCTCTCATCGTACGTACGTACGTATTCAGAAAATTAACTTCAACATAACTGAGCCAGCCGGCTTTGAGACGCACAATTCCACTGATCACTCATTTTAGGTGCGTTCGGCAATGGTTTATCCACATCCGGGCAGTAAATTAACACAACTGATACACCTCTCATCGTGCGTACGTATTCAGAAAATTAACTTCAACATAACTGAGCCAGCCGGCTTTGAGACGCACAATTCCACTGATCACTCATTTTAGGTGCGTTCGGCAATGGTTTATCTATATCCGGGCAGTGAAGTAACACAACTGCTACACCTCTCATCGTACGTACGTACGTATTCAGAAAATTAGCTTCAACATAACTGAGCCAGCCGGCTTTGAGACGCACAATTCCACTGATCACTCATTTTAGGTGCGTTCGGCAATGGTTTATCTACATCCGGGCAGTGAAGTAACACAACGGATACACCTCTCATCGTACGTACGTATTCAGAAAATTAACTTCAACATAACTGAGCCAGCCGGCTTTGAGACGCACAATTCCACTGATCACTCATTTTAGGTGCGTTCGGCAATGGTTTATCTACATCCGGGCAGCAAAGTAACACAACTGCTACACCTCTCATCGTACGTACGTACGTATTCAGAAAATTAACTTCAACATAACTGAGCCAGCCGGCTTTGAGACGCACAATTCCACTGATCACTCATTTTAGGTGCGTTCGGCAATGGTTTATCTACATCCGGGCAGTGAAGTAACACAACGGATACACCTCATATCATACGTACGTATTCAGAAAATTAACTTCAACATAACTGAGCCAGCCGGCTTTGAGACGCACAATTCCACTGATCACTCATTTTAGGTGCGTTCGGCAATGGTTTATCTACATCCGGGCAGTGAAGTAACACAACGGCTACACCTCTCATCGTACGTACGTATTCAGAAAATTAACTTCAACATAACTGAGCCAGCCGGCTTTGAGACGCACAATTCCACTGATCACTCATTTTAGGTGCGTTCGGCAATGGTTTATCCACATCCGGGCAGCAAAGTAACACCACGGACACACCTCTCATCGTACGTACGTATTCAGAAAATTAACTTCAACATAACTGAGCCAGCCGGCTTTGAGACGCACAATTCCACTGATCACTCATTTTAGGTGCGTTCGGCAATGGTTTATCTACATCCGGGCAGTGAAGTAACACAACTGCTACACCTCTCATCGTACGTACGTATTCAGAAAATTTACTTCAACATAACTGAGCCAGCCGTTTTTGAGACGCACAATTCCACTGATCACTCATTTTAGGTGCGTTCGGCAATGGTTTATCTATATCCGGGCAGTAAAGTAACACAACGCGTACACCTCTCATCGTTCGTACGTATTCAGAAAATTAACTTCAACATAACTGAGCCAGCCGGCTTTGAGACGCACAATTCCACTGATCACTCATTTTAGGTGCGTTCGGCAATGGTTTATCTACATCCGGGCAGTGAAGTAACACAACTGCTACACCTCTCATCGTACGTACGTATTCAGAAAATTAACTTCAACATAACTGAGCCAGCCGGCTTTGAGACGCACAATTCCACTGATCACTCATTTTAGGTGCGTTCGGCAATGGTTTATCTACATCCGGGCAGGAAAGTAACACAACGGATACACCTCTCATCGTACGTACGTACGTATTCAGAAAATTAACTTCAACATAACTGAGCCAGCCGGCTTTGAGACGCACAATTCCACTGATCACTCATTTTAGGTGCGTTCGGCAATGGTTTATCTACATCCGGGCAGGAAAGTAACACAACGGATACACCTCTCATCGTACGTACGTACGTATTCAGAAAATTAACTTCAACATAACTGAGCCAGCCGGCTTTGAGACGCACAATTCCACTGATCACTCATTTTAGGTGCGTTCGGCAATGGTTTATCTACATCCGGGCAGGAAAGTAACACAACGGACACACCTCTCATCGTACGTACGTACGTATTCAGAAAATTAACTTCAACATAACTGAGCCAGCCGGCTTTGAGACGCACAATTCCACTGATCACTCATTTTAGGTGCGTTCGGCAATGTTTTATCTACATCCGGGCAGTGAAGTAACACAACTGATACACCTCTCATCGTGCGTACGTACGTATTCAGAAAATTAACTTCAACATAACTGAGCCAGCCGGCTTTGAGACGCACAATTCCACTGATCACTCATTTTAGGTGCGTTCGGCAATGGTTTATGTATATCCGGGCAGTGAAGTAACACAACTCCTACACCTCTCATCGTGCGTACGTACGTATTCAGAAAATTAACTTCAACATAACTGAGCCAGCCGGCTTTGAGACGCACAATTCCACTGATCACTCATTTTAGGTGCGTTCGGCAATGGTTTATCTACATCCGGGTAGTAAAGTAACACAACTGCTACACCTCTCATCGTGCGTACGTACGTATTCAGAAAATTAACTTCAACATAACTGAGCCAGCCGGCTTTGAGACGCACAATTCCACTGATCACTCATTTTAGGTGCGTTCGGCAATGGTTTATCTACATCCGGGCAGTAAAGTAACACAACTGCTACACCTCTCATCGTGCGTACGTACGTATTCAGAAAATTAACTTCAACATAACTGAGCCAGCCGGCTTTGAGACGCACAATTCCACTGATCACTCATTTTAGGTGCGTTCGGCAATGGTTTATCTACATCCGGGCAGTAAAGTAACACAACGGATACACCTCTCATCGTGCGTACGTACGTATTCAGAAAATTAACTTCAACATAACTGAGCCAGCCGGCTTTGGGACGCACAATTCCACTGATCACTCATTTTAGGTGCGTTCGGCAATGGTTTTTCTACATCCGGGCAGGAAAGTAACACAACGGATACACCTCTCATCGTACGTACGTACGTATTCAGAAAATTAACTTCAACATAACTGAGCCAGCCGGCTTTGAGACGCACAATTCCACTGATCACTCATTTTAGGTGCGTTCGGCAATGGTTTATCCACATCCGGGCAGTAAATTAACACAACTGATACACCTCTCATCGTGCGTACGTATTCAGAAAATTAACTTCAACATAACTGAGCCAGCCGGCTTTGAGACGCACAATTCCACTGATCACTCATTTTAGGTGCGTTCGGCAATGGTTTATCTATATCCGGGCAGTGAAGTAACACAACTGCTACACCTCTCATCGTACGTACGTACGTATTCAGAAAATTAACTTCAACATAACTGAGCCAGCCGGCTTTGAGACGCACAATTCCACTGATCACTCATTTTAGGTGCGTTCGGCAATGGTTTATCTACATCCGGGCAGTGAAGTAACACAACGGATACACCTCTCATCGTACGTACGTATTCAGAAAATTAACTTCAACATAACTGAGCCAGCCGGCTTTGAGACGCACAATTCCACTGATCACTCATTTTAGGTGCGTTCGGCAATGGTTTATCTACATCCGGGCAGCAAAGTAACACAACTGCTACACCTCTCATCGTACGTACGTACGTATTCAGAAAATTAACTTCAACATAACTGAGCCAGCCGGCTTTGAGACGAACAATTCCACTGATCACTCATTTTAGGTGCGTTCGGCAATGGTTTATCTACATCCGGACAGTGAAGTAACACAACGGATACATTTATGAAACAGTTACTGATGTAATGAGGGCACACACTAGGTGGTTACAAAAGTAGAGAAATCAAAGTAATTTGTCACCTAATAACAGTCACAAAGTAACTGCTACCCAATAAGGATGATATAAATTAGCTGGTTGTCAACAAGAGTCACAAAAGTACCTTACCCAATAACAATTACAAAAGTAACTGCTTGTCAATAACAATCACAGAAGTAAATGTTTGTCAATAACAACCAAGAAAGTAACTGATTGTCAATAACAATCACAAATAAGTAAATAGTTATCCAATAGTCACTGTTACACAATAACGCTCACAAAGTAACTAGTTACCCAAAAGCTGTCATAAAAGTAACTGTTGCCCAATAATGTCATAAAGTAACTGTTATCTAATAACTGTCACAAAAGTAACTTTTACCCAATAATTCACAAAAGTAAATGATACCCAATAATTGTCTCAAAAGTAGCTGTTATGTAATAACTGTCACAAAAGTAAATGCTATCCATTAGCAGTGACAAAAGTAACTGATTAGTCAATAATGTCCACAAAAATAACTGCTACCCCATGTTTGTAACCTGTGCATACTTATTTACAGTTTTATCCACTCTGTCTGTCGTATCCAATAACTCGTACAAAAACTCTGACTTAGCAACATACGCTACAATATATACCGTATTCAAACCACGTGACAATAGCGATACGTATCAGAAGACACGCTATGACAAAAACTCTCTAATATGATGTCATCCGCAAACAGTAGCATAATGAATGCATAATTTTCATTTATTTTTATTCACGAAGTTATTTCGTCTTTTAATTTTCTAGGAATATCATCCATTTACTGTTGATGGTGATAGTCAGTGGTGATGGTGATGGTGATATTGCGATAGGGGTCCATTTACTAAACTATTTTTATTTGTGTTCATTTTTATATTACTGAGTAAGTCTATTATTGCGGATATCTATTTTGTCTAATACTGCCAAAGTCTACTCCTGTTTATCTTATCAAAAGCTTTTTCTAAACCTTAAAGGCTATACAGTACAAAGACTATGGCGTTATAGTTCTATGAGCATATTTTTTATACTCTTGACCTTAGATGTGTTTATATGGTCAACATTAATATATTATCCCTTGCTATGCCATATCTTCTCATGAGTAATGTTCCCCGAGAGCTCACAAGGAGCCATTTTGACACTGATGTACTTTACAGTTAATTTAAATCAAAAATGTATATATCCCTGTCTCGGCTTACTCAAAGGTTTTCTATTCACCAGGAAAAATGTATATCTTTTTTAAATTAGGTCGGACTTCCGCTCAAAAATAATGGAAGCGTAAAACAAAGTTTGTCCCAGTAGGGAGCTACAAGAATATGTGTGCAAAATTGGAGGAAACATACAACCGAAACTCCATGTACGACGGAGTGTTGGAAAGCTTTACTTATCACTCTTTATAAATGTGGTAGAAAGTTAGTGTTTATATGTGCTTGTTTGTTTTCTCTACGTAGTCATCATCCAGATTTACACTTTTTCCCAGCGTTTCTTGAAATTCGCTTTAAACCACTCTTCCTCTTCACTAATGACGTCATCTGTATTGTCAAATCGGCGACCACGTAACGGTTTCTTTATTCTCGGGAACAAGAAAAAGTCACTTGGTACAAGATCGAGCGAATAATGTGGATGCTGTAAGATCTCAAAGCTACATTCACTTGTTTTGTCAACTGCAACTTAAGATGAATGAGCTGGTGCATTGTCAGACAGAAGACGAACAACGTTGCAGAGCATACCGCGTTGTTTCTTAATTAGAACTGCTAGCAAATTTTCCAGAAGATTTCAGTAGTATCTGCCAGTGATGGTTTGACCCTTGGCAAGATAATCTGTAAGGATGACTCCACGACAGTCCCAGAAAACAGAAAGCATGACCTTCCCAGCTGACTTTTGCATATTTGCCTTTTTGTGAGAGGGAATCCGCATGTTTTCATTCTATGTTCATGGTTTATCTCTGGATCATACTGATATATCCAGGATACATCCATGATTACCAGACGATCAAAAAATGATCTTCAATCTGTTCCAACACACTCAACATCTTCTTGAAAGGTCACGCCGTGTTTGCTTTTGGAAAGGGGTTAGCAAACGTGGAACTCACCGTACAGACACCTTAGACATGTGCAGTTCGTCATAAATAATTTTCCACACACTACCATAACTAAGATATGTCTCATTCATGATCATTTGGATGGTTGCTCGTTTGTCTTCCAGTATTAAACACTCCACTTTCTTCACTGTGACAGTTGACGGTCTACCAGCTCTTGGCTCATCTGTCAGGGACATGTGACCAGTTTGAAAATTCCTTCTCCACCTCACAATAGTGTCATACGATGGGCAACCATTTCCATAAACAGCCGTCATCTAATCATGGATTTCCCGGGCAGTTTTCTTCACTGTAAAAAGGAGAAAATAATTCAAATCACTGAAACTACCAACATTATGTTCTGAGGGATCAATGATAACACTGAAGAATATTCATCACTCTAGCATAAAAACTACCGGGTGATAATTAAAACTTGACGACACCCCCCCCCCCTCGTACAGTAGATATTAATCCGCCAGAAGATTACGAATATTTGATGCTCTTGTAAATGCTGTCCTGGAATTTTGCGTTTAGTAAAATCTGATATACTGCGCATTATAAAGGTTTACCATTCTTCCGCTTTCATTATACATTTACGCATTTCCTTGGAGGTCTCAGCAAAACACGGTAAGCTTTAAGCGAGGGACAAATTATTAAAGAGAGTGTTTCTTCTGCAGAACAACGGGAAAAATAAAATAGCGGCATGTTGCTTTAAAATGTGTAATATATCGACAACTCTAAGTAATAACAACGATATATCTAAGCCCTTTACTGTCTCAAAACGACACCCAACGAACATATAGAAGTAGCGACTCAGCTTCTATGTGACATATGTATACAAAGTTTTACCACCAATAGAGCCACACAAAAAAGAATGCTCCAGAATTAGTGCGGATTAGGTAGTGACAGGAACAACGACGCGTGTCTCACGCTGCTGGAGTTCGCAGGTATAAGTAATACGTCGTGCCACGTTCTGTTACTCTTTGTAAACATATTCCGCTGTAACTTGATAATATTAGGAGTATCTATGACTTATGAAACCGCTATAAAGAAGCTCTTGCTTAATTATTCCTTAGCAGTGTTTAACGTGTTCCCAAATTCCGTTATAGCAGTCCATGATGACAAATAAACTGATGGACATATGTAACTTATACCTTTTAGAGGGAAGTTAATGTTAGTGAGGTAGAGAATGGAAGCATTAAATGATAAACAGAATAGAAAACAACAAAATATACTAGATAAATTATCCAAAAGTAAATGTCTTATACAATTAGACGAGAATTTCATTTTACGTGTTTGATAATACTAAATAAAGTATTTATAACTGAAAAGGAAAATGTTGATATTTACAGTAAGTGGTTGAAAGTATTGTACAATTAAGATCATAACAAAATGCTCTGAAGTTAAACAAATTAATACTATCATTGATGTAACTATTTTTACAATTCATAATTTTAATAAAACTAAATTAATCATGCGTTCGTTGAACTCCCTTCAGCTCTTCCATATATCAAAACCATATCCGTCATTTCGACGTTCGTATACCACTCCATATTGCTTGGATTTGTTATCTAAGTACACGTAAAATCCTCTCTGTTAGGACGGAATGTGTAGTTTTACACTGAAGAGCAACCTTCAACTGTCCGAGTTATTAGTCGACTTTTTCACAAGTAACTGTCATTTGTCCCATTACCTGAAAGGTAGCCTAGGTCCACTGATAAAGAGCAAGGAGTAATGTTTTTGTTTTCGTAGCCGGTACGCCCCAATAAAACATTTTGGGATTCAATACTCTATTATGCATGTAGAAGAAACGGTAAGTATCAAACAACTAAACTTTTGAATCGTGATAAATCAAAATTTAAACGTAAAATTTGTTTTTAAAATTTAAATCACTAAAACAATGAAAATGAAACGTAAAATAGAAAAGGTAATTTTCATTATTATCTTTAACATGCAATGAGCAATAAATGTTGATTCATTTTCTGACTGACGCAGTTGCTTATGCTGTAAAGTCGGGCAGAAGTATGATTTGGTTGTCGTGCAATACAGAGTGATACTCTATTACAAATATGGAATACACCAAACAAATGTTTCGCCTTTCAGTATAGGCAACTTCTCGTACATGTGTCGAGATAGGTATACTAGGATACAACAGATGGCGCTGCACTACTTCTTCACGCCAGCAGTTCTCTTCCCGTAGTGCTCTGTTCCATCCTGATTACGGTAACAAAAGACAGTCCGCATTGCATAGCACAAATGAAATTATGATCAGGCTACTATTGCCCAACGGATGCTCATATGGTTTCCATAGCAATCCTGATAGTATATCAGCAATATTAAAACTATATTGTGGTTTCTGAAGGGCTCTCCCTACCAGGGGAAGTTTTGTTTTAACTTAAAATTCAATAGCGAATTTAACCGCATCCCCAAAACTCCTCACAAATTTACTTCTAGAAAACTTGTTGGTGTCTGTGAACGTAACTAAAGCAGAAAAGTCTGTTAAAAACTAAACTTATTAACTAAGTTTCTGATCTTCCGAGAGTTTGACACAAAGATTTTCAAGAAACTCGTAATGATTTTGATTAAAATGCACCACTTTAAGATATTTTCATGAAAAATAAATATACCTATCTCTTGAATTTTCTAGGAACAACATCTGATGTCATTCTCAATTATTGCGAAACTGTAAGAAATGCATATTTTATAAATACCAAAAATACAGAGCTCATTAAAGCACCACTAAGAAACTGTAAAATTGGAAATAGTATCTCAGGAGGTGTCATCTAGCCTCCTCAGTTACTGTTTCTAAGGCTACAGTTTCAACCATGTCACAATAAAAGCAGTTGAATTTATAAATGGTATTTCTTGGTAGAATAATATATATATAAATATATATATATATATCTATATATATATATATATATATATATATAGAAACCTTTAATAGGTTCTTTATAGTATACATATTTTCAAAAACTAACTTTTTGCCTGTTCTTTAAAAAGGTTTTTGAACTGCTTACGAGAATGGTCTGAAAAGTTTTCGATCTCAACATAAAGATGGCACCACTCGTGTATAAATGCTAGTGATTTTCGTTGTAAATCTATTGACAGTTACTCAAAAAAGTTTCAGCCATTTTTGGAGCTCAGTTGTTACGTAACAGTCGTTTGAGTGGGTTCATGTGAGTGTTTTATATAAAAATGGACAAAATTAAGTATCGATCTGTCACTGATTATTTATTTTTGAAAGGCAACACGCCTATGCAAATCAAAGATGGGTTAGATTCTGTGTATGGGTACCCTGCACCATCATTTCCCACTGTCAAATTTTAGGCAGCTGTATTTAAACGTACCCATAATAGCTTGAGAGGGGATAAACATACGGGACGTCCAAAAACTGCAACTACCGACGAAAACATTGCCAAAGTTCACCAAATGGTGCTAGACGACCGCCGAATTAAAGTGAGAGAGATAGCAGAGGCTATGAGCATATCAAAAGAACGTTTTTGTCACATATTAAATCAACATTTAGACATGAGAAAGCTGTCCGCAAATTGCCTGTCGCGTTTGCTCACGTTAGACCTAAAACGTGCTGGAATGAATATTTCCAACTCTCCCTTGGCGCAGTTTAGGCGCAATAAATCCTAGCTTTGGCGCCAATTAATTACTGTACATGAAACTTGGATACACCATTATACGCAGGAAACAAAAGTACAGTCCAAACAGTGGACTGCAAAAGGCGAAGCGCCTCCAAAAGATTCTTTTCTTTCCGCTGGCGAGGTGATGGCTACTGTTTTGTGGGATAATCGTGGAGTTATTTTGATGAATTATTTTCAAAAAGGAAAAACCATTAGGGAGCATATCATGCATCACTACTTGACAAGCTGAAGGCAGAACTTGCGGAAAAACGGCCACATTTGCAGAAAAAGGAAACCCTGTTTCACCAGGACAACGCACCGTCTCACCTCTCAGCGGTTGCAATGCCGAAATTCCACGAATTACGGTTTGAACTTCTTTAATTATCAGATATAGCCCCAAGCGACTTCTTTTTGTTCCCTCATCTAAAAATTGGTCTCGAAGGACAGAGATGTTCGTCAAATGAAGAGCCAATCACTTTCGTAAACAATTATTTTGCAGAGAAAAACGCCGAGTACTATTTAGACGGTTTACAAAGATGGGAGCATCACTGTGAGAAGTGTGTAGAGTTACAAGGAGACTATGTTGAAAAACGCCGAGTACTATTTGGACGGGTTACAGAGATGAGAGCATCGCTGAGAGAAGTGTGTAGAGTTACAAGGAGACTGTGTTGAAAAACGTCGAGTACTATTTGGACGGGTTACAGAGATGGGAGCATCGCTGGGAGAAGTGTGTAGAGTTACAAGGAGACTATGTTGAAAAACGCCGAGTACTATTTGGACGGGTTACAGAGATGAGAGCATCGCTGGGAGAAGTGTGTAGTGTTACAAGGAGACTATGTTGAAAAACGCCGAGTAATATTTGGACGGGTTACAGAGATGAGAGCATCGCTGGGAGAAGTGCGTAGAGCTACAAGGAGACTATGTTGAAAAACGTCGAGTACTATTTGGACGTGTTACAGAGATGGGAACATCGCTGCGAAAAGTGTGTAGAGTTACAAGGAGACTATGTTGAAAAACGCCGAGTACTATTTGGACGTGTTACAGAGATGGGAACATCGCTGAGAGAAATGTGTAGAGTTACAAGGAGACTATGTTGAAAAACGCCGAGTACTATTTGGACGTGTTACAGAGATGGGAACATCGCTGGGAGAAATGTGTAGAGTTACAAGGAGACTATGTTAAAAACTAAAAGCTAGAATTTGTGGGGAGAAAAGGTTTTTGTATCTTTATTAGGTGGGAAGCTTTTCGGACCGCCTGTGTATGTATTAGTCCCAAATTAAACGTAATTTGAAAACTACGGTGTATGAAGATTTTAGAAACATTAAACATAAAGAGAATGATAAATCAGCTGTAGAAGATCATAAATTTCAAAGTGAAGTTATTAAGTAAACTAACTGGAGCCATAGATTCTTTGGGGGGACGTGGGAATTATCTTTAAAAATATGGATGTCGTAATCATTTGGAACATTTTGAAATACGTGCAGTCTATTCTGTTAAAAATGTTTCTTTACTTTCAGAAATTGGTGATAGAACAAAGGCAATCAGTCACCCTGAGAGAGAGAGAGAGAGAGAGAGAGAGAGAGAGAGAGAGAGAGAGAGAGAGAGAGAGAGAGAGAGAGAGAGAGAGAGAGAGAGAGAGAGAGAGAGAGAGAGAGAGAGAGAGAGAGAGAGAGAGAGATCCTCATAATTTTGATGCTCCTTCTCAAAATAGTCTCCCCTGAATGCGATGTACTTGTCCCAGTGTTTCTGCCAGGCTTTAAAGATATTCTGGAAACCAGTTTTGAGAGATCCTTCAAAATAGCCTACGCAGCCTTCACCACTGCTTCTGTTGATGCATAATGACTCCCACAAAGGCGTTTCTTAAACTTAGGGAATAGAAAAGGTCACATCGGGCTAAATCCGGACTATAGGGTGGGTGAGGGATGCACTTCATGTTGATTTTTGCAAAATATTCAGCTACAACATTGCCAATATACGGCCATGTACTATCGTGGTGCAGCATCCAGCGTGCTTCATGTCAATGTGGTATGTTGCGCCTGATATGGACTTGCAATGTTTTCAGGACACCCCTGTAGCATTGTCCAGTTACTGATGTGTGTGCAGGCACAACATGCTCATAAACCATTCCATGAATATCAAAGAATGAGATGAAGCAGATGAAGCAGCTAGAGCCAAGGGTAAAGCAAGCAGCCGACGACGACGTGGAGACCGAGGAAGTAGTACCGACGTCAACCCAGGTACGTGCAGCCGTGTGGCGGAGAGATAGTACTGCCGCACTATGCAGAACCGAAACACCCGCTGCCAGTTCTACCCTGAAAGAGACCACTGATGTGAGACGATGTGAAATTATAACGGATATGAAATGGAGGACAGGAAATTCGGGGGAATTAAATAACCCACCCAGCATCCCCCTAGCGACAATGAAGTAGGTGGGCCCCGAGAATCAAACTTTGACCACCCAAGTACGCGTCACCGACGAAATCGCCTGAGCCATCCCCTCTGTTCAGTACACTGTAGAAGCTTGCAAGTAGAAAATACTCGAGTTCGTCTGGTTCTGTAACAATGTGCTTTCAGTGCCCCAGACGTCCACTGCCTGTACAGCAATGAAAGGATGTCAATCTCCATTTTCATTTGAATGCATCCATTAAAGAACGTTCTGTCCATTTTAATTCTGTTACATTCCCAGTAGTGGGGTCCTTAGATATTATCGAACATTTTCTCCCCTGTTCACGTATGCATACATTTACCATATTAACACGTACAAAGGGAAGGCTTATGAATGATTCGCTTCATGAATGAGGCATGCCAAAGGACTCCGAAGATGTAGGTGCGGGAGATTAAATTTTTATGACACCCGGACACTCACTCCCCGTAGGTATGTATGGATGGGAAAAGTGTGTTCATCACCGAAATGACGAGAAGGGTGAATATTAGATTCGGGGTAGGTATCGTGCTACAGCCGCACTCAAATCTTTTTTTTGTCATGCCTTCCAACTGCCGCATCTAGGAGCTGCAATGCTGCAAGCCCTGCATACTCTCGTTTTGTAACTCATGTACACTAAATGCAATTACCGAGCGAAGTGGCTCCTCAGGAAATTATGCCATTGTTGTATGCTTTTCTCCCTGTTCTTCAATAGCTATTCTTAAGGGACTTCGGCAGTGAGGGAGGGCATAAATTACACTGGGCAACAATGAAAATGTTTCGGGCTTAAAAATAATGAATTTGCATGTATTTCCATCTGCTGAATTAAAAAATCACCATCAAAATGATAGATTTGATCTTGTTTTTTTTATCTGTTCCATTTATACCCCGCCTTTAACTAAGGTACAATGGTCATATCGATGGCCGTTCTCCTTTGGAACATATCGAGGGTGTTAACTCGTATTCGTTGGGTGTTAATCATTAGATCACGTACACATTCACACTCTAATTCATACTTCTAGACTCTGGGGAAGATGAGGAATTATCTTGGTCGGAGAAACCCTTTAACTGCAATGGTCATATCGGCGGCCGTTTTCCTTTGGAACATATCGAAGGTGTTAACTCTCGTATTCGTTGGGTTTTAATCATTAGATCACGTACACGTTCACACTCTAATTCATACTTCCAGACTCTGGGGAAGATGAGGAATTATCTTGGTCGGAGAAAGCCTTTAACTGCAATGGTCATATCGGCGGTCGTTCTCCTTGGGAACATATCGAAGGTGTTAACTCGTATTCGTTGGGTTTTAATCATTAGATCACGTACACATTCGCACTCTCATTCATACTTCCAGACTCTGGGGAAGATGAGGAATTATCTTGGTCGGAGAAAGCCTTTAACTGCAATGGTTATATCAGCGGCCGTTCTCCTTTGGAACACATCGAAGATCTTAACTCGTATTCGTTGGGTTTTAATCATTAGATCACGTACACATTCGCACTCTCATTCATACTTCCAGACTCTGGGGAAGATGAGGAATTATCTTGGTTGGAGAAAGCCTTTAACTACAATGGTCATATCGGCGGCTGTTCTCCTTTGGAACACGTCGAAGGTGTTAACTCGTATTCGTTGGGTTTTAATCATTATATCACGTACACATTCCCACTCTCATTCATACTTCCAGACTCTGGGGAAGATGAGGAATTATCTTGGTCGGAGAAAGCCTTTAACTGCAATGGTCATATAGGCGGCCGTTCTCCTTTGGAACATATCGAAGATGTTAACTCTTATTAGTTGGGTTTTAACCATTAGATCACGTACACATTCACATTCTCATTCATACTTCCAGACTCTGGGGAAGATGAGGAATTATCTTGGTCGGAGAAACCCTTTAACTGCAATGGTCATATCGGCGGCCGTTCTCCTTTGGAACATATCGAAGGTGTTAACTCGTATTCGTTGGGTTTTAATCATTAGATCACGTACACATTCACACTCTCATTCATACTTCCATACCCTGGGGAAGATGAGGAATTATCTTGGTCGGAGAAAGCCTTTAACTGCAATGGTCATATCGGCGGTCGTTCTCCTTTGGAACATATCGAAGGTGTTAACTCGTATTCGTTGGGTTTTAATCATTAGATCACGTACACATTTACACTCTCATTCATACTTCCAGACTCTGGGGAAGATGGGGAATTATCTTGGTCGGAGAAAAATCCCCACCCCCACCGCCGGGAATCGAACCCGGGACCCCTAGCACGGCAGGCAGGTGCTCTACCGAAGATTCGCTCTTGTTTTGAAGATAAAGCAACATTTCATTTTTTGGAGTGAAGATTTTAAATTTGGGAAAATTTTTTGTGAGTTGGCACACCTGTCAAATATCAAAATACAATTACAGAGAAATTTTGGATATTAAGTGATGCAAAAGTTAAGGAAGGCACTTTTGTCGGACCACAAGAAAGAGAACCTGTAAAGGATCCTGAATTTGTATTGCATTTATTTCATCCTTTGGAACATAATACATAAGTTATAGGACACGTCGGTTCAAGATACAAAGATAAATATATAAAGTTACATAAGACTAAAAGCTGTAACAGATACAAGATCCAACAAAGTCTAAAGTACAAACAGGAAATCAATATTGTCAATAAATTGTTGGTTACAATTTCTGACATAGTCAATTTTTCATCATTAATACTATTGTACATAGTCAATTCTACAACATTAGAATCTAATTTACAGATTCAATTACAGCATTAGAAACTAATTCTACACATGATCCCTTAATCAGCTTAATGAATTTATCACTTTCAAGTATAATTAAAGCTGCAATGTCATAATTCATTTAAGTTATATAAACATTTATTTATGAGGAAATCCTTTAACTTGCATTTAAACTGCTGTTTTGAGATGCTAGCTATGGATTTAATATCTTATGAAAGTTTATTGTAAAGCTTAATTCCTAGTATATGTACATCCTTTTGAGAGACAGTCTCTATAGTAATTCATATTGGTTCTAGTGTTATGTTCATGTACCTGATTGTTTTTAACTGGATTACACTTGTCCACAATAAACATTATAGCTGTATAAGCATACAGAGATAAGATGGTGATTATTTTTTTATTTATAAAGGTATCCCTGCAAGATTCACTTGCTTTTAGATTATACATGACCCTAACACACTTTTTTTTGATAAATAAGCAGTTTATTCAAGTGTGTTTTGGCCGCTGAATCCCATATTTCTATTCCATAGATTGACCAACCAGTTAAAAAAATCAAATGCACTTTCATTGTTGTTGGCATGTATGTAATTCAAATGTATACTTTTCTCTCAATCCGTTAATATTTAATACCCCCACCTTGTGTATATCATAGTAACTAGAGCTAATAAATATTTTTCATTGTCATATTTGTTTTTCTTAACTCAAAATTAGTAGGAATTGCTTTATGAAGTGCTCGAAACAATTAAAAATCATCTTTTTGTTGCCCAGTGTTATTGATTTCGTGACTTTAAAACCATTGAAGACATATAAATACATCTTTTTTCGTTTTTTGTTTTTTCTTTAAAGTGCTTTTTGTGTAATTTTACGTCCTCCAACGTCAAGTCATATCGGACGGTGAATGAAATGGGTGAAATGTTGCTCAAATGCGTCCGGGGTCCATGGAGATTAGAGTTACCCGACATTCGATTCAAGGATAAGGGAAAACTCCGGAGAAATCTTACACAGGTAACTCACTCTGACCGAGATTCAAACTCAGGAACTCTTGAACGTTACGTAGACACGCTACCATCTTCGCTAATGAGACAGGCAAATGTACTTTGTATTTCCAATCTGACAAATGAGTGCAGTGACGTCGGTGATGTTGCATGACACGATTTATAGATGTCAGGGAAGGCTGGAATATAGTTGAGTAGAACCATCAAAACAAAGTCCAGTCAGTTGGAGAATTTAATGTTATGTCGGCATGTTGGCTACAGTAGCTCAGTTGGTTAGAGCAACCGCACGGAGAGCGGGAGATCCGTGGTTAAAATCCCGGCTATGGCATTGAATTTTTCAGTCAGTCTCTACTCATTCAAACCTTAGCCTACACACGGCTAGTACGGAAGATGATTATTTCCATCAATTTTCCTGAATAACAGTGGTATAACTATGAAGTCTTGGACTTAGTACTTACAGCATAGTATCGTAAGTCGTCATTAAGGTAGTTGTCTCATGTGTTTATGAGAACTCCTAGTAGTTTACCGGGAAAAACACGAGTCAGTTGGAGAATTTAATGTCATACCCGGGTCTTAAAGTACTTACAGAATAGTAAGTCGTCATTAAGGTAGTTGTCTCATGTGTTTATGAGAACTCCTAGTAGTTTACCGGGAAAAACACGAGTCAGTTGGAGAATTTAATGTCATACCCGGGTCTTAAAGTACTTACAGCATAGTAAGTCGTCATTAAGGTAGTTGTCTCATGTGTTTATGAGAACTCCTAGTAGTTTACCGGGAAAAACACGAGTCAGTTGGAGAATTTAATGTCATACCCGGGTCTTAAAGTACTTACAGCATAGTAAGTCGTCATTAAGGTAGTTGTCTCATGTGTTTATGAGAACTCCTAGTGGTTTATCGGGAAAAACACGAGTCAGTTGGAGAATTTAATGTCATACCCGGACCTTAAGTACTTACAGCATAGTAAGTCGCCATTAATGTAGTTGTCTCATGTGTTTATGAGAACTCCTAGTGGTTTATCGGGAAAAACACAAGTCAGTTGGAGAATTTAATGTCATACCCGGGTCTTAAAGTACTTACAGCATAGTACGTCGCCATTAAGGTAGTTGTCTCATGTGTTTATGAGAACTCCTAGTGGTTTATCGGGAAAAACACAAGTCAGTTGGAGAATTTAATGTCATACCCGGGTCTTAAAGTACTTACAGAATAGTAAGTCGTCATTAAGGTAGTTGTCTCATGTGTTTATGAGAACTCCTAGTGGTCTACCGGGAAAAACACAAGTCAGTTGGAGAATTTAATGTCATACCCGGGCCTGAAAGTACTTACAGCATAGTAAGTCGTCATTAAGGTAGTTGTCTCATGTGTTTATGAGAACTCCTAGTGGTTTATCGGAAAAACACAAGTCAGTTGGAGAATTTAATGTCATACCCGGGTCTTAAAGTACTTACAGAATAGTAAGTCGCCATTAATGTAGTTGTCTCATGTGTTTATGAGAACTCCTAGTGGTTTATCGGGAAAAACACAAGTCAGTTGGAGAATTTAATGTCATACCCGGGTCTTAAAGTACTTACAGAATAGTAAGTCGTCATTAAGGTAGTTGTCTCATGTGTTTATGAGAACTCCTAGTGGTCTACCGGGAAAAACACAAGTCAGTTGGAGAATTTAATGTCATACCCGGGCCTGAAAGTACTTACAGCATAGTAAGTCGTCATTAAGGTAGTTGTCTCATGTGTTTATGAGAACTCCTAGTGGTTTATCGGGAAAAACACAAGTCAGTTGGAGAATTTAATGTCATACCCGGGTCTTAAAGTACTTACAGAATAGTAAGTCGTCATTAAGGTAGTTGTCTCATGTGTTTATGAGAACTCCTAGTGGTCTACCGGGAAAAGCACAAGTCAGTTGGAGAATTTAATGTCATACCAGGGTCTTAAAGTACTTACAGAATAGTAAGTCGTCATTAAGGCAGTTGTCTCATGTGTTTATGAGAACTCCTACTGGTTTATCGGGAAAAACACAAGTCAGTTGGAGAATTTAATGTCATACCCGGGTCTTAAAGTACTTACAGAATAGTAAGTCGTCATTAAGGTAGTTGTCTCATGTGTTTATGAGAACTCCTAGTGGTCTACCGGGAAACATACGAGTCAGTTGGAGAATTTAATGACATACCCGGGTCTCAAAGTACTTACAGCATAGTAAGTCGTCATTAAGGTAGTTGTCTCGTGTGTTTATGAGAACTCCTAGTGGTTTACCGGAAAAAACACGAGTCAGTTGGAGAATTTAATGTCATACCCGGGCCTTAAAGTACTTACAGCATAGTAAGTCCTCATTAAGGTAGCTGTCTCATGTGTTTATGAGAACTCCTAGTGGTTTACCGGAAAAAACACGAGTCAGTTGGAGAATTTAATGTCATACCCGGGTCTTAAAGTACTTACAGCATAGTACGTCGCCATTAAGGTAGCTGTCTCATGTGTTTATGAGAACTCTTAGTGGTTTACCGGGAAAAACACGAGTCAGTTGGAGAATTTAATGTCATACCCGGGCCTTAAAGTACTTACAGCATAGTAAGCCGTCATTAAGGTAGTTATCTCATGTGTTTATGAGAACTCCTAGTGGTTTACCGGGAAAAACACAAGTCAGTTGGAGAATTTAATGTCATACCCGGGCCTTAAGTACTTACAGCATAGTAAGTCGCCATTAAGGTAGTTGTCTCATGTGTTTATGAGAACTCCTAGTGGTTTATCGGGAAAAATACAAGTCAGTTGGAGAATTTAATATCATACCCGGGTCTTAAAGTACTTACAGAATAGTAAGTCGTCATTAAGGTAGTTGTCTCATGTGTTTATGAGAACTCCTAGTGGTTTATCGGGAAAAACACAAGTCAGTTGGAGAATTTAATGTCATACCCGGGTCTTAAAGTACTTACAGAATAGTAAGTCGTCATTAAGGTAGTTGTCTCGTGTGTTTATGAGAACTCCTAGTGGTCTACCGGGAAAAACACAAGTCAGTTGGAGAATTTAATGTCATACCCGGGCCTGAAAGTACTTACAGCATAGTAAGTCGTCATTAAGGTAGTTGTCTCATGTGTTTATGAGAACTCCTAGTGGTTTATCGGGAAAAACACAAGTCAGTTGGAGACTTTAATGTCATACCCGGGTCTTAAAGTACTTACAGAATAGTAAGTCGTCATTAAGGTAGTTGTCTCATGTGTTTATGAGAACTCCTAGTGGTCTACCGGGAAAAACACAAGTCAGTTGGAGAATTTAATGTCATACCCGGGTCTTAAAGTACTTACAGCATAGTAAGTCGTCATTAAGGTAGTTGTCTCATGTGTTTATGAGAACTCCTAGTGGTCTACCGGGAAAAACACAAGTCAGTTGGAGAATTTAATTTCATACCCGGGCCTTAAAGTACTTACAGAATAGTAAGTCGTCATTAAGGTAGTTGTCTCATGTGTTTATGAGAACTCCTAGTGGTCTACCGGGAAAAACACAAGTCAGTTGGAGAATTTAATGTCATACCCGGGCCTTAAAGTACTTACAGAATAGTAAGTCGTCATTAAGGTAGTTGTCTCATGTGTTTATGAGAACTCCTAGTGGTCTACCGGGAAAAAAACAAGTCAGTTGGAGAATTTAATGTCATACCCGGGCCTTAAAGTACTTACAGAATAGTAAGTCGTCATTAAGGTAGTTGTCTCATGTGTTTATGAGAACTCCTAGTGGTCTACCGGGAAACATACGAGTCTGTTGGAGAATTTAATGACATACCCGGGTCTCCAAGTACTTACAGCATAGTAAGTCGTCATTAAGGTAGTTGTCTCATGTGTTTATTAGAACTCCTAGTGGTTTACCGGAAAAAACACGAGTCAGTTGGAGAATTTAATGTCATACCCGGGCCTTAAAGTACTTACAGCATAGTAAGTCGCCATTAAGGTAGTTGTCTCATGTGTTTATGAGAACTCCTAGTGGTTTATCGGGAAAAACACAAGTCAGTTGGAGAATTTAATATCATACCCGGGTCTTAAAGTACTTACAGAATAGTAAGTCGTCATTAAGGTAGTTGTCTCATGTGTTTATGAGAACTCCTAGTGGTTTATCGGGAAAAACACAAGTCAGTTGGAGAATTTAATGTCATACCCGGGTCTTAAAGTACTTACAGAATAGTAAGTCGTCATTAAGGTAGTTGTCTCGTGTGTTTATGAGAACTCCTAGTGGTCTACCGGGAAAAACACAAGTCAGTTGGAGAATTTAATGTCATACCCGGGCCTGAAAGTACTTACAGCATAGTAAGTCGTCATTAAGGTAGTTGTCTCATGTATTTATGAGAACTCCTAGTGGTTTATCGGGAAAAACACAAGTCAGTTGGAGAATTTAATGTCATACCCGGGTCTTAAAGTACTTACAGAATAGTAAGTCGTCATTAAGGTAGTTGTCTCATGTGTTTATGAGAACTCCTAGTGGTCTACCGGAAAAAACACAAGTCAGTTGGAGAATTTAATGTCATACCCGGGTCTTAAAGTACTTACAGCATAGTAAGTCGTCATTAAGGTAGTTGTCTCATGTGTTTATGAGAACTCCTAGTGGTCTACCGGGAAAAACACAAGTCAGTTGGGGAATTTAATGTCATACCCGGGCCTTAAAGTACTTACAGAATAGTAAGTCGTCATTAAGGTAGTTGTCTCATGTGTTTATGAGAACTCCTAGTGGTCTACCGGGAAAAACACAAGTCAGTTGGAGAATTTAATGTCATACCCGGGCCTTAAAGTACTTACAGCATAGTAAGTCGTCATTAAGGTAGTTGTCTCATGTGTTTATGAGAACTCCTAGTGGTCTACCGGGAAAAACACAAGTCTGTTGGAGAATTTAATGTCATACCCGGGCCTTAAAGTACTTACAGAATAGTAAGTCGTCATTAAGGTAGTTGTCTCATGTGTTTATGAGAACTCCTAGTGGTCTACCGGGAAACATACGAGTCTGTTGGAGAATTTAATGACATACCCGGGTCTCCAAGTACTTACAGCATAGTAAGTCGTCATTAAGGTAGTTGTTTCATGTGTTTATTAGAACTCCTAGTGGTTTACCGGAAAAAACACGAGTCAGTTGCAGAATTTAATGTCATACCCGGGCCTTAAAGTACTTACAGCATAGTAAGTCGTCATTAAGGTAGCTGTCTCATGTGTTTATGAGAACTCCTAGTGGTTTACCGGGAAAAACACGAGTCATTTGGGGAATTTAATGTCATACCCGGGTCTTAAAGTACTTACAGCAGAGTACGTCGCCATTAAGGTAGCTGTCTCATGTGTTTATGAGAACTCTTAGTGGTTTACCGGGAAAAACACGAGACAGTTGGAGAATTTAATGTCATACCCGGGCCTTAAAGTACTTACAGCATAGTAAGCCGTCATTAAGGTAGTTATCTCATGTGTTTATGAGAACTCCTAGTGGTTTACCGGGAAAAACACGAGTCAGTTGGAGAATTTAATGTCATACCCGGGTCTTAAAGTACTTACAGCATAGTAAGTCGCCATTAAGGTAGTTGTCTCATGTGTTTTTGAGAACTCCTAGTGCTTTACTGGGAAAAACACGACTCAGTTGGAGAATTTAATGTCATACCCGGGCCTTAAAGTACTTACAGCATAGTAAGTCGTCATTAAGGTAGTTGTCTCATGTGTTTATGGCAATCATTGTGGTTTACCGGGAAAAACACGAGTCAGTTGGAGAATTTAATGTCATACCCGGGTCTTAAAGTACTTACAGCATAGTAAGTCGCCATTAAGGTAGTTGTCTCATGTGTTTTTGAGAACTCCTAGTGGTTTACCGGGAAAAACTCGAGTCAGTTTGAGAATTTAATGTCATACCGGGGTCTTAAAGTACTTACAGCATGGTAAGTCGCCATTAAGGTAGTTGTCTCATGTGTTTATGAGAACTCCTAGTGGTTTACCGGGAAAAAAACGAGTCAGTTGGAGAATTTAATGTCATACCCGTGTCTTAAATTACTTACAGCACAGTAAGTCGTCATTAAGGTAGTTGTCTCATGTGTTTATGAGAACTCCTAGTGGTTTACCGGGAAAAACACGAGTCAGTTGGAGAATTTAATATCATGTTGGCATGTTTGCCATAGTAGCCCAATGGTTTAGAGTGGCTGGATTGAGACCAGAAGATCCATGTTTCAAATCCCGGCTATAGCAGTGAATTTTTCTATCTGACTGTACCCTTTTATTCCTATGTTTGTCACCTTGTATATATATAATCTTTATGATGTCCTGAGCTATCCCTTTAGTTGTCTTCAGTAATATTTTGTAAGGCCTCTTAAGAAGCAAATGTAGGATGTATGTCCAGCCAAACCACCAACATGGCTGCATTGCCTTAGAGCACAGACAGAGAGATTGTTTCTGGCGTGGAAGGGGACCTGATGGAAGGCAGGCTACACACATTTGAACAAACCTCGTTCAAGGTCTCCGTGGGCAACAAGCGCATCCTACCTCCCAACACCTTTTTTATCTGTCGGTTTCCTCCATGAAGATGGGAGGTGGACTATGAATAATAAGCCGAAGGGAGATGCAACAAGAAACAGGAAAGAGGGGAACGGGAAACAATTATGAATGAGAGGACTTTTAACAACGACACGCAGAGAAAGGATCACAAGGTAGCGAAGACTGCTTTGTTTCTGCCCCTTACCGTGTCCAAGGCCACAGCACCAGCAGGAGCACACCGGATGTCGATTGTTAAACCTACATCACTAATCACAAGAAGCAGTCACTGTAACCTACACCCCGACCAACTTCAAGGAGAAACACTTATTGCACTTACATCATTTAATTTGGTTCTGTCTCCAGCTAATTTTGTTATTGCGTAGAACCTCATGCACCACTACAAATCTGACGAAACCTTTCAACTAGTGCTGCGTGATTTAATCGATTAACCGAAACGATTAATCGATTAATTCTTCATTTCTGATTAGAGATTAAGAAATTTTAATCGATTAATCGTTTCGATTAAAATTAATCGATTGCAATAAATATTAATCAAAACTGTTTAAGGCAAATTTGGCCCTCTTTGTGTTGATGTATTGCTGCCAATCTAAACAGCCTTTCCAACGCATCAAGCTTTCACTATACACATAATGTTGTTTGAACTTTGCGATAATGTAACCCATGGCAGCTAAAAGAAATCACTCTGAACCCCGAGAGAGTCTGAATAACACTTCTGTTGGGAAATATTCTAAGAGATACATAGCTGCATACAGAAGTTTCTTTCCTTACAGCTTGTGTTTGACAACATATCGTATACAACTGATTATTCATCGCTTGTTAGCATAAACTGAACTGTACACCCTTGAACCTAACACTTCGCTTACACAGCTATGGAAACAATAGCTGATCTCTCTACTTAGGGTTGATGGTGGTGTCATGTGTACTTGATGCAAACACAAATGTTGAATGTAAATATTTAAAAGCTTCATAAATATTAAAAGCAGAAGCATTATTAACAGTGGAGTATTCTTCATATTTAAGTTTGAATTTATGAGTCACTATGTTTACACTCAGTCTTCACTTACTTGTTGTTGTATAATTGAAACGTTTTCAAGATCATTCGATCTCATCCTCAGCTGTTTGGTGACTAAATGAACCTCCCTCTTCTTCCACTACTACGGAGCTACGATCACTCTGCCATCTGGTGTTAGAGGCACTAAGTTTTAATACTTCATTTAATGCCAGGATTTCAAAATTTATAACTTTATCACGGTTTTTGTTTATGAATATTTTTTCCCAAATATCCAATTCTATGGGCGTACTTAAAGATTTTAACAGTTTAATGTTGTGGCCAATGTTGTGGTTTTCTGTCCAAAAATGGTGTGAAACTGCAGATTTTTATGTTTGTTTCAACTTAATGTTCCTCTGGTGTTCTTCAAGCCTGGTTAACAAGTTTCTCTTAGTTTTTCCTATGTAGCTTTTTTCACAGGTTTCACAATTAATCTGATAAATTCCTTATTTCAAATTGCTGGGGATTGTATTTTTCAGTGGTTTATTTAGCAGGTTCCTCAAACTGAATTTGTTTTGGGGTGCTAGTTTTAAGTTTAGTCTTTTGAAGATTCGTTCAAATTCTCTAAAAGCCCATGGATGGTAGGTGAATTTTCTATATTGCCAATTTGTGTTATTAAGTGGTGTGAGAGTGGTATTTTTTGATATTATCTTCCCCAGCAATTTACATCAATGACAATATTTATTTGTTTAACTTCAGAGCGTTTTGTTATGTTGTTAATTGCACAATACTTTCAACCACTTATTGTAAATATCAACAGCTTCCTTTGCAGTTACAAATGCTTTATTTAGTATTATCAAACACGTGAAATAAAATGTTCGTCTCATTGTATAAGCCATTTAGTTTTGGTTAATTATCTACAATTCTTTGATGTTTTTTTCTCTTCTGTTTATCATTTAATGCTTCCATCCTTAACCTCACTAACATTAACTTCCCTCTAAAAGGTAAAGTCTGTTTAGTTAACGGGTGTGCAGTTCCCACTGAAAGGGACCTCAAGGGGCCTGACCATCCCGCTCACTAATGACCGTAATAAATCTATCTCCACACTTCAGAAATGGAACACTGTCGTTGAGGACCAATAGCAACCCTGATTTTATGGAAATGATAGTCGCATGTTTACTCCACGTGGAGTCTCAGTTGCCAAAGTTCCAACTTCCAGTTGATCTGTTTCATTACGTGCAGAAATTCGTTGTGTGTCACGATGTGGAGTCCGTGGGAGGGAAATGCAGTGGTAAATGCAAATGAAGTAGTAGATAAATTTCAGTCACGTGAAAATAATCAAAGTGAAGACAATAGTGTGAATAACTGGGCCGAGTTATATTATTGGAAAAGCCTCAAAAAAAAAAAAAAAATTTATAACGGGAACTGTTTCTAAGCAAATTTAAGCGCTTGTTTTGAACACATATAAATATGTGCTGACAAATAATCTTGGTAAGGGGTCTTGCAATGATGATAAATTATGAGTACTCACAGAAATACCGTAAGAAATAATGTGACGAAAGGAATACCAAAGACGCCGATCAAGTGTGAAAACAAAAGGAAACGTTTCTCTAAAGTAGATAATTTCATATGCGATTTAATTCGTCGAGAAATTTATAGATTCTATGCAAAAGGGAGAGCGCCCACCTCAGACGAATTGGTTGCACATTTGCAAGAAATTTGTGATTTTCCTTATGGGCACTGCACTTTGCGCGGCCTCCTAAAGGAGCTGGGTTTCAAATACTGCACATTGAATAACTTAATGGTTATTATGGAATCCAGTAGAATTGTAGTTTGGCGATATGTGTTTTTCAAAAGTAAGGAAGTTTCGCAGTAATGGACATAAGATAATTTATTTAGACGAGACCTCGTACGACACCCATGACGTATCGAGAAAGTTGGCAACCTTGCGGAAAGGTCTGCGAGGAGAAGGGCCAGGGTTGTAAAACGATTATAAGGGTTCGTCAAAGGCAGCGGCCGACTGCACATGAGTTAAATAAACAGACTTTATAAGTTGTATATGTCCACTAGCTAATTTTCCATCATGGACTGCTATAACGGAATTTTTGAACACGTTAAAGACTCATAAGCAATAATTAAGCAATGGCTTCTTTATTGCTGTTTCATAAGCCAAAGAAATTTTTAATAGTAGCAAGCTACTGCGGAGTATGCCGATATGTTTACGGTACGGCGTGCGACCTATACCTGCGAACTCCGACAGCGTGAGGCACGCGTCGTTGTTCCTGTCACTGTCTAATCCACACTCATTCTGGAGTATTTTTATGTGGCTATATTGGCGGTAAAAGGTATCCTTATGGGTCACACAGAAGCTGAGGAACTACTTCTATGTGTTTGTTTGGATAGTTTTGAAACATCCTGTATATATACGAGAACTCCTCACGAATCTGCCAAACGTTCAAGAGGCCTGAGTTCGAATCTCGGTCACGGTGAGGTAGGTGGATAAGTTTTTGTCTAGTGTTTTCTCTTATCCTGGAAGAGGATTGTCGGATAACTCTAAGCTCTATGCACCCTGGGCTCATTTGAGCATCATTTCACCCATTCCAGTCATCATCAGATATGACTTAACGTTAGTGGACGTAAATTACAACAAAGAAATGAAATTCTGGGATGTAATTCGACTGGTGACCCGAGAAAAACCACGAAAAGACCCAGCGGGACAGGTTGGTCGGCAAAGGTGGTCGAACCCGGACCTCTCGAATGTTGGCCACAGACGAAACTGCCTGAGCAATCTCGCTCAGTTAAAGGCATCCATAAATAATGAAAGTTTATAATAAAGAACACGAAGTGACACACCCCTATTATACGCCGTTTACTCGGTACTGCCAAACACACAAAACCTTTACTTCCATTAGAAGAACAAGAAATAAAAAATGAATGTGAAATGATGGGACGGAAAACATGTTAAGGGTATGTATGACTGAAATTTCATGAAAATCGTGAAAATAACGACTTTTTTATTTTAATTCTATAAAATGATTTAGACATTCCCGAATGTGAAAAATGCATAATTTGCCTCCGGACGCCATTTTTAAATGTTTATTTAAATGTTGGTGTCCTTTAAACTCTGTCAGAGTCACGCCCTCTTTTGCCTACATCCACATTCTTTGTCTGTTTTCCGTTCTTAAATTTTCAATTCAAGAAAAGAAAAATAAGGCTTTCAGACAAAATAGTTCCTAAAATGTTGCCAGTATATCAGAGGCTGGCTTCTACAACATTACTAGAGAGGTGCAAAACAGGAAAAACACAAAATGTCAATGAATCTTTGCATCATGTCATATAGAATAAGTGCCCAAAGGAAGTTTTCATATCAAAACAAAAATTGGATCTTGCTGTTATTAAAAGCAACAGTGAGTTTAACATGGGTAGTCTTAAGTCATTGGAGCTGCAGCAAAATATCAGAGGTGAAAGTGTAGTAGACTCAGCAAGGAAAACTTCAGTGCAGCGAGATCAGACTCGTATCCTGCAAAGCAAGAAGCTAAGTTGTGCAGAAGAAAAGCAACATCTAAAGAAGAAAAAGGTGGAAAAAGCAGCAACAGAGGAGAGGAAAATGCAAATCTGAGGGTCCAACCTATCAGCCTGGTGGATTTTAATGTGAGTTATGCAATCAAATCTTTAATCGCTGTTTTCTCAATGTTCATATTTTCAGCATTTTTCTTCCTGTAAAATGCTCCTTGCGATGCAGTTTTTGTACTACATTCATGAAATTTCCTACACAGGTTCAGAATATCATGAGGAATGGAAATTGCCCTAGGTTTTATTGTGAAATGTATATAAGCGTATATTTTTAATTTTCAAACACAAAACTTACAGTTTTTTAGACAAAAAAAGAATATTTGTAAATTAAAAAATTTGTGTGACCTAAACTAAAGGAGACACAGAAAAACCCAGAGCAATTTCAAGAAGTATGTGTATTATAAACATAGGGTTAAAATATTAGACCAAAATTCAAAATATTTTGTCGCAAGGGACTTTTTTAGTGACGTAACAAAAAACATACAAAATTTATCATAATTTCTAAACTGCTGCGGAAAAATGGTTTAAATTTAGGTTGTAATATGTTTACATTATACTACACCTATGGTGTAAATTTGAAAAAGCTAGCATTATTAGTTCAGAATTTGAAAATTTCAGTCATACATACCCTTAAAGATACTAGCATCAGCATACAGAGCAGAGACAAGAATCGAATCAAAGTACTCCCAAATGCGAAACTCGCTTGTTACCGTTAGGTTAGAGTTACAAGTTACATTCGATTGACATGTTTGTGTGTCATCGAACGGTTACGTCTACACGTCCTGCCTGTTAGAAGTGTTGGTAGATGCCAATGACGCAGATACAAGAAACATTTGACAGGTCCCCAAATGTCTATGTGAACTATTGATCAGGTACGTAGCCATTCTCTCTTGTTCACATCTACAAAATGTCAATCAGATGAATTGTAGCAACGACACTTTTAAATATTTTATACTTTTACCTGCTTTTGTCCGTACTTACAGTAAGTATAAGGAATATCATTATGTAGTGTGATCCATATAAACTCTGAACTAATAATAGGACACATGTGCAACTTTGCGAGAGTATAATACACAATTGTGTCACAATAATAATGGCGAGCAATGAGGTTTCTCTCAGGGTATGCGTGGATGTGTGTGAAAAGGAGATTTTAGTAACACTGGAATGCCCGTTTCCAATTTATTTATTTACTGCTTCTTCTTTTAAAACATCGAAATGAAAGTTGTCGACCAAGGGTTACCAATCTCTGTTTAGAGTTACTGACGGCAGAATGTTTATTACTCGATAACTTTATTCGTTCCTCATATAGGAACCGACAAATATTCAAGACAGAACCAGAGGACTGCCCCTAATTGCCCTCACGCCTCAGACTGCTCTCATCGGCCTGACGCGGAATACTTTTCTGATCGCCCTCACGCCTCGGACTGCTCTCATCGGCCTGACGCGGAAGACTTTTCTGATCGCCCTCACGCCTCGGACTGCTCTCATCGGCCTGACGCGGACGACTTTTCTAATCGCCCTCACGCCTCGGACTGCTCTCATCGGCCTGACGCGGACGACTTTTCTAATCGCCCTCACGCCTCGGACTGCTCTCATCGGCCTGACGCGGAAGACTTTTCTGATCGCCCTCACGCCTCGGACTGCTCTCATCGGTCTGACGCGGAAGACTTTTCTGATCGCCCTCACGCCTCGGACTGCTCTCATCGGCCTGACGCGGAACACTTTTCTGATCGCCCTCACGCCTCGGACTGCTCTCATCGGCCTGACGCGGAAGACTTTTCTGATCGCCCTCACGCCTCGGACTGCTCTCATCGGCCTGACGCGGACGACTTTTCTAATCGCCCTCACGCCTCGGACTGCTCTCATCGGCCTGACGCGGAAGACTTTTCTGATCGCCCTCACGCCTCGGACTGCTCTCATCGGCCTGACGCGGACGACTTTTCTAATCGTCCTCACGCCTCAGACTGCTCTCATCGGCCTGACGCGGAAGACTTTTCTGATCGCCCTCACGCCTCGGACTGCTCTCATCGGCCTGACGCGGAAGACTTTTCTGATCGCCCTCACGCCTCGGACTGCTCTCATCGGCCGGACGCAGACGACTTTTCTGATCGCCCTCACGCCTCGGACTGCTCTCATCGGCCTGACGCGGAAGACTTTTCTGATCGCCCTCACGCCTCGGACTGCTCTCATCGGTCTGACGCGGAAGACTTTTCTGATCGCCCTCACGCCTCGGACTGCTCTCATCGGCCTGACGCGGACGACTTTTCTAATCGCCCTCACGCCTCAGACTGCTCTCATCGGCCTGACGCGGAAGACTTTTCTGATCGCCCTCACGCCTCGGACTGCTCTCATCGGCCTGACGCGGACGACTTTTCTAATCGCCCTCACGCCTCAGACTGCTCTCATCGGCCTGACGCGGACGACTTTTCTAATCGCCCTCACGCCTCGGACTGCTCTCATCGGCCTGACGCGGAAGACTTTTCTGATCGCCCTCACGCCTCGGACTGCTCTCATCGGCCGGACGCAGACGACTTTTCTGATCGCCCTCACGCCTCGGACTGCTCTCATCGGCCTGACGCGGAAGACTTTTCTGATCGCCCTCACGCCTCGGACTGCTCTCATCGGTCTGACGCGGAAGACTTTTCTGATCGCCCTCACGCCTCGGACTGCTCTCATCGGCCTGACGCGGACGACTTTTCTAATCGCCCTCACGCCTCAGACTGCTCTCATCGGCCTGACGCGGAAGACTTTTCTGATCGCCCTCACGCCTCGGACTGCTCTCATCGGCCTGACGCGGACGACTTTTCTAATCGCCCTCACGCCTCAGACTGCTCTCATCGGCCTGACGCGGACGACTTTTCTAATCGCCCTCACGCCTCGGACTGCTCTCATCGGCCTGACGCGGAAGACTTTTCTGATCGCCCTCACGCCTCGGACTGCTCTCATCGGCCTGACGCGGAAGACTTTTCTGATCGCCCTCACGCCTCGGACTGCTCTCATCGGCCGGACGCGGACGACTTTTCTGATCTCCTTCACGCCTCGGACTGCTCTCATCGGTCTGACGCGGAAGACTTTTCTGATCGCCCTCACGCCTCGGACTGCTCTCATCGGTCTGACGCGGAAGACTTTTCTGATCGGCCTCACTCCAAAGACTGTTCTAATGGTTTCTAAGCCACGGAGAGCTCTCCTCGGCTCCACGCCGAAGATCCTTGTCCACAGCTGCGCGTGGGTGTATCACTTTCACTTCCTGAAAGCCCTCTTCATTCAACCAAAAATCTCTTTGTAGCTGTTTTGTCATGCCACTCTGAATTATCCAAAGAATACCCTATTCGACAAGTCAAGTGAGCCCCTTTAGAAAACTGCTAAGGACACTGTTTCTTACATTGCTTTTGTTATAACAACTTCCCCCACAACTCAACTGGCCTTGCCCTTGTCGTAACAATGAACCAACATTCCTTTGACATCCATCATGATTCTTTACTTCTGGCAAACCTTAATTTCGGTATCAATCAGGAGATTACATTAAACTATTTACATCTCAGAGAAAATGTTGGAAGTGTCCTCCACCAGCATCTATACTTGTTTGTACTCGTCTCAACATATTCTCTGAAGTTTTACGGAGAGTATCCTCGCCAATGTTACTTATTTCGGTTCGAATTGATTCCTTGAGTGCATCAATTGTCCGTGGCGTATTCTTGTACACTCTGTTATTTAGATACCCCACAAGAAAAAATGTGGTGAGGCTAGGTCAGGAGATTTGGGAGGCAATAGTTCGTTTGAGATTATTCGAATTTCAAACAAACTGGTTACAAGTGTCTTTATATGTATGAGACGTTGCTCCATCTTGCTGGAAATAGCCTTCTCTCACTTCGATATCATCTCCGTAAAGCTTATGCCAAAGCATAATATCCACCGACTTTTATTCGTCATTTTTGTACTTTATTTATTAAATACATCCAATTTTTGCAGATACAGATTATATTATGAAACCTAACTAGCTAGCTAAACTAATCTAATGCTATTGTTTCCAGTAGCTTACAATCAAATCTAATCCTATTTCTGCTCAACAGACCTCCAATTCAGTCTAAATTAAACTACTATCACATTTTTGTTTCTACTAAGTAATAATTGGACAAGTGGTACTACACTGTATAAGTTTTACAATTTTCCACTGGTATCCATATCGTTCCTCAACAAGTTACATAGGAGGTCTGTTCAATAAAGAATGGTCACAACTTCTTTTTGACAACGTATCTTTACTCATCCTCATAATTTTGATGGTCCCTCTCAAAATAGTCTACCCTGAATGCGATGCAATTGTCGCAGCGTTTCTGCCAGACTGCAAAGACATGCTGGAAACCATTTTTTGACAGATCTCTCAAAAGGCCTCCGCAGCCTTCAACACAGCTTCTGATGATGGATAATGCCTCCCTCGAAGACTTTTCTTCAAGTTAGGGAGTAGAAAAAATTCACAAGGGGCTACATCCGGACCATAGGGAGTGTGAGGGATCCACTTCACGTTGATTTTTGTAAGATATTCAGCAATAACAATGGCAATATGCGGCCGTGGATTATCTTGGTGCAGCAATGTTTACAGGACATGCCTGTAGTATCGTTCAGTTACTGATGTGTGTGCAGGTACAACATGCTGATAAACCATTCCATGAATATCAAAGAATGAGCTGACCATAACTTTCCTAGCACAAGCAACCACTTCTGCTTTTATGGGGGGTTGTGATAGAGGATATTTCCAAACTGAGCTTTGCTGTTTTCCCTCAGGATCAAAATTATGTAGCCAAGTTTCATCAGCAGTGATTACGTTTGAAATAAATTCCTGATCTTCCTCTAACATCAACTTTTACTGCATGCAGACCTGTATGCGAATGTTCTTTTCTTCAGGAATCAACAGTCTTGGAACCCATCGCGCACAAACACGTCTCATGTGTAATGTTTCTGTCACCAACGTGTGGGTGGCACCCAATAAAATGTCCAGTACTTCAGAAAGTGATGTTAAGGTAATTCGTCGATCCTCTGTCATAATGGCAGCAGCAGTGTTGATGTTTTCTTTCGTAAGAGCAGTTACTGGAGCACCGGGTCCACCTTCCTTTAAAATTGATTGTCTCCCCTCTTTAAACATTTTAAACCCCTTTGAGCTGTGCTGTAGGGAAGAAGAGACTCTCCATAGGCCTCCTGTAACATTGTATAGATCTCAGCTGAAGATTTGTTGAGACGAAAGCAGAATTTCAAAAACGCATATTGTTCCTCGCGTGTGACCTCCATTTCAGCGGTAGGCGATCCTGAACATGTCTGAACTTGCTTGTTTCACAGGTGGGAACCAGTAGTACCAACAATGAAACTTCTACGGCGTGTTTGTTTCACATTAAGCTAACAGAATATAATAAGATTGAATTTCAGTGCGAAAAATTATGACCATAAAAAATGACCTTTCTTTGTTGAACAGCCCTCGTATTTTGCCACCAGGAAAAGGATAAGTTCATTATTTCGTCTGTTTTTTCATACTATATTTTATTAATTTGAAATATCTTCTTTCTCATCTAGTTGGTCCATCCTACTCCTGCCCGCTTCAATCCTCTACTTGAAAATCTAGATTAGTTCTCAATCGTCCTGTTTCTGACTCTGGTTATTCGGAATGTAGATGATGTTCCTCCTCCTGCTCTACTTGTCTTCTTTGTCTTAATCTAGTAGATC
The DNA here is from genome assembly GCA_030765055.1 of Mantis religiosa. Lineage (NCBI taxonomy): Eukaryota > Metazoa > Arthropoda > Insecta > Mantodea > Mantidae > Mantis > Mantis religiosa. The sequence goes on from CM060951.1 coordinate 11,763,943, forward strand.
TCCTTAGTTGTGGTTGATGTTCTACTTCCTCTCTTTCTAAACGTTGATGTAAGCCCAGTTGTTTCTCTTGTAGGCATCTGCCGTAACTCAGTTTGGATACTATTCCTGCCTGACAGTATTGTTGCTATTTGTTTTCCAACTAACTGTTGCCATTGATCCTCAAATTCTTCACGGTAATTTTGATATTCAAATAGAACCTGTTCGGGTGTATCCTGTAGTCCACAAAGCTCACAATTATCATATCTTTTCTTGTTGATCTTTTTATAATAAGTGCCGTACTCTTCATGACCCGATAGATAATGTATAAGTCCTTGCTTGGGTTCAAGATGTTGTAGTGTAAGTCTTTCTTTGGTATTTGGAAAGATACTGTAAACCCTTCTTTCTGTTTCTAAATAATTCCATTCCTGTTGCCATATATATTAATTCTAAATTAATTTGTCGTTTGTGGCTGCATCTTTTACCAACTACTTCCTTTACCTTATCCAAACTTTGTTTTTTGAGCCAATAAATCGCTGCCCTTCTGATAGCAAGATCTAGAGGCCATATATCTAATATGATAATTAGTGTCATTGTAGATGTTTTCCGGATAAGGGACCCCCCCTTCCAAAAGGAGCAATGCCCTTCTTCAGATATCTCGCTCACTGGGATTCAAACTAGCGACCTGTTGAACATGAGCCAGACATCCATAAAGCCATGTGATGAAATATTTTCTCCCGTACAATTTTAATTTTGAATCTCTTTCACTGTCGTTGCTGAAGCAATATTTAACGTAATACACTTCTGGAAATGTAAATAAGAACACCTTGACGCCGGTGTGTCAGACCCACCATACTTGCTCCGGACACTGCGAGAGGGCTGTACAAGCAATGATCACACGCACGGCACAGCGGACACACCAGGAACCGCGGTGTTGGCCGTCGAATGACGCTAGCTGCGCAGCGTTTGGGCACCGCCGCCGTCAGTGTCAGCCAGTTTGCCGTGGCATACGGAGCTCCATCGCAGTCTTTAACACTGGCAGCATGCCGCGACAGCGTGGACGTGAACCGTATGAGCAGTTGACGGACTTTGAGCGAGGGCGTATAGTGGGCATGCGGGAGGCCGGGTGGACGTACCGCCGAATTGCTCAACACGTGGGGCGTGAGGTCTCCACAGTACATCGATGTTGTCGTTAGTGGTCGGCGGAAGGTGCACGTGCCCGTCGATCTGGGACCGGACCGCAGCGTTGCACGGATGCACGCCAAGACCGTCGGATCCTACGCAGTGCCGTAGGGGACCGCACCGCCACTTCCCAGCAAATTAGGGACACTGTTGCTCCTGGGGTATCGGCGAGGACCATTCGCAACCGTCTCCATGAAGCTGGGCTACGTTCCCACGCACCATTAGACCGTCTTGCGCTCACGCCCCAACATCGTGCAGCCCGCCTCCAGTGATGTCGCGACAGGCGTGAATGGAGGAACGAATGGAGACGTGTCGTCTTCAGCGATGAGATTCGCGTCTGCCTTGGTGCCAATTATGGTCGTATGCGTGTTTGGCGCCGTGCAGGTGAGCGCCAAAATCAGGACTGCATACGACCGAGGCACACAGGGCCAACACCCGGCATCATGATGTGGGGAGCGCTCTCCTACACTGGCCGTACACCTCTGGTGATCGTCGAGGGGCCACTGAATAGTGCACGGTACATCCAACCCGTCATCGAACCCATCGTTCTACCATTCCTAGACCGGCAAGGGAACTTGCTGTTCCAACAGGACAATGCACGTCCGTATGTATCCCATGCCACCCAACGTGCTCTATAAGGTGTAAGTCAACTACCCTGGCCAGCAAGATCTCCGGATCTGTCCCCCATTGAGCATGTTTGGGACTGGATGAAACGTCGTCTCACGCGGTCTGCACGTCCAGCACGAACGCTGGTCCAACTGGGGCGCCAGCTGTAAATGGCATGGCAAGCCGTTCCACAGGACTACATCCAGCATCTCTACGATCGTCTCCATGGGAGATTAGCAGCCTGCATTGCTGCGAAAGGTGGATATACACAGTACTAGTGCCGACATTGTGTATGCTCTGTTGTCTGTGTCTATGTGCCTATGGTTCTGTCAGTGTGATCATGTGATGTATCTGACCCCAGGAATGTGTCAATAAAGTTTCCCCTTCCTGGGACAATGAATTCACGGTGTTCTTATTTCAATTTCCAGGAGTGTAATTAGACTTTTAAGTTGGTCTTCCTTACAAAACTGTAACATATAGAATATAAACTTTATTTTTGAGACATAACTTCAAGCGGGCGTGTTTGCATTCCGACTTGATTCGTGACAGAATTTCACAAAATTAAAGTAAATAACTGAACAATATCAAGAGCATATGGGCTACCAAATATTCACAAAGCAGGAAAAGGCATGGGACCTATCACTAGCTGCATAAATGCCCTCGCATATAATTTGGCCAATTGGTTACTAGATAAATTCCATCGTTTCCCAAAATTTTAACTGTAAATTTAAAAATTTCTTTAGATTTGGTGAAAAAAATCTAAATTTGGACGAAAATGACAGACTGGTTTCTTATGATGTCTCATCTTTATATCCAAGCATACCAACAAAAAAATTCCAGACTCTAATAAAAAGGGTCTAGCTACAATAGAAATTGAAGCAATAAAAATAGAAGGATACTTCTCTACAACAAAATTATGCATTGAGTAATACTTCTTCAGCTGTAATTGAAAACACTAGAAGCAGAAATCAGGGTTATCAATGGTCAACCCACTTTCTCCTTTTTTGTCAATTTTAATTATGAGTGCTTTGTAAACGCAAATTAAAAAGGCCAACCCAAGGATCGTCAAGGATATGTTGACATCTTGGAATACTGCCGAATAAACATTTAGATGATGCATTATAATCACTCAATCTGCAACAAAGGACCATGAAATTCACAATAGAAAATGAAATCAATGGACAACTTTCTTTCTTCGATCTAAATATCATCAGGAATAACACAAAAATAAAATTTGCAATTTACAGGAATCCAACACATTCAGAAAGTTACATAACAATAATGCTATACATAAGCATTCAATAATAGTCTTACACACAGACTAGTCAACATACTCCTGGATAAAGGAGAATACTTCAAAAAAACAAATAGCCACACTTCACACGGCAGAAGAAAATAAATACAACAAAATTCTGGTTTTGAAGAAAATTAAAAATAAAAAAACTAAACTAAAGAAACTCATTAAGGAAGCAATCACATTTACAAAAGAGAAAAAAAGCAACAGCACATTCAGTACATTTACATCTCACCCAAAACATTTAATAAATTCAAAAAGATCTTTAAGGAACAAAATATAATCTAGGCACCTACTAATGGACACTGTGGCCTTTTACCTCCCCCGCTGCGTCTGCTGATACTCTGTCTCGGGTATCAGCCACTCTGGATGTGACCTTAGCAGCCTGGATACCGGTGGTCTGGTCGCCTATTAGATTGCTCTATGAGTTGACTATTCTTTGCCCTGGCTAGTCATTAGAGCTGAGACCACGCTATCTACAGGGTATGCGTGAGATAGGTTGACGAAATAAAAACAACACAGTTCATCGTATCAGCTTTACTATTCAGTTCGTTTCGTGCTTACAGTTCACCAGGAGTTGCCGCCGCGTTCAGATCAAATTACTCTAGATTTCCACTATCACGTTAAAACTATACTGAATTGCTGAAATCTATCGCGATGGAATAAATTACTAACACTGTTTTGAAAGTATACTTCGCCGCTTAATTCACTGCTGGGAGATCTTGTTCCCTTAATAAGATTCTCATTACTGATTGTACTTCTCGGCGCAATCCGACGTTTGTGTCCCCGGCAGGCAAAACACGTCTACACGGTATCACGTCTCAGACTAGAAGACCGACGCTATAACCTAATATTCCTTAGCAAAACAGATATAGCCTCGCCTCCAGCTGGATTTCTCTGAAAAACTCTAGTTAGCGAGCTACAACCACGCGGGCATTTCCCCGAAATACTGGTTTGGGCCAGGTTTGGACCGGTCTACTAATGACCCAGGTAGCGACCCATCCCGTGACCACAGCCTTTTGACGGAAGATTTTCATCCATATAGACCAGCAACTTTATTATATAGCTCTGGGTTAAAATACTTATTCGCATTCTAGTAATTGAATTTAAATGCTGTTGCTTCGTTTCATGAACTTATCCATCTGTAATATTCATTATCTTAAATTCTTTCACCTTACTTCCTCATTATAATTTAATTATCATTTTATTCGTTGTTAAAATCGTATTCAATCATACGGCTGATAAATACGGCATCAACACACAATATTAAAATTGCTAAATTCAAAAACAAAAGATGATATTCCATCAGTTAGCAGATCCGGAATATACCAAATAAATTATAAAATTGTGACAAATGCTACATAGGTGAAACTAAAAGAAATCTAAAAAGAAGAGTCAAAGAGCACTTTAGAAACATCGAGATTAAACAAGAAGATAAGTCAGCAGTAGCGTTTTATTTTTGGAACGAAAATCATGACATAGATCCAAATCCAAAATTATTAAAAGGAGTGATAAACCAAATAAGCTGACAACATGGGAGAACACATTCTTATGGAAAAATAAGGACTGCGTAGTGAACTTCGAAATCCTACCAGTAGATAACTTGACAAAGAAGTTCATAATTCCACCACCAGAGAGAGGAGAGCAGACACGACAGATGCTAGTTGGAGAGAGGTTGAAAATGGAGGCAATGGCATCAGAAACTAATCCCTGAATAATAAAATAAAGTAAGTGACGAGTGTCAATAAACCAACTAGAAATAGCTTTTTTTTTTGGTTGTATTCAAAATATTTACAGAGCTACAGAAACAACTTTAAAAAATTTATGGAATAAACAAGTTCTGTATAAACCAGGTCAAGTTGTTACAGGTAACTGTTACATGTAATGGTTAATGTAAGGTAACTTCGGCAGTTATAACCGTTATCCGAAAACAGCTGTTTGTCACATCACTAGCAGAGAAGGTATAAAGAAATGACAACTGAAAATCGAATTGTAGACGATATAGATTTGCTACAATAGCACATATTATCCAAGAAAGCTACAAATGATATGCTTAACTTCGTTACTATAGAAATAACTTTAAAAAAGTGACTGCTACTACGCGAACTCTTTAAAAAGCAGGATAAAAAACTTTTCTAAGAGTTTTTTCTTGCCTTAGAATCAAGCACAGGAGCAGTGGGACACGAAATCAGTAAGAGAGAAGGGAGGGTCGCCCACGTGATCTACATTGTGCAACATTTTGCTCCTAAGAAGTTCTCACTGCTCTGAAAGAAGATTTCTTTTCAGCAACATTCCTTGGGCCTGGAGGGGAAAACCGTCAAGTTGCGGCAACTTTAGAGTATAGTATTTCCAAACATATGGTCACCAGGATACCGACCGACCCGTATCGATAGTGCGTGGAAACAGAACGTGCGTACGGCGGGCGGGCGGGCCCTTGAATGAAACTTAGTGGAAGCCCTGGTAGTAAGGGACACATGGCATCCAAGGCTGTTTGTTGCACAGCTGTCCCTCTCGTGTGCTCTTCCACTGAAGAACCTGCTTCAACTAAAACGCCATTTTCTAACTTTCAACACAGACCAATGACTTTAAATTCAGCATGATGTATCTATTAGTTTATTAGTTTATACAGATAAATTTTAATATACATGTAAAATATTGCACGTACTGCAATTTTTAAAAGGAAGTTTCTAAAAACTACATTGAACTTACATAATTACAGCAGACAATACTATGCATAATATCATTTTTACTTTAGTTCATAAGAAGTTTTATAAATATTATTGTAAACTTCCATTTATTTAAGCCTTATATTAAGTTAAAATTATAAACTCAACAGTCAATGGAGTGATAAAATATATGACAAACTTATTTGTTTACGTTTCGCGAATCTGGGCAACAAATTTAAGAAGAATTGCGAGAAAACTGTAATTGTAAAGTATTTTATATATAATATAAAAAATCAGTGGGCATTTTCAGTCTACTTCTTTTTCCTCAGTTTGTACTTTTTCTACTAGCTACTTACGTAGTTCGATAAAATCCTGTGTTGACCCCAAACATTCATGTCAAGGTTTTGCCATAACTACGTCATGAAATGTGTAGTGTTTAACGCTCGCTTTTACTACATACGGCACCGCAGCCGGTGATACTGATGATACATGAGATGAAGATGGTGGAATGAGATGGCGGGGGAAACCGGAGATCCCGGAGAAAAAACCACCCAGCGCCGTGTTGTCCACCACAAATCTCACTTTGCGGTCGCCTGGAATCGAACTCGGGCCGCCTTGGTGAGAGTAACCATGTCATGTTTTGATATTCCTGAATAAAAAAAAGAAACCTACAAAGAAACAAGGGAACAAACAGACAAAGAAGGAAAGAAAGAAAGAAAGAGAGAGAGAGTGAGAGAAAGAAACGAAAGAAAGAAAGAAAGAAAGAAAGAAAGAAAGAAAGAAAGAAAGAAAGAAAGAAAGAAAGAAAGAAAGAAAGAAAGAAAGAAAGAAAGAAAGAAAGAAAGAAAGAAAGAAAGAAAGAAAGAAAGAAAGAAAGAAAGAAAGAAAGAAAGAAAGAATGAATGAAAGAAAGAAAGAAAGAAAGAAAGAAAGAAAGAAAGAAAGAAAGAAAGAAAGAAAGAAAGAAAGAAAGAAAGAAAGAAAGAAAGAAAGAAAGAAAGAAAGAAAGAAAGAAAGAAAGAAAGAAAGAAAGAAAGAAAGAAAGAAAGAAAGAAAGAAAGAAAGAAAGAAAGAAAGAAAGAAAGAAAGAAAGAAAGAAAGAAAGAAAGAAGAAAGAAAGAAAGAAAGAAAGAAAGAAAGAAAGAAAGAAAGAAAGAAAGAAAGAAAGAAAGAAAGAAAGAAAGAAAGAAAGAAAGAAAGAAAGAAAGAAAGAAAGAAAGCTCTATGTACCCTGTACTTATTTGAACATCATTTCGTTCATCGTCTGATATGACTTAACATTGGAGGTTTTCCCTTATCCTGAAAGATGAATGTCTGGTAACTCTAAGCTCTATGTACCCTGTTCTCATTTGAACATTAATCCATTCATCGTCCGATATGACTTAACGTTGGAGGTTTTCCCTTATCCTGAAAGATGAATGTTTGGCAACTCTAAGCTCTATGTACCCTGTACTCATTTGAACATAATTTCATTCAGCGTCCGATATGATTTAACGTTGGAGGTTTTCCCTTATCCTGAAAGATAAATGTCTGGTAAACTGCACTAATTTGAGTATCATTTCATTCATCGTCGAATATGGCTTAACGTTCGATACATAAATTTAGAAGAACAGAAATCAAAACAGAAAATCTAAATATTTCTTTAGGAATATTTTTATGTCATAACATGTATTGACCTTTCTGGTGGACTAATTACAAAAGTGTGTAGAAGCATGAATGAATTAGATTTGTTTTATCGGTGTCATCGAATGCGCTAGAGTATACTCAGTAATCCGTAAGGTTGCCCACAGCTGTGTTATCTATCTTGATTACGACTGGAGCTGTTGAAGCTACACATTTCTCTTAGGGATATTCTCCTAGTTAAACGACAATAACTGCCTAAGCCTCAAGCTCCAATAGTATCAGGTATCAATTGTGTTGTTTGCATAGTCCGTTTTAATCTATTGGGTGGTCAGTTGGGAGAGGTGGCGCTCTTGTCTCTGCTTGTACCGTCCAGAGGCAGTCATTGTCCCAGTTTAGCATCTTGTAAATCTATCATATTTGTCTGTTCTTCCCAAGTTGACTTGACTTAATTACTTTAAGCAGAGCCTAACCGAACGAGGTGTGAGCACGGACTCTTCACTGGTTTTTCATGGTTCTCGCTTGTTACTTAAACCGTAACCAGTATGGTGCAGTTTTTGCAGGACAGATAGTATGGTGGGGTCAGGAAGACCCCATTTCATTTTTTACAATTATGGAGGATGATGAATGATAAATCGTAATAAACTAAACATAAATGTAATATTCAGTTATATTTAGAGATTAGTTAGACATAAACTACATTGTAAGTCTCTGCATGCATGTCTACAGGATCTGTTTTACGATATATGTAATATTCATTTGTTTATTGATGATATTTTTAAGAATCAGCTATTTTGAATCAAATTACATGCTTTACTCTGGAAACAATGCTTGAAGTATGACAGTAAAGATGAATAGTAACTAATAAAAGTGTTTAAAATGAAATGGATATAGCAACTGGACATAATCACGGTAGATGTTTACAAGTAATCCTCACAAATACTTCTTGTGTATTCACTACATATTGCTGTACTGTAAGTTACACTATCTTTTGTTCTAGGACACTTTGTACATCTAACCCGTTTTGTTATGTCTACTAATTGCATTTGAGCATCCTGACAATGTTATTTCTTAACCCTGGAGGTAGATGTAGAATACTCATCCCCCTCTGTAGAAGTGGTTCAACCAGCTGCCATCACAGAGACTTGCTGAACTAGAAGCGTTATTTTTTATGGTTTTCCATTAATGATGAATGTATTACAAATGCATTCAGCGTGGTAATGTTCAGCATTGTGTAGAAAATATCAAGAGGCCACCTTCTACAGCGTCTATGGGTCGCAAAAGCAGTGCATTTTTCATCAAGTGTATATATTCCTACTTTTGAGGCATTGTAGTACACAATTATCTCAGTACTCAGTCACCACTTCTTCATCCCCATTTTGAAATTCTTCTTCAAGCTCTGAAACACTGTCATGAACACTTTCATATTCTGGGTCATGTTGTGAATCATCAAAATCACTAAAGTCACTTTCTAACTCATTTGCAATTGTTAACATCCATTCCTCATATCGTGAAGTTTACGCCATCTCACTGTAGCAACATACCATACAATATAATACATTTTGTTTGCGCCCGAGATCAGTTAACTCTCCTATTCCATCACAGTCATATAGATATTGTGACTTTGCGGGTTCGTGAAATGAAAAGTCCAATTTCACCACTCAAAAATGTTCTTTATTTCCACCGACTTACAGTTAAACACTTGCCAATTACACAGAATTGCGTACTGCACACAATTACAATTCACCAGTTCGTCCGTTACAATTTCACTTGTACCCGCGATTACATCAACTCCGATACTCATACACAGTTACGTACAGTCTTCCGTTGCACAATCTTTTCGTTCATTAACACGTCCCTGACTAACACTGCCTTCTTACACCAAGAACTGCCACTCACTCACACACTGACTAACTAACTGACTTCACTTCGCTCCGGCAGCCCCTTTTTATAGGAATATCGCAGCCTTCTGGCTTTCACAGGAAGGTTCCAGTAAATGAAGGATCCCGTAATTTCCAGAACGCAGGTGAAAGAGAAACAGACCGCACAATCATGTTTTTTTCTCCCCAGCCATCCCTGTCACCACTATAAGACGGACGAGGGGGAGGCGTGGCTAACACGGACCTCCCCTGTCTTCCGCTCTCAGCTGCTTCCACAGGGTGTTTCAAAACCGGGGTGACAATATAAAACTTCTGGTTATAGAACAGGAAGGCCAATAAAATGATGGGAAGAAATATGAGGTCGACACAGGAGTATTCTCCTAAACCATGAAGGATGCCATGATGATGGTGATGAATATAAAAATATTCTGTTCATTTTCGTGTAAAATTCACAGAACTAGGTTAACTTTAACTAGTGTAAAATTACTATTCAAATTAATAATATATGTTTTAGGTTTCTTTACTTTAACTGTAATTTAGTAAATACACCACAGTAGTGCTATCTCTGAAACTTGGTGGCAAAAACTGCTGAAATATATTCACACCTTTGCTGCAGAATGTGCCTTGTTTTATAGAAAAATATTTTATGTATCAGACACACTTATTGTTTAACAAATTTAAATCCCATTGCTCTTAAAAATATACAAACACTATACTAGAAATTCATGGCCAAAGCCCGGAAGGATGTGCCATCGCATGCAATACAAGTTAGCTGGACGCAGAGTGTAATTGACGTCAAGTGTACAGCACCGCCATCAAAAATACAAACGTCGAAAACAACGTAATACAATAATCCACGAACTAGTGAAGCATTGCCTGGCATGTGTACGTAGATGGGAGCCATGATCAGGCTGTACCAGCCTGCAGTTGTTTATATGCGCGAGCCATTACAGTGCATCCATATGTAATATAACTCTGGGGGGAACAACGTACGTCTACGGCCTTTATTTATGACATTGCTTGTAATGAACAAAACTTTATTTTGTTTGATTGGTCTGTTCTACATGGACCACTCAACATGCCTCAAAACAATAAAGATCAAGTAATATCTTAAATAGTTTCCTAAATAATGGATCATTAGTTAAATAGGATAGCTCAGGCACACTTAGCTGGGTTGCTGCCAGCAGACTAAACGAAATATCATCAAATATATGCAGGAATGAACTTATCACAGTTGGCTTTTGATGAATTCCACATTTAAATTGTCTTATCAGAAATTTAAAAGAGTAAAACAGTCGGAGCAAAGAGAAACATTAAGAAAATGGAAGTTAAAGAGAGATGAAGACGGGGAGGTGGAATAAAACAGAGAGGGGATGGGAAATAGAACGAATGAAAAATAGAGACAGAGACTGGATACGGCCTATAAAGTATTTGCTAAAATAATAAACAAATGTTCCAGAATATAGCTGAATGTCTTCTCTCGGAAGAACAAAGTGGATTTAGAAGAGGTAGATCCTGTTTAGATAACATTTTTATTGCTAAACAACTAATTGAAAAACATAGGGGTTTAATAAAGAAACGTATATGGCGTTTATTGACTTTGAAAAAACCTTCGATAGGGTAAAACGATGCAAAATGTGGCAAATATTGGAGGATCGAGGATACCCACAACAATTATTGAAAATGATACAATGCTTCTACTTCCAAACAAAAATAAATGTGAAGAACAATGGTAAAATTTCTAAAAAAATTCTTACCAATCAGGGTGTCAGACAGGGCTGTACTTTATCACCTACACTTTTTAGTATTTATATTGACGACCTAGTGTGCAAATGGAAGCAGCTAGTGAATGTAGGTTTTAAAATTTCAAATAAAAACTTTTTAAATATTTTATTGTTTGCTGACGACTTAGTTATTATACAAAATAGCGAGTCTGCCCTGCAAAAATCTATTTTTAAACTTAGTGAACTTTGTAAGCAATATAACATGAAAATTTCTTTTATAAAATCAAAGGTAATGGCATTCATTGGGAAAGAGCCAATTAGAACAAAAATAGTTATAAATAATCGTCGCGTTTAACTGGTAAGCTATTTTAACTACTTGGGAACTGCTGTTAGTTATGACAAGGAATATGATGTCTACAATAAAATATGCAAATTTCAAAGAGTGTGTGGAACAATAAATAGAACATTTAAAAACAAAATACGTAAAGAAACAAAATTAAATTTCGACAAAGTTATGGCTGTACCTATACTGACATACGGAAGTGAGAGTTGGACATTAACTAAAAAGCAACAGAGTAAAGTACAGGCTCCAGAAATGAAATTCTTGAGAAGTGTGAAAGGATGCACGAAGAGGGACTTAATAAGAAATGAAAATATAAGAGAAGAGCTGGACATTTTTAGTATGAATGATAGGTTAAAAGATCTCAAACAAAAATGGAAGGAACATGTTGAAAGAATGCCACATAATAGACTTACAAAACAAATATTACAGTACCATCCTAGAGGTAGGAGATCGGTGGGCAGACCCAGGAAACGATGACTGGAGGACTTCGAAGGTGGAACGGGCACTTGACTGCCTATGCCATGAAGTGAAGAAGAGGAAGGAGAGGTAGGAAGAACGTGAGGGACGCGAGAAAGAGAGAATAAGAAGAAAAGAATGAAATTGGGGAAACGAAATAGAAAGACGGGGAAAAAGAAAGAGAAGAGCTGTGAGAGGAAGAGAGAGAAATAGGGGAGGGAGGAAGATAGGGATGAGATAGAGAGAGAGAAAAAAAAGGAAAGAATGAGAAAGGTGAAGAGGAAAAGAGGGAATAAAATGAAGAGGATAAGAAAAAAAAAAAGAGAGGATAAGCTAGAGAAAATAAGAAAACGGAGAAAAGGGCAGAAATATAGATTAAATGATGGAATAAAAAATACAGGGAGTGAAAGACTCAAGGATAGAGAGAAGTAGGGAACCTATGCAATAACACGAACACAGATTTTGTGTGGTAAATCAAGTGGGAGGATAGACAATATGCAGCTCTGTGTCGAGTTTATAAAGAGTAGGAGTAACAAATATGACTCACTCATTCGGTCGGTCGGTCGGTCCCCTTCTTGTCTCAATGACGTTCCATATTTCACGGTCACAAGGATGCGTGCCTGGTGACCTCTATTCCGCCTCCAGTCACGTGGGTAGAGCAGCTTGGTGACTCATTGCCCTAGGTTCGGTGCACAATTAAACACTACAGCAAGTCCTGACAAGCGTTAACTGCAGCACTTGGATCGTAAACAACTAATTGAGGCCGGGAACTAAAAGGTTGTGTGCTGACTCCTATGAATCGAGAAATGTATTAGTTTTCTTCTTTATTTTAGTACATAGCGCTAACACCTTTAACTTTCTTTACCGTGTAGGTGCATTTGAATTTACCAGAACCAACTAAAAATCTCATGTACGATTTCACGAACAAGTGTTAGGTTAGCACTCGTGTGCCCGCCTCGGAAGCTTGGATGGTAGCGTGTCTGCCTCACGTTCTAGAGGTCCGGAGTTTGAATCTCGGTTAGGTATGTTACCTGGATAAGGTTTTTTTTCCGGAGTTTTCCCTTATCCTGATAGACGAATGTCAGGTAACTCTAAGCTCCATGGACCCCGGAACCATTTGAACATTATTTCACCATTTCATTCATAGTCCGATATGACTTAACGTTGGAGGAAGTAAATTACAACAAAAATTAACACTCGTGGTAAATCTCTTGTTAAACTAACAAGACCAATTTCTGCTATTAAATCCTTAACAATTGGAAATAGTCAAGATGGTGGAAGTGAACACAGCTGTTGTTGTTGATTTGCTATATTTAAGACTGTGTAAATGGCATTCGTAATAGAGTACGGCCTATGAGGAGAAATTATGTTGAGGAACTATCCAAAGAAAATTGTTTTACGGAGGTATAGACTGTCCAAACAAGTTGCTATGAAGGTATGGATGGATGGATGGATGGGCGGATGGATGGATGGATGGATGGATGGATGGATGGATGGATGGATGGATGGATGGATGGATGGATGGATGGATGGATGGATGGATGGGCGGATGGATGGATGGATGGATGGGCGGATGGACGGACGGATGGACGGATGGACGGATGGACGGACGGATGGATGGACGGATGGACGGACGGACGGATGGGCGGATGGACGGATGGGCGGATGGGCGGATGGACGGACGGACGGACGGATGGGCTGATGGGCGGATGGGCGGATGGGCGGATGGACGGCTGGACGGATGGACGGACGGATGGACGGACGGACGGATGGACGGATGGACGGATGGACGGATGGACGGACGGTCGGACGGACGGACGGATGGACGGATGGGCGGATGGACGGATGGACGGATGGGCGGATGGACGGACGGTCGGACGGATGGGCGGATGGACGGATGGGCGGATGGATGGACGGTCGGATGGACGGATGGGCGGATGGACGGATGGACGGATGGACGGACGGTCGGATGGACGGATGGACGGATGGGCGGATGGACGGATGGACGGATGGACGGACGGATGGGCGGATGGACGGATGGGCGGACGGATGGGCGGATGGACGGATGGGCGGATGGGCGGATGGACGGACGGACGGACGGATGGGCGGATGGACGGATGGGCGGATGGGCGGATGGACGGCTGGACGGCTGAACGGACGGACGGACGGACGGATGGATGGATGGATAGATGGATGGACGGATGGACGGACGGACGGACGGATGGATGGAGGGATGGATGGACTGATGGACGGACGGACGGACGGGCGGATGGATGGATGGATAGTTGGGTTTAAGGACGCTTAACTGCCAAGGTCATCAGTGCCCCTAAGCCAATTGTCTTAAAAGTCTCTAAAAGGGGCTAAAACTTTGTCATAATAAAAGCAAGATAAAAACAAACACCACGGTAGTTAAAAGTCTATAATAAATCTAAAAGCCATAAAAACGTTAAAATGCCTAAATGGTTGGTAATTAAACCCTAAAATGGACATTTAAAAATAATTTTAAAACTCTGGCCACTGCTTGCTCGTCGTCCGCAAGGATCTCTGCCAAGCTGGCCGGCAGCTGGAGAGATCTGCGCAGACGCGACGGGTTAAAACATTCCAACAGGACATGCCTCACCGAAAATGCTCCACCAGAAAGCGGGAAAACTGGAGCAGGGCCCCGAATTAATAAAAAGGAATGAGTAAAAAAGCAGTGGCCAACGCGTAACCGAGCCAAACGTACCTCTTCCTGGCGGGATGCACGGCAGTGCTATGAAGGTTACTGCGGATGCACAAAAGAGGTTAGGTCATGCATCGAAAGGAATATGCCGATCTCGCCTTTGCTTCAAGTATTAATAACTTTGCGATTTTATAATTCACTGAATTATGTGGATAATACACTGTCCACCTCCCGTCTTGAAACGTTCAAGTTACTTGTCACTTGTCCATCTTCGCCCCTTGTTTTAAAGTTACGTAATTCTGAGTTAGAACATGCATCGAAAGGAATATGCCGATCTCGCCTTTGCTTCAAGTATTAATAACTTTGTGATTTTATAATTCACTGAATTAATGTGGATAATACACAGTCCACCTCCCGTCTTGAAAGGTTCAAGTCACTCGTCACTTGTTCTTCTTCGCTCCTCGTTTTAAATTTACGTAATACTGAGTTAGAACATGCATCGAATGGAATATGCTGAATTCGCCTTCGCTTCAAGTATTAATAACTTTGTGATTTTATAATTCACTGAATTATGTGGATAATACACTGTCCATCTCCCGTCTTGAAACGTTCAAGGCACTCGTCACTTGTCCATCTTCGCTCCTCGTTTTAAATTTACGTAATACTGAGTTAGAACATGCATCGAAAAGAATATGGGAATCCTGCCTTTGCTTCAAGTATTAATTATTTTGTGATTTTATAATTCACTGAATTATGTGGATAATACACTGTCCACCTCCCGTCTTGAAACGTTCAAGGCACTTGCCCTTCTTCGCTCCTCGTTTTAAATTTACGTAATACTGACGAAGGTTGTTTTTTTTTTTTTTCCATTCTTGTAGTAGTGACACATGCATTTGAATTAAATTCTTTTCCAATATTTTCCCACGTGACATCTTTCTCTTTTACATTCACAGCATTTTTCAGATTATCCTTATACTTCGTCACCATTTCAATTAACAATTCTTTCTCCATCGAGGAGAAATTTGTCTCACGGCTTTTGTTTACGATTTTGTTCACCCGCCACTTTGTCAGCTTTGTGCAGACGAATATGAAAACAAAAGCGCATCGCAGTACGTTGAGAAAATAATACGACTCATTCATAGCCTTCTATAGCTGTAATATTTACAAGTCTCTTGGCGTTAACACGTGCTTGTTTACATTTTCAGAAAACAGATTGTGAAACAGTAGTGTTAGCGCTATGACAATTGTTACGTTACATTTGTCAACGTCGATTTTAACATCTGTTGGTGAAAACGGGCATTAGGATATTATAAGTACAATATATGGTACCAGTGTTAATGATTTTGGCAATAAATTAGGACCAGTAGACCACATGCTTTTAAACTTCATGTTCTCCAAACTTAAGTCATAACAGACGATGAACGAAATGGATGAGATGATGCTCAAATGAGTACAGGATCCACAGAAGTTAGAATTACCAGACGTTCATGTTTCAAAGTAAGGGAAAACTCTGGAAAATACCTGATCTAGGTAACTCGCCTTGAACTAGATTAGAATTCTGGACCTCTTGTATCTCCGGCACACACGGTATCCCCAAACCATAGACGGGGGCTCATGACGTAGTTAATACCAGCTCAATGATACAGTACGATCCATTTAAACCTGAACCAATTCAATAGGCAATAATTTCCTTTTGAAGGTTCGCAGAATGTAGAAATTTGTTTTAATGACATCAGTGGCTCTGGGATAATTGACAACCCTGACAATTGTTGACAGTTGACTGTCTCAAATGTGCCATTTTATTTGATACGGCTGTAGACACTGAAGTTTATATGCGTATCTTCAAGACATTTGTAGAGCAGCTAAATGATATCGAATTGAGAGAAGCTTATTTCCAGCAAGATGGAACAACGTGCCATACATCTAATGATACCATGGAACTTGTAACCAGTTTATTTAATTGTCCAATAATCTCAACATGACTGCGCCCACCCCCCCAGATCCCATGACCTTACCCCACCGGAGTTTTTCGTGTGAAGGTATATAAAAATAGAGTGTACAAGAATAGACCAAGGACAATTGATGTTCTCAAGGAATCCATTCGAAACGAAATAAGTAACATTGGCGAGGATACTCTCCGTAAAACTTGAGAGAATATGGTAAGACGAGTACAAACATGTACAGATGCTGGTGGAGGACACTTCCAACATTTTCTCTGAGAGGTAAATAGTGTAATTCAATCTTCCAATTGTTTATTATGCTTCCCCAAAGTTGCACGTGTGTTCTATTATTGGTTCAATAGTTATAGCCTATTGAAGTGGTTCAGGTTTAAGTGGATCGCACTGTATAATTTGTACACATACGCTTGTAGATAAGAGATAACTAAAACGTTTATATAGAAGATTCAAAGATCGAGCCATCACTTTGCTTTTATTGAATTTCGCATCCTCAAACTGTTGATTGTGAAGGATGTTGAAGACTCCGGTGTTGCAAATGTTATTATCGCTGCTGTAAATGCATTCAAACAAGGTAATTTTAAACAAGAGTTTATAACATAAGATACCATAATTTGTTAAATATACACATGAAATGTAATTAATAAAGGCTGGAGGCGTGTGTGTTTTTCCTTACGTGTACAACATGGCAAAGTGAGAAGACGTATCTGGAAAAATTTCGCAACACAGATGTTTACCTCAGCTTATCGCAATTACACGGCGAGTCCAGTGTTCAGATATAATCTAATCTTCTGGACAGCAATGTGTCATACATCGGCAGGTGCAAAAAAACATATCATTACATATAATTGCAGCTATAATGTTTATTGTGGACAAGTGTAATCCAGGTACATGAACATAACACCAGAACCAATAAGAATTACTATAGAGATAGTGTAATTAAAACTGTCTCTCAAAAGGATGTACATATACTAGGGATTAAGCTTTACAATAAACTGCCATCTGATATTAAATCAATAGCTAGTATCTCAAAACAGCAATTTAAATAGAAGTTAAAGGCTTTCCTCATAAATAAATGTTTATATAACTTAAATGAATTATGACATTACAGCTTTAATTATACTTGAAAGTGATAAATTCATTAAGCTGATTAAGGCTTCATGTGTAGAATCAGTTTCTAATGCTGTAATTGACTCTGTAAATTAGATTCGAATGTTGTAGAATTGACTATGTATAAGTAGTATTAATGATGAAAAATTGACTATATCAGAAATTGTAACCAACAATCTATTGACTATTTATTTGCTTTTTCTACTTTAGACCTTTGTTGGATCTTGTATCTATTACAGTTTTTAGTGTCATGTATCTTTTCATATATATCTTTATATTTTGAACTGACGTGTCCTATAACATATGTATTATGTTCCAAAGGATGAAATAAATACAATACAACACAATCATATAGACACACGCAGCATCCAATCGCTCAATTTGTCTTTCGTAACTTACTGTACGCCAACTTACTAACATTTCACTCTTCTATTCGGCCAAGAGCCAAGAGGAGGTGCAGGTCGCCCGGGTTCTCCCGGGCGGAGGGTTACACGCCAAGGTACCTATCCGCTGTGCGGATTTACCCTGCGCTATAAAAGATATAGTAGTTTGCGCGAGCTTGCGTATCGTTGCGTAGGAGAGAGGATCCCGTAGAGGAGGGAATCCGTCCCCTTCAGCTGCTATGGTGAGGGCGCTGCGGAGCCTTAGCACTCGTGGTACCTTTGGCGTTACTAGAGGAACCTTGGGCCCACCATTCGAGCCCCTCCCTCCGGAAATTGTTCGGATTGGTTTGGTCTCGAGGGGGCAGCGATTCTCGATACCCGTGGGCGATCCAGTACGTCTTCGGACGCGGTTGAGGGAAGCCATTAATATTCCCGGGTACTAGCCAGCATAGCTAGTAGAAGTTGTGCTAGATCACCAGGTGGTCCTAACGAGGTCATATCGGTAGCCTTCTCATTTTGGAGTTGGCGCGCGTAAGTGGCGTATCCACTTCCATCCCGTCTTGAATACACAGGACCAGATTGGGGCGGACCATGTTAGTAACCCAGGTCTTGTCCTATGGAAGGCTCCACGGAGGACGCTGGGCGCCCTTTGGGAGAGCTCGGACACTCCCTGGTGAAAGAGGCCCGGATCTTGGTCCTACGGTTCCAGGACTATTTGGAGTACAACCTCTGGACTCAACTATCGTTTCGTAAGACGACGTAGTTGGCCTCTACTGATGCTTCTGGTGCCGGGATGTCCCTCCTATGAAGGGGGGGGGGGGCATTGCCCGTTACACCTCGCTTTGGGCGGTTGCTAGAGGGAACCAGTAGCGAGAGGCCACATAGAAATTTGTATTTACGTTTAGAGTTTATCCAGGTCGTGCGCGCGCTCTGGGGCGCAACTGCAGGTGTTAACCTTCCAGCCGCGGCTAATGCGCGGCTTGACCTGGCGGTGATTGGGGATGAAGGAGGAGAGGCAGACTTTACCACCCAAGGGCATTCTTTGGGGAGGCGGTACTAACCGAACAGATAAGACCCGATCAGGGACGATGGCAGCGCTGGTCACTTGAAGGCCAATACGCCTCAACGCTTTGTCGAATAACACTGCATATGGACTGTACTGCTCTCAGTTGCGCAAGCAAACAGCAACAGAAAGTCATAGCCTGAACATAACTGCAGAGGAAACAAAACACTGGCTTTACACTACACCTTCACATCGCGCCTCTTGCAAGACAATGCCTCACCAGTTCGCAGAGTACTACGTTACGTTGTTTTCGAGCATTGCACATTTGATGGTAATGTTTTACATCTGACGTCAGAATTGCATGCGAGCACACAACTCTCCAGTCTTTAGTAATTGAAATCTCTTACTGAGGTCACTTTAATAATATTATGAATGTGTTTACTTATTTAGGAATGCACCGTTAGTTCTGAAAAAGAAATAACTGATGTGCAAGGAAAAGCACAGTCGTTTCTGATGCTGAAGTCTTTTTATTCACTTCCAGGAACCGTAGAAAAAATTCAGATGTGTGTAAACATATAACACCGAGCTTTTTCATATGTCATCCTTGATTTTATGATTTTTTTTTTTTTTTTTTTTTTTTTTTTTTTTTGAGAATCGCAAGAGAACCACTATAGGGGTTATTCCAAAACGACACTGATCGATTATAACCGTTGAGTACTTTATAACTTAACTAGTCCGAATTTTGGTGTCGCAGCTTCGAAGTTCTGTTAGGTATAATTTTATGCACCATTAAATATTATATTATTTTATGATCAGGCAGCGCACGAAACACGAAAGCAAAAACATTACTCCTTGCCCTTTATCAGTGACCCTAGCCTACCTTTCAGGTAATGAGACAAATGACAGTTACTTGTGAAAAATTCGACTAATAACTCGGACAGTTGAAGGTTGCTCTTCAGTGTAAAACTACACATTCCGTCCTAACAGAGAGGATTTTGCGTGTACTTAGATAACAAATCCAAGCAATATGGAGCGTTATACGAACGTCGAAATGACGGATATGGTTTTGATGTATGGAAGAGCTGATGGGAGTTCAACGAACGCACGATTAATTTAGTTTCATTAAAAATATGAATTGTAAAAGTAGTTACATCAATGATAATATTTATTTATTTAACTTCAGAGCATTTTGTTATGATCTTAATTGTACAACACTTTCAACCACTTATTGTAAATATCAACAGCTTCCTTTGCAGTTACAAAAACTTTATTTAGTATTATCGAACACGTGAAATAAAATGCTCGTCTCATTGTATAAGCCATTTAGTTTTGGTTAATTTATCTACAATTCTTTGATGTTGTTTTCTGTTCTGTTTATTATTTAATGCTTCCATCCTCAACCTCACTAACATTAACTTCCCTCTAAAAGGTACAAGTTACTTATGTGCACCAATTTATTTGCCATCTTGTACTGCTATAACGGAATTTTGGAACACGTTAAACACTCATAAACAATTATTAAGCAATAGTTTCTTTATTGTGGTTGCATAAGCCAAAGAAATTATTAGTAGCAGTAAGCTACTGCGGAGAATGTCGGTATGTTTACAAACAATTACAGCACGCGGCAGGGTGTGTGACCTATACCTGCGAACTCCGACAACGTGAGGCACTGTCTAATCCACACTCATTCTGAAGCATTTTTTGCGGCTCTATTGGCGGTAAAACTATCTATATGTGTGATATAGAAGCTGAGCATCTAGTTCTATATGTTCGTTTGGGGTCTTGGAAGATCCTGTATATATTATGTGATGGAAATAAAGGCCAATCGGCCCAAAAGTTGTTTTAATTTATATAGAATTTTCAACAGTATTGTCACCATTCGGTAGCAGCAATATGAAGTTTCCATTAAAGTTTTATTTGGTGTACGTAAGGCTTAGGAAGAGCACGTCGCCGCGGCAGGACCAACTTGGCTGTACGACGTACTCTGTAGAGGGTAAATAATTGCTCGCAGTCTTGGAGAAGTAACCATCGGGACTTGCTCAAGCTCCTTGTTATTTGATTAGTCACGTTCTACTGACGTGCTTTCGATACAGGGCACGTACATTTTATCTTCGACAGTGATGTCTGTACTTGAAGGTGTAATCTCTGGCAGATCTTTCACACACGTGGCCTGCATAAATCTCTCACTAAACAAACTGCCTAATTAATTCATTAACAAATGCCACGCATCTACAGGTATTTAGCAAGTTGGCACTGTGGTAACCTGGGAGATCCCAGGTTATATTCTGTCGTCCTGGCACTATAACTTGGCAGTCCGTATCGGTAGCGTAGATAGTACCGTGTCTGCCTCCTATCCAAGTGGTCCCGAGTTCGACTCTCGATCAAGGTGAATTATCTTCACAAGCTTTCACCAGGGTTTCCCCTTATCGAATATCAGGCAACTCTAAACTTTAGGATCCTGGGCTTATTAGAGCAGAGGAAGACAGCTTCGAGAGTTGTGACGTACTACAGCCGGGAGTGAGAACTACAGTACGGGTGACGTCAGGCAAGAGCCGTGTAGTACCAAGTTGCCTATATAAATGGCGCTGTGAGTACAGTTCAGTCACGTGTAGCGCACTCGACGACAACAATGTAGCTGTCACGTAACAAATGGAACTGTTAAATTTACAATGTGACGATTTATCGAATGACAAATGTACACACAAGAAATACTTGACTGATTTTTACAAGAAGAAGAAGATGATGATGTGTGTAAGGGTGCTCGACTACGGCGGTCATCAGCGCCCTTTAAAAAACTTGTCATCGCAAAAGCCAGATATAAAATTTCTAAAAAACTATACAGCTCTAAATAAACCTATCGAACATAAAAAAAACAATGAAAACCTACTAAATATTTCATTCACTAAATCCTAAAGCCTAATCTCGAAAAGAATATAAAAATCTTCTGCACTACTGTGTCATCGTCCGCTAGCATTTCTGCAAAGCTGAACGGCAGCTGCAGGGACGTCCTAAGGTCTCCTAGGTGAAAACACCAGCAAAAAAAAAAAAAAAAAAAAAAAAAAAAAAAAAAAAAAAAAAACAGTGCCCAATACGTAACAGAGCCAAAATCACCTCCTCGCGATGAGATGACCGACAGGAAGTAACCCAGGGAATCGGAAGTTCTTTGACAGATCTCAGTTTATTATTACGGAGAGTGGACCACTCTTCCTGCCAGCAGGTTTGAACAGCTCTCCGCAATACGGCCCTAAAGTCTTCCGATGTCACACGTGCTACTCGAACCCTGGGCTTCATGGTAGCCCTCTTGGCTGCCAAATCCGCCATTTCATTCACCCGCAAGCCTACGTGACCAGGGATCCATGAACACACCACGTTAACGCCAGAAGCGTGTAAAACGTGGAGGGCATCCTGTATACGCTGCACAATAGGGTGGTAGCTGTAAAGCTGCCGTAGGCTTTGAAGTGCACTGAGGGAATCACTCAGGATTAAGCAGTTCCCCAATTTTCGTCGACGTATGTGTAGAATGGCCCGGTATATTGCATAAAGCTCTGCAGTAAAAATGGAAGTGCTAGTTTGGAATCCGAAAGTATACAGTTCGGTTCCACACATGTAAGCACAACCAACATCATTTGAGCTTCTGGAACTATCAGTATAAATTACAAAATGGTCCTGATATCGCGATAAAAATTCTAAAAAGCATGTGCGGATACTAGACATAGACATGGTAGATTTATCATATTTAGTCATGCCCAGATCAACGTGGGACGCTCTGCACAACCAAGGAGGATATGTCCTCTCCCCCCTAGGATACATCTTGGGCATTTCAGTAACAAGATGTCTAAGGAGCTCCCGGAAACGAAAACCAGGTGGCTTTGGTTTAATAGAAGTGTTCCTATAACGCACGTCCATGAAGGTATTAAAGAACGGCGTAAACGTTGGATGTGTAGGCATGCAATTAAGTCCACAGCCATAATTAGCTAATAACATGTTGCGCCTGTACTGCAGAGGAGGTTCTGTAGACTCAGCATACAGGCTTATAACTCGGCTCGTTAGAAATGCCCCAACTGCTATACGTTTGCCACAATTATGGACTGTGTCTAATCTCTTCAGCACAGATGGTCGTGCATGTACTTTTGTTTATATTTCGAGTATTAAGATGATAAAGAAATGGGATCTGCTGGGCAACATTGCAGCACCCACGTGGAGAAACAGATGAACTTCACGTATCTTCTTTTAATAATCAGACTGTAGTGGCAGTGCCGAATATCTTGCGTGCCGTAATCCAATACAAAGGAAAGCCCCCACCCATGTTATACATAATCCGGGACTACATATACTCTATCGACTGAACTATGGTGCGAACCTTTTTATCTCTTGACCAAAGAGAACAAGCCATTATATAACGACGAGTTCCTAAGACTATCGTGTAAGTCTACTGCATTGCCATTGGACCTACATGAAAATATGAATGTATAGAAAATGAAAGTTGTGTAACAATAGTTTATTGAAGAATATTGACCCATTATCTTCTTAGCAGTGCAACACTGGAACTGTATTGTTCAGATTTGTGGGTCAGAGCCTGCTCTCCCCGTGGATGTACGGATCATTAGTAATTTTTAATAAGACGTTGCCTGTTTCTGTTGCTATGTTTGTCATTATTAAATAAAGGCTCGAGGTTGTGGAACAAAACACGATCTCCATTACAGGTCCGTAGCTTAGAGCAAAGATTCCGCAATGAGACCAAACCGATTCACCCTTATTATTGTACTTTCACATTATTATCTCTACTCGCTCCTTTACAAACTATTCTTTTATCTAGGTGATGTTAATCAGGATTGCCAACTTAAGTGCTCATTTAGCTTAGCATTGGCTTGTTTAATCAAATGTGGCGTGTTTAAAGTCACATCCTCAAGTTACTGATATGTAAGCGAACTTCTGTAGGATGAAATACCGGCACACCCGAACCCAATAAGATTTACAGTGTCGTTTACAACAATAATTGCGTATAGAACACCGTTTTATTACATATAATTGTAAGTAAAATGAAAATATGACTGTACATTAGTCTTAACAGATGTTTAAATCAGTATATGGTTGTACTGCCCTTCTCTTTGCACGCTTAGAACATGGAAAACGTACATTCTGTTTCAGAAAACTATATAAATGTTTGAAAATTCAAACTAAATAACAGAACTATCTCGAAAACTGTTATTTCCACAAAAAAGTTTTATGCTTTCTATAGTAATATGTTGTTTATCTCCTAAAGTAGATCATAATGGAGAACACTTCTATAATCTGTCTCAACCTAGTTTAATCCTGCTGTAAACATCTGGGTGGGAAGAGAGACAAAGACAGAAAACGGTTAAGCTGTTGATTGGTTTAGCGAAATTAATAGACGTTTTCTTTTATTTGCACACGTACGATAAACCTCTCCTTTAAATACATTACTGTAATGCCCGATTTCACCAACAAATGTTAACACTTAACACGAGTTTAGCAATAGTTAAAACAAAACTTGCATTTCACCAACAAGTGCTAGCGTAACACAAGTGTTAAATCTCATGTTAAACTAACACACCGAATTTCTAATGTTAAGTCCTTAACAATTGTAAATAGTCAAGATTGCGAGCATGAACTCAGCTGTTGATGTCGATTTGCTATATTTAAGATCGTCTAAATGGCATTCATAATAGAGTACGGTCTATGAGGAGAAATGATTTTGAGGAACTATCCGAAGAAAATTGTTTTACGAAGGTATAGACTGTCGAAACATGTTGCTATGAAGGTTACTGCGGAAGTACAAGAGAGGTTAGAACATGCATCGAAAGTAATATGCCGATCTCGCCTTTGCTTAAAGTATTAATAACCTTGCGATTTTATAATTCACTGAATTATGTGGATAATACACTGTCAACGTCCCGTCTTGAAACGTTTAAGTCACTTGTCCTCCGCATCTTGTTTTAAATTTACGTAATAATGAGTTAGAATACACATAGAAAGGAATATGCCGATCTCGCCTTCGCTTCAAGTATTAATAATTTTGCAATTTTATAATTCACTGAATTATGTGGATAATACATTGTTCACCTGCCGTCTTGAAACGTTTAAGTCACTTGTCCTTCGCATCTTGTTTTAAATTTACGTAATAATGAGTTAGAATACACATAGAAAGGAATATGCCGATCTCGCCTTTGCTTCAAGTATTAATAATTTTGCAATTTTATAATTCACTGAATTACGTGGATAATACATTGGTCACTTCCCGTCTTGAAACGTTTAAGGCACTTGTTCTTCGCACCTCGTTTTAAATTTACGTAATACTGACAAGTTGTTTGGTGCTTGTAGTAGTGACACATGCATTTGAATTAAACTCCTTTCCAATATTTTCCCCGCGACATCTTTCTGTTTTACATTCACTGCATGCGTCCTCTTATTTTCCACGATATCCTTACACTTTGTCACCATTTCAATTAACAATTCTTTTCTCCGTCGATGAGAAATTTGTCTCACGGCTTTATTTATGATTTTGTTCATCCGCCATTTGTGCAGACGAAAATGAAAACAAAAACGCATCGGAGTGCGTTTAGAAAATCACCCATAGTCCTCTATAGCTGTGATATTTACACGTTTCTTGGCGTTAACACAGGTTTGTTAACATTTTAAGAAAACAGGTTTGTGAAATGCAAGA